>CM034156.1:81233709-81833709 GCA_019776745.2 Taxus chinensis | reverse complement strand
AATCTCTGTAGTCAAGGAAGGCAATGTTATTTTAAATTTTTTTATCTCTTTATCAGATGAAGGCTCTTCTAAACATGAGATTGGAATTGCCACTAAACTATCAACAAGAAATGGAGATTTTGTGTGATTTCGAGAGACTTTCAATGCAATATTGCAACAAGAACAATGAAATCCATTTATAGGCATTTAAAAATGATAACAAACATTATATTGCCCAGAAAAACATAGATTAACTGAAAAGCTTGTTATATTCATCAGCAGGGTTGAGTTTCATGAGCAATTTCAGAGTTGTGTGATGGCTATATACTTGTAACCAACTCACATACATGAAGATCCAACACAAAAGAAATTATTCTGGTTCTTTGGTGGGTTTTTCAGAAAAATGAGCTTTCTCTCAGAATTTTCTCGTGATTTTCAACTTCCAACCCCCTTACAATTTCTCCAAAATGCATTATATACCTCATGCCACATTGAAGCCTTATTTCCTAAGAAAAGAATATGCCATGGGATCGAGTTTGTTAAAAATATTCCTCATGATTCAATGAAAATTACATCAAACGAAAAAACATTCGCAAGCTACCAGGTGTGCCTAAGAAGATTAAATCATTACAAATATCTAAATCATTATCCATCTTGGAGGCATGTTTATCATAATTGAGACATGCAAACACCTTTGACTCATCTTTTTACCTTTTCAAATTACATCTGAAACTTTCAATTTTTTTATTTCACATTTTTACTTGAGCTGGGGCAAAAAATTACTTCAATACATCTCAAGTTAGACAACTAAGCCATGAAAGTGATGTCAATGATCCTAGAATGCCAAGACGACACAAAATCACTATAAATTTGATGCAAAATTTGTGATTCCAAGCTTCCTGAAGCTCCCATGACAGTCAAAACAAATGGATGTATAATAACCGTCGATCTTATCCATCTTGGTCCTTTAAATTGGGCCCTCCACGTTTCAAAAAACAACTGGGACCGAAATTGTGATCATTTTTTACCTTTCCACATTTTTTGGAAAAATGGAAAAATTTGACTTTTTTTTGTGCCCCTTCGCCTTTGAATTTTTGAGCTGACACATGGCATATGGTGGGTCCCACATAAATCGTGCTTTAATTCTGCACATTTTGACCCTTTTTGGGAATTTGAAATTTTTTCACTTTTTTCCCGCGGGTCCTCAAACCCAATTTCTCCCTCGCCATGTGTCGCTTCCTCTATCGCTAAAAACCGTGGGCCCAATTCTCATTTTAACTCCCTTTTGTGCTAGAGGAAAAATTTCAATTTTCCCTCCATCAGGCCACCTACCCACTTTTCCTTTGCCACGTGTCTCCTTGTGATTCGTCGCAGGCCAACGCTCCAAATTTTAATTTTAAGCCTTCTTTGAAAATTGGAAAAAAAAATCTCTTGCCTCTGCTGACCCACCGACCCACCTTGTCCTGCGCCACGCGTCCATCAATGATTCGCTACAGGCCACTACTTCAAATATTTATTTTGAGCCCCTTTTTGCAAAGGGAAGAAAATTCCATCCTACCTCCACTAGCCTGCTAACCCACCTTGTCCTCTTCCATGTGTCCTCCTCTGATTGGAGTGAGGCTGAAACATATTTTAAAACTTTATAGAATTAGAGTATAAAAACTCTAAGTCCCCCATCTGCCCACTCCTCACCTTTTGATCTTTAGGACACGTGTGCACTCCTAATTGGTTGCGGGGTTTCAAGACAATTTTTGACTTAATTTTTTTTTTCAAAATAAGGTCTAAAAACCTTAATGGAATCTGACCACCTGCCATCCCACCTGCCAATCAAAACATGCCACATAGGAAAATTTGGGAAAAATTGGTCCCTGGGCCTAAAAATGCCCCATTTTCTTGAAAAGGCAAAAAATGAAAAGTTAGAGTGCCTCCCCACCTTTCCTTAGCCAATTAGAAGCCACCACGTACCCTCTGATATCTCATCAATAATTTGATGGCTAAAATATTCCCATCTGATCATCAAAACGTAAAAAAATCCAGGGATGCCCTAGAATTGAAAATTTTCGCAAAGGATGGCAGATTTTCGATTTTAAAACAACTGAACCATGTTTTTTACAACATTCCTGATCTAGGATTTGGATTTTCAAATAAAAATAAGTATGAATTGATCAATTTCAATTTTTTCATGATCGGGCAAAGCGAAAAACAACATAACCCACAAAAAATGGAAAAACCAGGGTACAAGGGCAAACTTGGATTATTCTTTCAAATTAGGGAAAAACAACAAGTTTGTGAGCATTTTTGAAGCATTCAATTGAAGGGGAAGAATTTTAAACCATCAATTCAAAGGATAAAACATTTTTGAGCACATACAAATTTGAAAATTTAGGACAACATGGTGTAAGCTCAAAAATGGCACCAACATCAGCTCTTGCTTGGGGACGGGCACTCCCAGTGAGTGCCATAAGGAAAAAATGTAGACCAAGTGCCAAAATATCCATTGGGAAGAGGATTCAAGAGCCAAAATCACCAAAAACCAACTGAGAACCTGAAAAAAATGGCTGCCACACAACAGGGAAAACCAAAAAACCAACAAAATAGTAAAAAACAAAGCAAAAAACAAAGGCTATACAACTGTATAATTGTTACATACCTCAGATTTGGGGATTAATCCAAAAAATGCTTCAAATGCCTACCATTAACAGGTAATTCCAACAATTCTCCATCTAAATCTTTGAGAAAAAAGGTATGCTCACCAATTCTGATATCAGTGGAGTAAGGGCCCATCCATAATGCATCAAATTTTCCATGCTTTCCCTTGTCTTCATGCCTACTATCCCATAACAAAACCAAATCTCCAACATTGAAGGCTCTAGGAGTGACCTTCTTGTCAAACAATCTCTTTAATTTTTTCATAAATCTGACATGCCTTTGATGGGGTGCTCTTCTCTCCTCGTCACGCTCAATAATATGATTGATCCTTGATTCATATGGGCCAAGCTCTTGATCTTCCAACTGTTGGGAAAACTGAAATGAAGATAATTGTAGGTGCAAGGGTAGCATAGGCTGAGTTCCATACACCAATTCAAATGGGCTTTTACCAGTAGCTATTTTAGGAGTTATCCTATCAGCCCAAACTACAATTTTCAATTATTCACCCCACTTCTTATTGTTTTGCTCAAAGGTTATTCTAATGATCTTCAACAAATTCTTATTGCTGGACTCAGCTTGTCCATTCCCTTAGGGGTTATAGTTTGAAGAATAAGTCAGATTGATTCCATATTCATTACACATTTCCATTAAAGGTTTGGCTCTAAAGCACATGGATTTATCAGCTACAATCTTGACTGGGACTCAAAATCTACATATGATTTTGTTCAACAAGAAGTCCATAACTATTTTCTGTGTTGCTTTCCTGGTGGGGATTTCCTTTACCCACTTTGTAAAATAATTAGTGGCTACAAGGATCCATTTATGGACAACACTAGAAGGATCTGAAATCTCACCAATGAAGTCCATCCCCCATTTCTTGAAAGGAGGTTTAATTGATACAGGCTATAAAGGAAGGGATCCTAAAGCTTTCAGTATTCTAGATAAACGTTGGCAACTATCACATTTTCTACCCTGTTGGGTTGCATCTTTGAAGAGAGTAGGCCACCAATAACCACCTCTCAAAATCTTCTGTGTTGTTACTCTTCCAACAAAGTGTCCTCCACAAACTCCCCCATGGAAATCAGCAACTATCTTGGGAGCTTCATCTTCAGTGATGCATTTCAAGAGGACACCTTCAAGGTTCTTCCAAGCCATCGCAAGGTCTGTGATGATATATTTTGGAGAAGCCAGCTTGAGGGCTCTTTTCTGATTTTTATTTAAGTGACTAGGGCAGCACATGTGTCTGAGGTAAAATATCACATCTTTGTACCACTCAGAACTTACCAACTTTGTAAACACATCCACCCTTTCTTCCTCTTCTGGTTCACTTCCACATTCGGCAAGTTTCTCTCAGCCATGAGCTTAACAAAGCCGAAACCTCTTACGAACTTTGTGGTTTGGATGTCCATATCATACTCTTGTAGCTTGTTAGGCCACCTACATCTTTTGTTTGAGATCTCCATCTCTGATAATATGTCTTTCACCATGGTGTGGGGAACATAAGAAACAAATTTTAAACTCAATATATAAGGCCTAAAAACCTTTGTTGCTTTCACCAAGGAAAATGCTTATTTCTCCATGATTGTATACTTTAGCGTAGCTGCTTGTAAATCCTTAATAAAGAAGGAAATAGGCCTATCAACCCCATTCTCATCCTTTTACAGAAAAACTAAAGAAATTTTATACTCAGAGGCAAAAGAAAGGATTTGGAAATGCCTCTTATAGTTTGGGGCTACTAAAATAGGTGCGTGTTTAAGTGCATCCTTACTTCCTTCAAAATATTGAACGACAACCTCCTCCCACCTGATAACTTGGTCCTTATATCATGATTTTTATTGGAAGAGTCAACTTATAAAATTTGGAAACAAACCTTCTAATAAAATTAATTTGACCAAAGAAATATTGGATGCCTTTCTTGTTTCTTGGGATAGGTACTTTGCTGATTGCTTCCACTCTCTTAGGGTCTATCATAACACCATCTTTTGACACAGTGTAACCAAGCAACTTGGCATTTTACATGCCAAAATGACACTTCTTTGGATCAAAATAAATTCCATACTCCCTACATCTGATCAACATCCTCTTCAAGTGCTGTAAATTATCACCTCTCTGCCTTGAAAACATAGTCACATCATCTTGGTAAACTGCAATGAACTCATTGATGTAAATAGCAAAAGAAAAATCCATTTCTCTTTGAAAAGTGGCACTAGCATTCATCAAACCAAAGGGAATCCTAAAAAAACATATTTTCCCCAAGGAGCAGTGAATGTTGTCTTAATTCTTTCTGATTCTTTGACTAGCACTTGATTGTATCCGGAGAAACCATCTAATGCAGAAAGAAACTTAGATCCTGTCACAAGCTGCAACATATTTTACATATTTGGAAAGGGATAGTTGTCCTTCGTGGATTCTTTTTTTAGATTTTTAAAATCCACACAAATTCTGATGTCTCCATTCTTCTTTCTGACTGGAACAAGGTTTACAACCCAAGATGAATATCTAGTGGGCTGAATAATACCTCCATCTCTCAATTTCTTTAATTCCTCTTGCATTTTCATGGAGAGAAGTGGATTAATTGGTGATTGACTCTATCTGAATGGCTTATTCTTGACCTTAAGAGGGATATCATGTTGAAACAAGTCTTCTCTATATGATTTTAGCTCAGAATAGGACCAAACAAGGAAATCTTGATATTTTTTCAAGAGTTAGGCATAGGACTGTTTTTCCTCTTTACTTAAATTCCTACCCAACCAAATCTTCCTTGGTTTACCATTAGTTCCCAAGTTATTCTCTTCCACATCCCTTGAGGCATACATGTTTCTATTTATGATGCAATCATCATTCTTAAAATTTGACTCAAGTGCAACAAGACCTCTAGGAATGGTGTTTGTTTTCAATTGGATGATGTATTTTTCAAACAAATTTTCTCTTCCTTCATTCATGCATACCGTTTTCTCCCAATCAATATTTTTATTTTCAAACTCACCTTGGTTTTTCAAGAACCTTAGCATTTGAGAATCATCATCAAACACTTGCTAATGTTTCACATTATCAGGGACCACTGGCATAGTTAGCACTTCAATTTTGTACTCACAATAAGGTGAAATGGTGTAATTTCCAAACCTAGAACCGAGCACTGCCAGCTTTTTAGCAGCAGCATTGAGACCTCTGTCATGATACACAATGTTAAAGGAATCAAAAATTTCAATTAGATCCCAAACTTCATGCTTATACTATTTCATACGCTGATTTTTGGTAGCATAAAGTTTACTTATTTGTTTCACAACCAGCTCTGAATCTCCTTTTGCAACAATATCTTTCACTCCATACTTCCATGTAATTCTTAACCATAACAACAATGCCTCATACTCAGCAACATTTTTAGTGCTTTCAAAATTAAGTTTGAAGGAAAAATTAAATTATTCCAAACTAGGAGAAAGAAGAACTATACCAACACCATTCTCAAATTTGGAGCAAGCTCCATCAAATAACAATGTCCATGGAGAACCTACCATATCAAGGCACTTTAATTTTTTCATTTTCTTTTCTTTTCCATCAGCAAAACCAATGAAATTCTTAGCATCTACATCAACAAACAACACTTCATAGGAAGCATTGTTGGGATCTTCAATTAGGTGCAACATCTTCTTTTCTATATAGAGCTTGACTAGGCTGCCCTAAATGGGAATGGTGGCAAAATACAAATCCATTTAGACACTCCCTTCAACACTCATAGCCCACTTTATTGAAAAAATCATACCCCATTTGGCAGGGTAGTCAACAATTACAACATAAAGTTTTAAATTCTTACCCGGATAGGTTGCAAGTTGCACTACCAGACCCTTCACACAACCAACCACCGATACTTCCCTTGAATCCATGATAGTACACTTCCCATAGGCAGCTATCACTTTGATATCCAACTCATTCTTGACTTCTAAAGGCATGAAATTACATGATGCACTAGAATCAAACACACAATTGTGATGTAGCCTATCTTTTATGAGCAAATTTGTAAAGAATGGATCAACATTCAATCGGAAATCAACGAAAGATTTCCATAAATATATCTCAAGTGTCTCTCCAAGATCTTTTACTACTGGTGGTTTTTCAAGGTCAACATTGATCTGAGGTGGAGTTTCAACAACATTTACATTTCTTCCTGGAGTAACCTTCTCTTCTTTCAATCGAAAGTACTAAAATTCTCTCTTCTTATGCTCAAGAATTCTAAGCAACTCAATGATTGGAAAACTAAATTTAATTTGGATCAGTACTTGGGCTATGTCATAGGGGAAACTCTTTGGAAAAATAACATTGGAAGGGAGACAAGAATATTAATTAGATGGTAATGGATTCTTGGCAGCTTGGGCATGAGGAGGACTGTAATTCTTGTTTGGGGCAGCAGAGATTTTAGCAAGTGTTTATTTCCTAGGAGCTTGTTTTAGAATGCTTGTGAGCAAGGGTGTTTTAGGTTTGGCTTGAGGCCCACTTCCTTTAACAACCTTTATTCTAGTGTTATAATATTTCTCTTGAGCTACAACAACATTCATCAACAATTTTATAACTTCCCTTTGAAGGGATACTACCATCATACTTCTTAATCATCAAAGCTATGAAGTATTCAAAGTCATTGTTAGGAATTTTAAAATATTGCACTACATCAACTTCAAGAGTATGAGGGGGAAGAAAGATTTGTACCTGATTGATGCAATCCCAAAAGGTAGTAGTAGTCCTAACACTTATTACTTCAGTAGATTTTTCTCCTCCTTATGAGTTTAAAGAACAACCCACCATGAAAATATCATCATTAGTTCCATCCTAAATATCAACTTCATCAACTTATCGGTCCACTTCACACGGAGGATGAGGAAGAAAAAATCTATCACACCAATCCATATCAGTAACTTCATCAACAACAACAACCCCAGCAGTTAGAGGGTCAGGAACCAATCTACTTTCACATGTTTGGAATTTTCTATTTCCCCATCCCATAGGTCCTTTACCTCTATCATCTTGTCTTTGATCACCCTTAGGATGATTGCCAAATATATCTTGTGCTTTCTACCTAAGCTAATCTTGTGAAGTCTACCCAATTCTCTTCTCAACTCTTGCCAACTTGTATGAGATTTCTTTGATAGCCCTTGTCAAATTTTTCACAACCTCTTCTAAATCAGCATCTTTGCTAGCTTGAGGTTTTTTACAATTTATCAATTTTACACCATCTCTCTTGAGAGGTTTCCCAACAACCTTGATATTGTTTTCAAATTTAAGTGCCATGGTGAAATCTTGGCTTCGATTGGTTGGGTTCTTGTCTCTTTGGTAATAGGCTAACTTCTTATCAAATGAATCTACATATTTGATTAGAAAAGATTCATCACAAGGCCTCAAACCAACAGGAAACCTTCTCAAATTTTTGTTAAACCTTTTGTTGAAATCATGGGCTGATTCATTAGGGTTCTTCTTGATATGCTCAAACTCAAATAAAATAAATCTAGGATCAGTCTTGTCACAATATTGAAACCTAAATGCATTTTTCATTTTAGTCCATGAATCAATAGAATTATCAAGTAGATCCTTGTACCAATCCCTAGCATCCTCTTCTAGTATATAAATAAAAAATTTTACATACACATCCTCAAACTCTATCCTAAAATCTTCCATCATATTATCAAAAAGTTTGAGATGCTGATCACCAGTAATAGCATTGTTACCCTAGAATTTTGGCAACCTATTTCTGACATCTTGTGGGACAGTATTTGGGTAACCATCCATTCCTCTAAAATTTATAGGACCAAAGGTGTTAACAACAAATGGAGGTCTGGGATGAGCCATTTTGTTTGGTGGGGGTCATCTTGGAGGTGAAACAAGATGATGAGGAGTGAGAGGTTTGTGGGGAATGGGAATGAAAACTTCAAGATAAATCTCTCTTAAGGGCTCTCCTTCTTGATGATCTCTAGTAAATTTAGAAAATACAGGAGCATATTTAGGAGCAAGCCTGTCAAATGCACAAGAAGGTCCCTTGCCTGATGGGGAATTCAAATCAGAAATAGGATTGTCTAAATCAGATCCACTTGAAGAATAATTGTAGTCCTCAATAACAGACTTTAAAACTCAACAATAGGGATCTCCTTTCTTGCATTCAAGTCTCCAATAACCTTCCACGCATTTCTTCCCTCTAGCTTTGAGTTTCTTGAATCTGTAAACAACTTCTTAGAAGATTCCTTGATGAAGAGAGATCTTCTTCCTTCCACTTTTGCAGGGATTAGCAACACAAAAGTAAATGAAAGAAAGGTAAGACAACTGGTATTTTCAATATCAAATCAGCATGGAGTCGCCACTAAGCACTTTCACATTAGTTGTGAAAATGCACTAAAGCAAATTGTTAAATGTTTTCTAGCAACGAAAAATTTGTAAATCCTTATAAATTAGATCTTCTTCTGAAATCAATCAATAAAAATGCAACCAAAGTATATAAACTGCTGGGAAATGAAAAAGAACAGATAGAATTTAAAACCCTTGTTTAAAATTTATAGATCTGAAGCATAGAATGATATTTTAACAATGTAGTAGCTCAAATAATTGAATACACAAATCCTCAAACTCTTCAAACACTTCAAAAACACCAAGAAATTCTAAGAGCTCCGTGGAAATGGTGCTAGAAAGGTGTTGGTACCCAAATTTGTTCTCATTTTCAATCTGAGCAACATTAGAGATATGTCATGAAGCTTGAAGTCAGATAGATCATGATGTGTCTCATTTTGTAGCCAAAGCTGTGATCTAACTGGAACTCAAATTTGTTGAGAGATAGATAGAACTTTGAAAGGATTTGCGATTTGATACTCACTATTTTAGGTTGTGCCTTTCAACCAAGTTAACATAACCTATATCGCAGCCTCTATTCTATGTAGGAGATGGAGATATCCTTATACTGTGCATATTGTATGGAGATGGCCTTGGGAAAACATGATAAATCTTCCATTATTCAAACTCAACAGAGATGTCACTACTAAATGATGGAAATGATTTAAGGACAAGGCTGAGGTTTCTAGAGACATGGTGTGATCTTAATTTTCCTTGTGCATTTTTGTAGATGGGTTAGATCCTTTTGTTGACACACAATGAAATGCAATGCAAGGGTAATATGGGTAGGATTAGTTTGTTTGAATGTATTTTTTGGTGGGGTGTCAACAAGACAAACTCAGATATATCATATCTTTGACAACTTCTAAAATACTTGAACAACTATAAGGTAAAATGCTTCAAATAATCAGGATATTATTTCAACTAGAAGAGGCATAAATGGAAGCCCAGGTTGCGCTCTTCACACAATATTTGAGAATTCACCACAAAATATTGAAGTAAAGAACTGAACTAAACACAAAAATCCATGATCAAACCATGCCTAAGGTACCCCGAAAGTCTTACAAGAAATCTTGCAGTCAAGGAAGGTAAAGTGATTTTAAATTTGTTTATCTCTTTATTAGATGAAGGATTTTTTGAACATGAGATTGCAAATGCCACTAAACTATCAACAAGAAATGGAGATTTTATGTGATTTCTAAAGAATTTTAATGCAAGATTTCAACAAGAACAATGAAAACTATTTGCAGGAATTTAAAAATGATAACAAACATTATATTGCCCAGAAAAATGTAGATTAACTCAAAATCTTGTTAGATTCATCAGCAAGGGAGAGTTTCAGGAACAATCTCAGAGCTGTTTGATGGTTATACACTTGTAACCAAATCACATACCTGAAGATCCAACATAGAAGAAATTATTCTAGTTCTTTGGTGGGTTATTTAGAAAAGTGAGCTTTCTCTTAGATTTTTCTCGTGATTTTCAACATCCAACCCCGTTACATTTTCTCCAAACTGCATTATATACGTCATGCCACATTAGATCCCTCTTTCCAAAGCAAAGAATATGCCATGGGATCTAGTGTTTTACAATAATTCCTCATGATTAAATGAAAATGACATCAAACAGAAAAACATTCGCAGGCTGCCAGGTGTTCCCAAGAAGATTAATTCATTAGAAATATCTGGATCATTATCCATCCTGGAGGCATGAAAGCACCTTTGACTCATCAATTTCACCTTTTTACCTTTTCAAATTACCTCTGCAAGATTTAATTTTTTTATTTCACGTTTTTTCTCAGGATGGGGAAAATAATTACTTCAAAAACATCTCAAATTAGAAAATTAAGCCATGAAAGTGATGCCAATTATCTTGGAAGGCAAAGATGACACAAAATCACTATAAATTTTATGAATTTTGATGCAAAAATCGTGATTCCAAGCTTCCTGGAGCTCGCATTGCGGTCAAAACAAATGGATGCACAACAACCATTGATGTTATCCATCCTTGTCCTTTAAATTGGGCCCTCCACATGTCAAAAAATAATTGGGACCAAAATTGGGATCATTTTTTACTTTTCCACATTTTTGGAAAAATGGAAAAATTTAACTTTTTTCCCCGCCCCTCCACCTTTGAATTTTGAAGTTGACATGTGGCATATGGTGGGTCCCACTGAAATCACGCTTCAATTATGGACATTTTGACCCTTTTTGGGAATTGGTAAAATTTTCACTTTTTACCCCACTGGCCCACACACCTGAATTCTCTGTCGCCACATGCCACTTCCTCTATGCCTAAAATCCACGGGCCCGATTCTCATTTTAACTCCCTTTTTAGCTAGAGGAAAATTTTCAATTTTCCCTCTGTCGGGCTAGTGCTCCAAATTTTGATTTTAAGCCTTCTTTGAAAATTGGAAAAAATTCTCTCCTGCCTCCGCTGACTTGCTGACCCGCCCTGTCCTTTGCCACGCGTCCATCGATGATTCGCTACTGGCCAGTGCTTCAAATTTGGATTTTGAGCCCCTTTTTGCAAAAAGGAAAAAATTCCCTCCTACCTCCACCGACCCGCCTTGTCCTCTACCACGTGTTCTCCTCTAATTGGAGTGGGGCTGAAACATATTTTGAAACTTTATAGAATTAGAGCCAAAATAATCTAAGTCCCCCATTGGCCCACTCCTCCCTTTTTTATCTTTAGGACACGTGTCCACTCCCGATTGGATGCGGGGTTTCGGGCCAATTTTTTTCTTTAAATTTTTTTGCAAAATAAGGTCTAAAAACCTTAAGGGAATCCGACCACCTGCCATCCCCCCAACCAATTAGAACATGCAATGTAAGAAAATTTGGAAAAAATGGGTCCCTGGGCCCGAAAATGCCCCATTTGCTTGAAAAGGTGACAAATGAAAAGTTAGAGCGCCTCCTCGCCTTCCCTTAGGAAATTAGAAGCTGCTACATACCCTCTGATATCTCAGCAATAATTTAATACCTAAAATATGCCTGTCTGACCGTTAAAACATAAATAATTCCAGGGATGCCCTAGAATTGAATTTTTTCACCAAGGATGGCAGATTTTCTATTTTGAAACAACTGAACCATGTTTTTTACAACTTTCCCGATCTAGGATTTGGATTTTCAAATACAAAAAAATATGAATTGATCAATTTTGATTTTTCCATGATCTGGCAAAGGGAAAAACAACATAGCCTGCAAAATATGGAAAAAACAGAGCACAAAAAAGGGAAAACTTGGATTATTATTTCAAATTAGGGAAAAACAACACGTTTGCGAGCATTTTTGAAGCATTCAATTGGAGGGGAAGAATTTCAGACAATCAATTCAAAGGGTAAATTTTTTTTAGCACATACAGATTTGAAAATTTAGGACAACATGGTGCAAGCTCAAAAATGGCACTAACAGAAGGTTTTCAGGTATAATGCATGCTGAAAAGGAAAATATTTTTAGGACAATAGAATTATATAGAAAGGAAGCTATGGCATTCATTAAATAGAATAGAAAAACTTTTTCAAAAAATAGAAGGTATATTATTTCTGAAAATGTAGAATTATTAGACATTCTGAAAACTTAAATAGTCATGTTCAGGAGAGATTACATCACTGATGCCACACCTTATCAAACATGTAAAGGGGTCAATATCAAGGTCAAACAACAAAATAGTGATCCTACCCAGGTTTCAATTTTAAATGCAAGAATTATCATAAGAAAAAAATAGAGACGTATAGAGTGATCAAGTAATTTTTAGAGGAAGTATATGGCTTCAACATTGGTTTGGAATACAAGTTCCATGCTCACATTAAAAGGATTAACTCAGAAACTGAGATTAAATTATAGCTAAAATAAAATGGAAAATGAAATCAGAGAAAATTTTGACAGGGATTCGCCATGTAAAATAGACATTTTACATCTTTCCATCATGGTATTTCACAACTAATACATTGTTGAAAGATGTGACAAAAGATAAACTACTATAATGATCAAATAGTGATCTGAATAAGGAGCAGTGTTGCAGAAATTCAACTCTGATTGAACAAAGAATAATGTAGCATATTCATATTTATAATAATAGAACAGAGAGCTACAAATTTTTAAAATTTACATAAATTATTAAATAATGCTACATAATAGTTACATAATATTCAGATTTCACTATTCATTATAGGAACTTATTGTTCATTTTAGGCCAAATTAAGGAATATGCCATGCATTACATAGAAAGTACAACTTTTCAAACTAATAATTGTGGCAATTTCTTCTTCATGTAAAGTTGATCAAGTACAAAATATAATTCATAAACAATAGAAATTTCAGTTTACATATGACCTCAAACTGTAGGAAGAATCAAATAATAGTCATCTAATTGTGAGATAGCTAAACAAAAGAAGATTATTTCAGTTATAAATTTTCAGAATTCCCTCAAGCTCTCATATCACTTATTGCATATTAATGATCACAAAACACCAAATCAAAATCTGGGTTTTTAGTCAAGCAATGCAAAAGAGTACAAGTGGTCAAGTTGTTACCACTTCGTTACATAAGTAAAGTACATAATGCAAATGAAGGAACAATTTTGTTCAACAACTTGGAAAAACCATCAAGATACAGGTCACATGTGCACTTTGGAAATATGCCTGATTCAGTTTCAAGAAGAAATAAATAAATCTAATGCATCAAGGCTAATTTAAGAAACACAGTGGTTGAGTACAAATTTTCAGAGTAGTGAATCTTCAAAGAAACAAGTTACAACTTTGAAAATATTCATGGAACATTCATGAACAAAAAATATCCATTTTAGGAAAATTATGTAGAATATCAAAAGCTTCAGCAACCTAAAGGTAGAAAATATATAATAATACAATACATAATGAATGAAAAAATGTTCTTCAGTACTACAAGTTTGATTGTAAACATAAACACCACTATCAGGAAGATCATCAGGAATTGAGTACAATGACAAGTATGAAATGAGTGAAGCTTGCCACCCTTTCCTGAACAAGTATTATAGCTTAACCTGGCATGGCATTGAGTCTAACTGAGATTGGTTTCAGTTATGAACAAACATTCAAAAGGAGAATCTATAAAAAGTTCAATACTTAATGTGAGAGAAAGTATAGTTCCATGTAACTGGAAGCTACTATTTTACATGAAAGTACAATTATTTCCTCATCATGGTAAAAATATTATGCATTAGTAAAAACTCATCGAGGAGAAGATAAAATGAACATATCTGAGAGTAAAAATGAAAAATAGCTATTGAGAATGAAGACCCATCAGTTGATAAATAAAATCAAGAGATCTCTCCGGTATGAAATGACGTCTCACTTGGATTGAGAGAAGTGGGTAATGTACGAGGGATTCATTCATAACAAATACAAATTAAGAACACCCAAATTAGGGTATGAAAATTTGATGCAAATAATGAAAATCCATTTCAGATTCGGCAAAGTAAATACCAACGCAAGATCTTACCTTCAAAATATTTGAGCCCAACTTAAAATTTGGAGAGGAATGTTAAATCATAAAAAGATAAAAAAAGTTAAACTCTCATCAATGGAACACATCAAGGCTCAGGAACCAAATCAAAATAATAAAAAACTCGACATACATGAGTATCCATTTTTAAAAATATTTAGATCTGTGACTTTAAGGGGAAATGCATTATTCTAGTGCATCCAAATAGAGATCAAAAGGCACAAAATAGTACAGAAATCAATGAAAACCAAGAAAAATATGAAGATCAAATGATACACATAGTGTTACAGTAGAAAATTTTTCAAGAAATAGTACCATTATCAATGAGCTTTCAAATATCAGGTAATTTCCATAAGACAAAGCTTCAAAAGAAAACTAGTGTAGTTATATTAATTCAAAATTCAAGCTCTATCAGAAATCAATGGCGTCATCTCAAAATGAAAAAACAAGAAAATAGAGTATGGAAAGAAATGATAGCCTTCAGCTAAAAAATGCATACCCAGATATGGGTTTTTTGTTTTAATGAAACTCTAAAATTTATTTATATTAATTACCATCAAGTCTTGTAAACTTATCACTCAGAGTCAAAACCTTTAGGCCCTCAAAATAATCAAGTTTAAAGTAGGTAACAACTACCCAGAACGAGTTCTAACTCAAGTACCAAGAAAACACAAGAAAATGCAAAGGAACTAATGCATCATTATAGGAGAAGTGAAAATGACAAGAAATAATCTACACGGTTCTCAAATAAACCTTACCTTTTTTAGTCTTAGGAGAGAATGATAAATGAGAGAGCTCAAAATAACGTCAATGGTGTTAGGTAACAAAATTAAAAGTACACAGATGAACAATAATAATTTCCAAGTTTAAGCTCATTCAAGGTCCAAACGACCAAAATGGAAGCTTTTTAATCTTTCAGAGCTCAAAATAGACAAAAATCCATAAAATGTATGTATTTAGAGTTGCAGAAGTATATAACTTGAAATATCAACAATGGCGTCCACTTTAGAAAAATGATAGTAAAACCCAGAAAGAATGACAATTACTGAAAAAATCAAAACACATGCATGCACATAACTTCAAATAGCCTCCCACAGAACTTTAAGATAAAATTCATGGCTTCATGTAGCAATTTTTCTAGAGCTTTTCCTCTCAGAACAAGCATGCAAGAATGAAGAAAGGATAAGCTCGATAATATTTTGATAGGACCTAACTCTTTTGAGTTAGCATCTATGGCATATATCTAGTAGGTACAAAAAATAAAATATGTAAATGATAACCAAATCAAACCACCCCAGTCAAAGCAGAGTTCAACATCAAGTTCCAAGATCAAATCATGGAAGGATCGAACGGCTAAGGATTAGTCATATATTAATGTATCTTGCAATCTATGTAAACACAAATGCTCATAGAATCAATGTCTAGAATGGAGTAGGTACTTCAATCAACGATTGAGAAATATTCACAAATAATTTTAAACTCACAAACCAACCACGGTCGCAACGTACATACATGGTAAATATCACTGAAAAAGCTAAAGTTCAATTAAAAGTGAGGAAAAGGGAAAAATTAAAATCATGTCTATAATGATTATCCAAACAAAGCCTATAATATACACCATCTACTATGTAAAGGGTCTCATGACCTCATTTTAAAAAACCACCTGAATATTCATCAAGATCTGGATCATAACATGTGCTATGTGCAACTTGGAGGAGAAAACAAATGATATAGTCAATAATTATGTGTTTTGATCAAATGTGGAACCTTATTATTATATGCAATGATTCCCAACACATTATCAAATACCATAATGTATGCCAAGGACCAAGTTATGAGGGACCAATGATAAGTGGTGGAGTATAGCCAAAAGATATATTACCTTAGCATTTGTAAATATTGACTTCAATATTTTGCAAAAGAAAACCTCGTACCCTCCAAGTGTACACACTTCATATGTGGTCCCCATAGTGGGAGGGTTTGAAAATTTTTCAAAGTGAAATTCTCCATGTGATCAGAAGAAGAAAAAAAAAATATAAACATCAGAACTTTCAGGTGGTCCCAACAGTACATGGGTGATTGTTTTTTCAAAGAATTGAAAATAAAGAAATTATTTTACTCACATATAGAGATATTATTTTTCATGTGCATCCAAGGGAGAAGAACTAAAGAATTCCAAATTTTTCATTGCAAGTGGGTCAAGTTATAGATGTCACATCATCAGTTAAAATACAAAGATTGCATGTATTGGATGAGACATGCTCATGAACCAAAGCATATTGTTAGACAAATTATTCATCCAACATTATTAAAAATAGAACAGTCAACTGTAGTTTGACTGAGTTGTATTTTTGTAACCAAGGCTATTAATGCCTCATTGTATTAGCATGTTTTTGTTTTCCTTTATTTATTTAGGATAAAGGATAGAAATAGGATGCATGGGAGAGTACAATTTTTAGTCTATTTTTAGGAAGGGTGGGACGAATAAACTTTCTATGTATTGTGTACAATTACAAGGGCGCAAAGGAGGACCTTTTGGACACAGGAGTGGTAAACCAAATTTTTTCCAATTTTTCCTTTTGAATGAGAATTAATTTCTACCTTTCCAATTATTTGCATTTTTGTGTATACCTAATTATTTCGTGTGAATGTCAAATTCCCTGATTAATCATCTTACCTTCCTGTAAATTTAGTTATTTCTACATGATATTAGTGTGCATGTCTTATCTTAACAGTATTTTTGTGAATCATTCCCTCAATACATCAAGTGTTTTGCCTTAATATTCTGTTGAAAACTATTGGTTTGTGTATCCAGAATCCATTCTCAAATATTTGTGCATGTACTTAGTCAAATCCCTCTATCAGTTTTGGTGTATCACCTCACTTTTCAATTCATTTATAGTCATCTTTTAGCCTCAAAACAACTAAAAATTAGCTTATGATACATCAAAAAGGAACTAGCCTTGATACCGGAGACTCACCTCAACAATAGGTATACCCACATACATGAAGTGTTTCCATTGTATCTATGAAAGAGAGAGGTCCTGAGCAAGCTTAGAACCCCTACAGTCATGTCTCTACAGGGTGCACTTTTGAGAGATAATATTTTTTGGCACACCTGCTGGGACAACGAATTAAATCTGTGAGAAAATTATAATAATTTACAGCAGATTCATAGCAAAGAAAAGTTACTTTTGGAGCAAAAAGATACAAAAACTTGTTCTAAAGATTAAAATATTTATTTGGTGACTCAGTAAGGGTGATTTTTAGACAAGTTTTACAGCATGTTCCATGCCTAAAGTGACTACAAGATAATCAGTAAAAAGAATTACTTCAGAGTTTAATTATTTACCTTTGAATTCAGCAAGAAGAAGAAGAGTTGGTAACACATTACCTTATAATAGGCCTAGTTTTAACAAATCTCCTTCTAATCTTCCTTCACCATGTATTAATTTCTTTTCTCAGATCCTAGCTTTTCCAATGGCTATTCAACCACCTAGGAATTTTGTGACATTTACTAATGGTAGCCCATTAGTAATTCTAGTCTATCATGATATTGCTAATGCTACCATGAAAAGTTTTCCTTCATTCACTAATGAAAATCAGGTTACACCTACAATCACATCAAAGATGTTACATACCTATGTGCAATCTATAATATAAAAAATGTAGATGTGGCTTTGAGAAATTTAGTTGTATCCTTTAAAGAGCAAGCCTTGCAATTGTATAGAACCTTAGAAATTGGAAGCATAAGAACTTCGAATGAGTTAGGTGAGAAATATTTGAAAAAATTTCAAGATCATTCGGATCATTTATCCCTCATAGCATAGTTTTCTATAATTAAGAGATCTCCTCATGAATGTATGTTGAATTTTAATATCCATTTTTCTAGAACTTGTGAAAGAATTCCAGCAAGTTTCAAGCCTCAAGTTGACCATGTTTTTCTTTATTATATTAGATACCTAAATAGTGATATTTTAACTATGCTTTAATCTATGAGAGGTTATACTCTCCCAGTAGCTTATGATATTTTTATCCTAGTTGAAAACAACCTTATTCAAGCTGGTAAGTTAGCACAAAGGCCTTCAATGCCTCTTATAACACATTTGTCACCTATTCTGTAGTCTATTACCATTATAGAGCCTATTGTTTTCTCTCCTTCAGATGATGTATTTAAAGTTTTGCAGACTATGGGTAATAAATTAACGTCAATTGAAAACAAACTAGCCCATCCTAGTAGGCCATATCAAGTTCCTTATTAGCAAAACTAGCAAAATTAATAGAATGGGCAGCCATATCAGCAAAATCAAAATTATAAACAATAATATCAGCCAAGGAAATTTGACCCAAAATCTCCTAGTTCATCTATTGCTCTTGTTCCAATTAACATGGTTACAAAAGAATGCTGTCAATATTGTAATCAACCTCATTCACTTGCAAATTGTCCAAATGCGTTCATGAATATAAGCCTTGTTGCATAGCCTTAGTTTGAAGCATTATAGTGAAAGTACCTAAACAAAACTTGGTATGTTTTAGTGAAGATGAATTTATTTCCATTACTACTAGGGCCCAAAAAAAGGTGCATGAGAGAGAAAAACAACAAAATAAGCATCTTCTGCCCACACTCACTCATAAAAAAACAACTGCAGGCCAAAAATCATCTAATAGTTCTATTGTTCCTCAGAAAATAGCCTGTGTTTTAGCTGGTAAAGAACAAAAAAAATAGTCACAATCTGATCCAAGAATATTTTTTATACCTCAGATATCAAAAGTAGCTGAAGAAGAGTCAGTTCACCCCAAAGCCTATGCTAAGACAGTAGAATATATTTCAAAAACTTTTACTTCTTTTTACATTGTTTATATAATGAAAAAGCATTATGTTAATATCTCAATGCGGGATGATCTAAGTATTCTAGGATATAAGGATATGATTTCTCATGAACTTGCTAAGCTACAAATTCCTTCGAAAACAACAGAAAAGTGAGTTAAAAAAGAAGACATGGTTGTTGAAACAGTGGAAGAAGACCACATTAAAGAAATTAAATGGATGGTTCAAAAGGTCTTAAATGCTCATGTTATCAATAAACCACCACCTTTTTATTTATCTCTGATTATTAGATATCATTTAGTTAATTAACTACATGGTTGACAGTGGTGCAAGTAACATAGTTATGCCAAAAGAAATTGTAAAAAAGCTGGGCCTGTAGTATGAGCCTATAGAGAAATGTGTGTTTCAGCTAGATGGGATAGCAAATAATATTGTTTGTCTTATTAGAAACCTGGAAGTAACTTTACATGCTTTTCCTCATGTTACAATTCTACAAGATGTGACTATTGTAGATTTTCCTCCTTATTTTGCCTTATGTTTATCATGAGATTTTACATCAACAATGGGAGGTTATCATTCTTCATATTATTCATTTTTGTTCTTTACTACATGATATGGAGCTAAGTCTAACATAAATTTTGGGCCTCTGGATAAATTTGATATTGAGCCTCATACTTCAAATGCTTCAGCAAATTACTCAATTCTAGACCAATCTGATTTCGATGTTACAGCTCAAGTTTCTGCACTTGATGGTGTTTCTAATCTTTTCATAGATGAAAAGACTTAATAATAACATGCATAGGACCCTTTTAAGGAATTAGAAGAAGATTTGTTTGGTGTTTATTACTTGCATGAAGAAAATGAACCAATTCTCTTTCTATCCAAAATAGAAGAAGTAACAGAAGGGCTATGGAAGCTTCACTTCGATGGAGCCAAAAATAAGAAAGGACAAGGTTCTGGTTTAATTCTTAGTTCCCCTTCAAATGAAAGGTACTTTTCAGCTTTAAGTTTGCAGTTTTCTTGTACTTCTAATGTAGTTTAATACAAAGAATTAATTCATGGCTTGCAATGGGCTAGAAAGAGAGGTATCAACACTTTACAAGTTTTTAGAGATTTAGAATTAGTTATTAATCAAGTAAAAAACTTTAATGTGTGTAAGAATCCATTGTTGAAGTCTTACAAACATAGAGTTTCAGACTTAATGGATGATTTTGATGCTATTAACATTCAATCTGTCCCAAAGGATGAAAATAAACATGAAGACATACTTATAGTTGTTAATGCTAGCTTTGATGTACTAGAACAGATTGAATATAAAAAGGTACAACCACATATTAAATTAACTATCATACCTTCAGTGCCAGACAATGGAGGCAATTGACTGGTTTTTGAAGACGATAAACAAATTTACAGATTTTTGCAACAAGAAGCTAAATTTTTTGCAGTAAATTAGGAAAAATTGCAGCATTTGTATGGTGATCAGATTGTTCAGTTAAAAAAAAATAGGTTACCTCAAGAATTTGTCACTCTATAATACATTTTCAGTTCTGATGATCAGTTAAGAAAAGACAAAGGAAAGATTTCAATTCATGCAGATAACTACAAAGAAATCTTGGTTGATGACGATAAGAAGCTACTTATTGTAAAGGTATGTTATTTAGCTGAAAAACATTCAATTATCAAAGTATGTAAAGAATTCAAATATTTTTTTTCTAGGAAGTACCAAGATTTGAGAGGGTTTCATCCAATTTTAGCTCAGCATATAATATAATTACATCCAAACTCCAAGCCCATTAGGTAGAAGTAAAGGTCTATAAATCTAAAAATTGAGCCTTTAATGAGAAAAAGTTATCTAAGTTGATCGAATCAGGTATTATTTTTCCAGTCAATAATTCAATTTGGGTAGCCAACCTTGTTCCTTTTCAGAAAAAAATGGAGAAATTAGATTATGTGTGGATTTTAGAGATCTTAACAAGGCTTCATTGAAATATCATTATCCACTACATAACATGGCTTAGATTTTGAGAACAGTTTCTGGTTCTTATAGACTATCTCTTTTGGATGGATATAGTCAATACAATCAGATTTTAATCTAAGAAGAAGATATATACAAAATAAATTGTACCAGTAAGTGGGGTACTTATGCTTACAAAAGAATGCATTTTGGCCTTTCAAATACTGGTGCAATGTTTCAATGTGTAATTTACATGGAATTTTGTATCTTACTAAATAAATGCATATTGGTTTATTTGGATGATCTTACCATATTTTCAAAAAAAAATCGATGAACATCTAATACATTTAAGGCAGATTTTTTAGTTATGCAGACAGTTTAAAATATCATCGAAGTCCCAAAAGTCTATCTTTTCAGTACATCAAGGTAAATTTATAGGTCATATTGTTTCTAAACAAGGTTTAACAATTGACCCTTTCAGAATTGAAGCCATATCATAGCTATCATTGCCTCATCACAAGAAGGCATTACAAATATTTCTGGGAAAAATCAACTTTGTTAGAAGATTTGTTCCATATTTTAAAACATTGGTTAAACCATTGACAACTATGTTGAAGAAAGATAAAGATTTATCTTGGACCAGAAAAGGGAGAGAAGGGTTTGAAGCCATTAAAACAACCATTTCTCAAGATCCTACTCTTGCAAATACTAATTCTTATAAATATTTTACAATGTATGCACTTGAAGGAGATGAAACAATTTTAGCCATATTCACTCAGGTTAATGATGAAAATATTGAGTAGCCAATTGCTTTCTTTGGAAAAAGTTTACATGACTACGAAACAACGTACACTTTTCTTGAAAAAAAAAGTACTTTCAGTAGTCAGAGGACTAAATAATTTTAAGTACATGCTTTCAAACAATAAGGTACATGTTCTTATTTCTCATCCAAGTGTAAAAGCTTTCTTGTTAAATAAAGAATTGAATGAGAAGAGAGCAGGATGGATAACGAAGGTTATGGAATACAATTTCTACATTTGTGTTGCAAATATAGTAAGAGGAAAAGTTTTATGTCAACATCTGATCGATGATATGGAAAAACAGAGAGCTGCTAAACTAAAAATTTCATAACAGCATAATGAATTTTCGTATCAGAAATCAGATTTTCTATAGTAATTAAAAAATTAGTATCCAGAAGTCATTAAAGAAGTTAAGGAATCAATATGGATGGCTGATTTGGTTGAGTATTTACATCATGGTACTTATACCGAAGGTATGGACAAGATCAAATGAAGGTACTTCAAGTTACAAGTTATACCTTATGTAATTATTAAAACAGAATCCTACTGTGATGTGTTGATTATGATAGAATGCAACAATTATTATCTGAATTCCATGAAGGACCTACAGGAGGTCACTTTTTAGCACGTACTACAACCTTAAAATTATGAAATCCAATTACTGCTAGCCCAGTATATTTAAATAATTCTTTGAATGGATTAGAAAGCTTTAAAAAATGTGTTTTCTTTATTGTAAAATAACGTTAAGCTTCGCTTCCATTACAACTTATTTCATTGGATCATCCATTCATGCAACGGGGTCTTGACTTTATCGACATGATAAATCCACATTCGTCATAAGGACACAAGTGGATTTTGACTTCTACAGATTACTTTACACACTGGCCTAAAGCAATAGATTTGAAAGAGGCTAATGAGACTTCAATACTACCCTTTTATGTAGGTATAGTTTGTATATTTGGTGTTCCTACAACTATCATTTCAGGTAATGCATTAGCATTTCTTGGTGCAGAGGTAATAGATTGGATTATTAAGGATGAAATTTATTTAAGTAAGTCATTGAATTATTACCCACCAGGTAATGGGTTAGCTAAAATTATTGATAAGAATATTTTAAAGATCATTGGAAGAACACTCAAAGATAACCAAAGAGCTTGACATCTAATGTTGAATTCAACACTTTGGGCTGACAGAGTAACTCTTAAAACATTAGTTAGTAATTCACCGTACAAGATTTTTTATGGAAGAGAGGCAAGAATACCCATCTCAGTTGATTTTCCTGCATTATACATCAGATGGAATTACTTGAAAATGAACCATTGTAGGTTCGTTATGTAGAGTTAATGGAGTTAAAGGAGCTAAGAGATCAATCTCATCTGAACATGGAAAATAATCCAAATCAGATGAAGAAAACCTTTGATAAGAAGGCTAAGTTTAGAGTCTTAAATGAAGGACACATTGTGTCAAAACGAGATGTTGATCATGCAAATCTAGGAAACCACAAAAAAATTGACACACTTTAGAGTGGTCTTTATATGATTTCAGCTTCCAAAGAACATAATGCTTTTTATCTTTCAAGGATGAATGGAGAAGAACTTCCCATTCTTGTGAATGGTATGTTTCTAAAAAATGGTTACTGAAAATCCTACATTGTTTGGTTAGAGTAAGATTTTCCTTTCAATAAGTGTAGTTTATGCATATTGCATGTTTTTCAAATTGGATAAAGTCCATTCGTGCACGTGGTCTAGATTACGAGATCATTTCCCAGTTTTAGTTCATTTTGGAAGGGTTAGACCTTCAGAAAGGCAAATTTTGATTACATTCTTTAGAATCCATGCACAATGGACAAGAGTAAGGCATTGGTCTACAAGCTAGTAGGCAGCTTTCCCAGTAGGATTGCCAAAAATGTTGACAGTTTGTACACTTGTGTAAAAATGGGAAACTCGAAACTTCGTTACGATGGATGGAATTAGTGAAGTGAACCTAAGATAGGGGAGATTATTTTTGTTGAATATTTGTTCCATTGGATTAATTAATGACTACATGTAATTTGTAGCTATGTGTGCTGTTATAAAATGTAAAAAATCAAATAGTCTACAATTTCATGTTTGTCTTCAGAAAAAGAACACAAAAGGCCCCGAATGACATATGTGTTGTCTTGATGAAGACCAGAATTAAAAATAGGTGAAAAGTTGAGTTTTGGAACAACAACCAAGGTTACAGATTGCAGTAATCGAAGTTCATTACTAAGGTTACATGTATTTTAAAGTTGTTTCCTTCGTGATTAAATACTTTCAATTATGTTACTGAGTTGTTTAATTAATTATACAATCCATATACAAAGCTAAAATGTAGAAGGAATTAAACACCTCAGTTTCAGAATTCAATTTTTTATTCATAATGAATTTAAAATGTTTCCCACATAAGCCGTGGGATATTCAACTCAAGTGAACATTATAACTACAGAAATAAAATGTGCATGTGCATGAAAATATAATAAAAATAATATGAAGGAACCCATCGTTGCCTTGTTTTTTTTTTGTCCCGCTACTCTATCTCCATCCTTCCTATTCAACACTACACTATACCTAAAAGAAAAGAAAGAAGAGAATTTCAGTCATGAGATTGGGATTAAATAATGTTCTTGTACTTGTTATCACCGAATCACAGCACCCCTGTGCATATACTTGAACTCACAGTGTGATTTGATAACATGGGTACTATCTCCAAGTTGTGGGACTTGCTACTTGAGATAGACCTCCAGAGAAAGTTGGTTCTTACTCCTAGACTACCTACCAAAATCTACTCTAATGCAGGGAAAATAACTATCCTAATCTAAATTTCCAAGGGACCAGGGAGAGAGAATACATAAAATGAAAGCCTACACTAAAGCGGTGATACACAAGAAAAGGAGGGTGTGAGAGTAATCTCCAAATGTGTGAAATACAGAGGCAAAGTGCACACTAGAAGAGGTGATGACAGTTCTCCATAATCTAGCAAAATGCATTCACAACAATATTCCAAGCATACACAATGATAATAGATCCCTGCAATAACATAATAATAGACACAATATTCTTGTGGAAAGATTAAAGGGGCAAGAAGAGTGCAAGAAAGCACATCAGGGGAAGATACATCCACAAAATGATATCTTTATTGCTTCATGATATGCACAGTTCAATCTATTATAAGATAAACACCTGGATCACCATGCAAGGAGTCCAATATAAGGGCCTGCAGCACACTGGATTCACAAAGCAATTTTGGCAAAGCTTTGCTACCCAAAAACTATCTCTTTACAATGAGCCCAACACTCCAATTTATAGAAAAAATGAGAAGAGAGAGAGGGGGGAAAAGTTATGGCCATTTGAAGTTTCACAGGTCAAATGTTGACTTTTCTCCTTTTCCTTCGGCCTCTTTGGCTTTTCACGTCCCTCACGTCCCCGGTGTACTTTTGCTGAATTTTCCCGTTTCGGCCGAACCGGCCGTTTCGCGTCCTTCGCATCCTCGCGGCCCAGATGTCCCATTTGCTTAGTATGAAAATTCTCCATTTCGGCCGAACTGGGTGGTTCGCGTCCTCACGGCCTAGATGTCCCATTTGCTTCTGGACTGTCTGGGAAAAAATTTTCCGATTCAACCGGTTCAGCCTGTTCGCGTACTCTTGTGCCGCTTGTCCCATTGCGAAAGTTCTCATTTCGGCCAATCCGGCTGGTTCACGTACTTCGCGTACCTTCGGTCCAACTGTTATGGGCTGCCTTAAGTCTTTTCGGCCGACTTGCGTCCTCCGCAGACTAATTGCCCAGATGTCCCAGACTACCTGTTTCAATAGTTAGTCAATTTTTTCCACTTTTCGGCCAATTCGGATTTCTGCGTCCCGCACGTCCCTTTGGCCCGGATGTCCCAAATGCTGCGCAGACTGCCTGACGGTGTTTCGGTTGGTTCGTGCCCCAACGTCCCAACTGTACCTACTGCCTGGACTTGGGACTTAGCCATTTTTCATGATTTTTCCTGGCCCAAGCTTGTTTTCTGAAACTTTTTCACCTTTTCTCAAAACTTGCTCTTTTCCTCTTGGACAGGGGAGTTAGAAAGAACCTGAGGGGATCCCAGAAACATGATTTTTTTCCTTGAATCAATATAATTGCTTAGGACTAAAGAATTTGATGCATGTTATCAAAATTACCTTGAGGGGTGAATTTTGGATAACAATTTTGGTGACTCAGCGGGGTCATCTGCCTGCCAGATGAAGAACGGCCAGCTACTTGTAGCAATCCATTGGGCATGGAGTCTGTTTGATAACCTCTCAGCTGATCTTAAATTTGAAAACCTGTGTCCTTGAGCCATCGAAACATTCGTTGAGCTGGTTTTCATGTGGCTGCAAATTCTTTTCCAGGAGCTTGATGAACTACAAACATGCACATACTAGAAGCAATAGGACATGTGCACAAGCACTTAGGGAAATAAAAACTACTCTAACAATAGTACAATGTGCATAAACACTTAGAGGAATGGAAATTCTAAATTAATATTTACAAGGGTGAAAATCTATCTTTCTAGTAGCAATGTTTGAGATAGATCCCATTGACCGGAATCTGCAATTCTTCACCATCCAACTTAGCCAGTCAGAAAGCATTACTACCTTTGCATTCAATGATCATGTACGGGCCGCTCCAAATGGCATCAAACTTGGAGTGCTTTCCCGGTTTTGCATGATCAGCATCCCACTTCAGTACCAAATCTCCAATTTGGAAAGTTCTAGCCTTGGCTTTCTTATCAAAAGTCTTCTTGATCAAGGCTTGATCCTTCTTTGTTTCCTGGGTTGCATGCTCTCTAATTTCTTGGAGCTCCATTAATTTTGCATACCTGATTTCCATAGGTTCAAACTCAACTAGTTCCAACTGTTTCATCAGTTCCAATGCTGGCAACTCGAGTGATACAGGTAGAACTACTTCTTTCCCGTACACAAGCTTGTATGGAGAGCTTCCTGTAGACCTCTTAGGTGTGATCCTATCAGCCCATAGGGCTGATTTGAGCTTTGAATGCCAAGTCCTTTGATTCTCATCCAGAGTCCTTCTGATGATTCTTAGTAGGTTCTTATTTGTAGACTCGGCTTGGCCATTACCTTGAGGGTAATAGTTTGATGAAGTGCTAAGATACACACATTTCTTGACAGCCCATTCAGTGATCTTTGTGCCAAGGAATTCCAATGCATTGTCAGATATGATAGTGGCAGGGGCACGAAACCTCGTGACTATCCCTTCATAGAAATCTAAGATATTAGATTAATTTTCCTCCTTGAGTGCCACTGCTTCAGTCCACTTGGTGAAATAGTCTGTTGCTGCAAGTATCCACTTGTGACCTTGACTTGAATTGGGATTGATAACCCCAATGAAGTCCAATCCCCATTGCATGAATGGCCAATTTACCGAAATTGGATGAAGGGACAGTGCTGCTAACCTTTCTTTCCCCGTGAAGAATGCACATTTCCTACATTTCTTGACCCATGAGTAGCAATCATTGAACACAGTAGGCCAATAGTAACCAGCTTTCATGATTTTGAGAGTTGTCACTCGTGGAGCAAAGTGGCCTCCTACTTCCCCGTCATGGAACTCGTGCAAGATATTCTCAACTTGACCTGTTCCAATGCATCTTAATAGAACACCATTGATGTCCTTCTTAAACAAGATATCATTAATGAGTACGTACAGGATAGCTTGTAATCTAAAGTATCTCCTCTTTGCCTTGCTCACTTCTGGAGGGAATAATCCTATCTGGAGGTAACGCACCAAGTCTTGAGTCCAACATGGGATGGGTGCATCATCAGCTGGTTGTTCTTGATCATTCTGTAGTAGTAGGATGGCATCTTCTTCACTTTTTGACCCGTCTGGTTGTTTGGAAGTGAGCTGCTCACACAAGCCTTTGCTATGAACAAGCTTGGTCACTTTGATTTCAATATCATATTCCATCACTCGAGTGATCCAACATGCTCTCTTCTCGTTTAAATCCTTGTTTAGGAGGAAGTCCTTGACACCAGCATGAGACACCAAATGTCTGAACTTCTTCAAGCTCCTGATGATGGCAAGGACATGCTTTTCGATGAAAGAATACTTTATTTCATAATCTTCCAAGGTTTGACTGAAGAATGCTATGGGCTGTTCTGAACCTTCTCTATTCAGCTGTGTCAAGATAGCTGAGACTGTGTCTGATCCTCCGAAAGCATACAACATGAAGTCCTTTGAAAAGTCTGGGTTGATAAGAGTTGGAGCTTTTGATATTGCATGCTTGATGTTTTCAAAAATCTCTTTGCCTTCTGTTATCCATTTGAATGCCAGAATCTTCTTCAACATCAATGTTAAAGGCTTCACAAGAGTGGCAAAATTAGGCACAAATCTGTGGAAAAAGTTTATCCTCCCCAAGAAGTTTTGGAGAGATTTCTTGTGGTGTGGTAATGGAAGTGTTTGGATGGCTTCAACCCTTTCATGATCAATTGTTGGCCCTTCTCTAGAGACAATGTGGCCCAACAATTTTCCTTCGTGTGCCAAGAATATACACTTCTTTGGATTCAAAGACACTCCGAACCTTCTACACCTCTGAAACACTTTCCTGAGGTGAAAGAGATGGTCTACTGCATTCTTTGAGAAGACAGTGATATCATCTAGGTATACCAGCACTATCTGGTTGATCAAGCTTTTGAACGCCATATCCATAGCTCACTAAAATGTTGCTCCATCATTTGACAGTCCAAATGGCATCTTCTTGTAAGCATACGTGCCCCATTTTGTAGTGAAGGCTGTCTTGAATTGATCTTCTTCTTTCACCATTATCTAATTATAGCCTGAATATCCATCTAGCAATGAAAACCTTTCTGAACCAGCTACAACCTGCAATATTTGTTCCATTGATGGAAGCAGATAATGATCTTTGATCGATGCTCTATTTAGATCACGAAAGTCCACACACAATCTTATTTCTCCATTTCTCTTTCTTACTGGCACCAGGTTTGCAACCCAACTTGAGTGTTTGATGGGGAAGATGATACTGGCCTCAATGAGCTTGCTTAACTCTTTTCTCATGAGAGGTTCGATATGAGGATTTACTGGCCTTTGCTTTTGCGTAACAGGCTTGGATTTCGGATCCAACTCAATAGTATGTTGTGCCAACTTTGGGTTGAAACCTCTTAAATCTTTATAAGTCCAAGAAAAGACATCTGGGAACTCTTGACAAAGTTGAACAAAATCAGATTTCTCTTGTGGAGTACTTACCTTGCCAATTTGCAATGTCTTGCCTTCTTCCACTAAAATAGGCTCTGAATCTTCACCCTTTACTTGAATGTTTGCTTTCTCCTTCCGGAACTGATCATTCAGGTTGAAGATTGACTCTAAGGTTATGAGGCCTTTTGGTAATTTGTTAGTTCTTAGCTGTACCACTTGGTCACCATACTGCTGCTCTAGCTTGTCTTGATTTCTGGCGGAGAACTCAGCTTCTTCTTGCAGGAAATTAACAATTTGCTGATCATTCTCGAAGACTTGTCAACTTGTGTTGTTATCCGGAACAGCTGGTCTCACAACCAATTTGATATGAGGCTGAGATTTTTCACTTTTGATATTTTCTACAACATCAAACACAGCCCCAATTGCTTCCAGTCTATCCGCTGCTTCATTCTTTTTTCTTGGGATGGAATTGATGCTAAAAGCTTCAAAATCTTCAATAAGATCCCATACCCGATTTTTGTAGTTCTTCAATAGATCATTTTTGGCAGCATTTTTTCCTTTGAGTTGGTTTACGATCAGCTCACTATCACCAAATACTTGCAAATTCTTGATGCCTTTCTTCTTTTCCCAGTGCAGTCCATGAATTAAGGATTCATACTCAGTTGTGTTGTTTGAACAGGAAATTTGGAAATGGAAGGCTGAGTAATACCTTATACCTTGTGGTGAAATGAGCATAGCTCCTCCTCCTGCACCTTGTCTACTCCTTGATCCATCAAAAAACAACTGCCATACCTCATTGTCATCCTTGTGGCCTGGCTTGGTGATGCTAGGAATAGGCTGATCTTTTTCATGTATGCAATAAACTCCTAGCTCAGATTCTTCTATTTCTTGATAGGGATCAAAAGCATGCACCTTTCTTGCCCATTCATCAAGAGTCAAATCTGGGATACTTCCAACCTTGGTGTCAGCTTCATCAGTGCTTGAATAATCTTCTTGATCAAATGCTGAACAGTTGGTATTGATTTGGCTTGGAGTGTAAGGCTCAATGTGAAAGTTTGCAATAGGTTTAGACCTGATTGTGGCTTTGGTTCCATATCTTGTTCTGAACAACATGTGCGACCAATCCACTGAAAGATAGCCTCCAATTTTAGCAGTGAAGTCTCTTGACAAGCACAATGCAAAGAGTGGTGGCAGGTCTATGACTGACACATCTTGTAACACTATTACGTTGGGACATGCGTGCAGTGTGAGGCTCAAACCTTTGATTACTCCAACCGTTGTCACTGCTGTCCCATCTAATTGCACTACTCCTTTGGATATGGTTTCATATTGGAGTCCTAGCTGATCAGCTATCTGTTTTGGCATGACTAAGTTGCTTGCCCCTGAATCGATCATGCAATTATGCACCAACTTGTCTCCTATGATCAATGAAACATAAAATGGAGGGGGCTTCAACATTTTACCTTGCTGTCCTCCACGATTTCCTTCAGGCTGGGAAGCATTTGTGAGTACCTTCTCTTGTATTTGGACTTGCTGATTTGAGGTTGACCAGTCCTTCATGGCAGCTTGTAGCAAATCTCTTTGGCCTGGGATGGATAGTGATTCCCACATTGATATGTTCACATTTGTCTTCTTCATCTGATCAATGATGTTGAATGGGGATGAGGCATCCCTCTGTTGTCCCCTATCCTACACATTCATTCCTTGCACATGGGCAGTAGCAACTGGATTTTGAGTTGGTTTAGGAGCTGGTTTGGATGCTCCTTGCATGTTTGGAACTACAGTTTGTTTTCCAGTGGCTTGTGGAGTGGTAGAAGGTTTTGGATTACTCGAAGCCAATGGCTGTTCTTCACCCAAATTTCTCCCCTTTGACCTTGTGTTGGCTGCAACACTTTGAGAGGGTATTTGATTCATACCACAGAAATCTTCAGCATGCCAATTGACAAGAGTAGTTTCATTCAGAGATGTTACTTGCTGAGGTGCTTCCTGTTGCTGATCTCCTTCGTGGCTGGACTCTTGTGACCCACTGATGGTTTGCACCATTAGACCCTAATTTAATGCGCCGTTAAAGCACATTGATTGGTTATGTGGCTGACTGCATGGGAAACACCAATCATATTCTTGGGCCATGTTATTTTGCACCGGTACCAAAGCTTTGGATGTGGATGCAACATTGGGATTATAGGGCTGAAATGGTCTGTTGGCAGGAGGCCTTGCTTGATTCTGATTTTGATTTGCAGCCTGATTTGGGGACCTATTTTGTTGGTATGGGGGCCTCCCCTGGTACTGCGCTTGAGGCTGATACAGTCTAGCACTTTGAGCTTGCTATCTTTTGATAGTAACCAGCTCATTTCCCAAATTTTTCAATTGTTTCATGATCTCTTGGAGTTCATTTGAAGCACTAGAGGATGAAGTAGAATTTTCATTTGAACTCTGATTTCTAGGAGTGGGAATAGGAGCCAAAGTGGGTGCTTGACTAGTGCTTGGATTTTCTACGTTTGGATACAAGGGCATGGGAGGCCTAGGAGCCAGTTTACCAACTTAAATAAGACATTTTTCGGCTCTAATGGCAATGCTATAAGCAGTGGGTAAGGTTGTGCCTCCCATAGATTGAATTAACATAGAAATATCAGAATTCAAAGCTTTAAGGTAATATAGAAAAGCACCTTCTGCTGTTGGCCTGACTGCCACTGGAATCCTATCCCAAGACCTTTGAAATCTAAAGTTGAAGTCAATCAGCTGCTCGTTGGGGGCTCTCTTAATAGTCATCAATTGTTCTAGTAGAGACAAATTGTCTCCCTTTTCCCCGAACTGCTCATGGAGAACTATGCATAACTGATTCCAATTTGTGATAGAACCAGCTGCAAGGCTCCTAAACCATTGCAATGCCTTCCCTTTGAATGAAGACACCAGCAATTTGACAGCCACATCCATTTCATTTATCTCATGGATTGCACAGACGTTAGCAATGTCTTTGACATGATCACCAGGAGTGGTATGATTTTCTCCAGTGAAGAATGGAATGTTCTTCAATGCTACAATTGGAACTAGATTCTGTGCATTGAGGGCAAGTGGGCTTCTACCAGTGAAATTGACAAAGGGATTTATTGGTTGTGCCATTCTGATTGGCCTGAGAACCCTTTTTGATGTGAGAAAAGGTCTACCAGGTGGAGGTGTAGACAAAGTCTGGTTAGGTGGAGACGTGGATCTTTGAGCTCTTCTTCCCCTTCTTTCTCTACCTGGAGATAGGTGTAGATAAAAAACAATCCTTCCTCCCTAGTTCTTGACCTGGTTTGTATTCTTCTCATAAATTTTCCAGGCTTGGACTGTAGAAACCAGCAGATTATGCCTCTTTTGGAGTCACCAGATGTGTGATTTTAAAGCTCCTTCAAATCTGGAACTTACAACAAGTGCACATCAATTTTGTTACAATGAAAGTGAAGACCTCTAAGGTCCCACCGGGCATGCCAAAACTGTTACCACCGAATCACAGCACCCCTGTGCATATACTTGAACTCACAGTGTGATTGGATGACATGGGTACTATCTCCAAGCTATGGGACTTGCTACTTGAGATAGACCTCCAGAGAAAGCTGGTTCTTACTCCTAGACTACCTGCCACAATCTACTCTAATGCAGGGGAAAATAACTATCCTAATCTAAATTTCCTAGGGACCAGGGAGAGAGAATACATAAAACGAAAGCCTACACTAAAGCGGTGATACACCAGAAAAGGAGGGTGTGAGAGTAATCTCCAAATGTGTGAAATACAGAGGCAAAGTGCACACTAGAAGAGGTGATGACAGTTCTCCATAATCTAGCAAAATGCATTCACAACAATATTCCAAGCATACACAATGATAATAGATCCTTGCAATAACATAATAATAGACACAATATTCTTGTGGAAAGATTAAAGGGGCAAGAAGAGTGCAAGAAAGCACAGCAGGGGAAGATACATCCACAAACTGATATCTTTATTACTTCATGATATGCACAGTTCAATCTATTACAAGATAAGGGCCTGGGTCACCATGCAAGGAGTCCAATACAAGGGCCTGTAGCACACTGGCTTCACAAAGAAATTTTGGTAGATTTTTGCTACCAAAAAACTCTCTTTTTATAATGAGCCCAACACTCCAATTTATAGAAAAAATGAGAAGAGAGAGAGAGGGGAAAATGGAAATCCCGAAATCTGTCCTTCAACCATCTATAAGAGGCATTAAATTGAGTGAAATGATTATACATTACTTGCAAAATTCTCCCCATACTGTCCCATGTGCTGCAGCAGAGAATAATGATGACCATGCCTCTTAAATGCACTCCCAGCTACCAAATAAAACACTATTCTGAACCCGACCACGTTTTGTTAAAAAAATCGATCAATATCTCATCAAATCAAGAATTTATTTATTTCTATGCATTGGTCTCGGAGCTACGATTCCAACGGTACCAACTTTGTGCGATTTCGTTGAGAAATGCAAAAGTTATGGCCTTCTGAGTGCGGGCAGCTATTTTGGGTCTAGCAGGTGTTTTCTGTCATTTGACGGGAATGAGCATTGACTAACTGGAGCCGAATATGTTTCTTTTATTTAAATATATCTACCCTCATTAAAAATAATAAATCCAGTTTTTGTGGCGTAGAGGACGTCGTGCTCGTTCCAGAAAGTCTAGATGTCAATTGCCGAGATGTCCCAAACTACCTGTTTCAACAGTTAGTCAAATTTTTCCACTTTTCGGCCAGTTCGGATTTTTGCGTCCCGCGCGTCCCTTTGGCCCGGATGTCCCAAATGCTACGTAGACTACCTGGTGGCCTTTCGGCCAGTTTACACGTCAACGTCCCAACTGTCCCTACTGCCTGGACTTGGGACTTAGCCATTTTTCATGATTTTTCCTGGCCCAAGCTTGTTTTTTGTAACTTTTTCACCTTTTCTCAAAACTTTCTCTTTTCCTCTTGGATAGGGGAGTTAGAAATAACCCGAGGGGATCCCAGAAACATGATTTTTTTCCTTGAATCGATATAATTGCTTGGGACTAAAGAATTTGATACATGTTATCAAAATTACCTTGAGGGGTGAATTTTGGATAACAGTACTTTCTATCTTCATGCAAATGAATCTCCTTATATCAGGAGGTATAATTACATAAAACATAAATACATGGCAGATAAAGAATATTATTCTGTAAACAACACATGTGGTCCTCATAATCACTGAAAAAAGATAAGAGAAAAGAATAAATAAGGAATGAGAGGCCAAATAGCCTAAATATTTTCTAACTATTTTCTAAGATGTGCAGGTACATGTTGCAACAAAGGAATCAACTAATCATGTCAAGCAAGGATAGAAAAGAAAATTCATTATAGAAAAGAAATGAACAAGAGATATGGAAGGTTTTTAGATATAATACATGATGAAAGGGAACATATTTTTAGGAAATCAGACTTATACAGAAAGGAATCTATGTCATTCATCAAACATAATACAATTTAAAAAAAAAAAAATCGAAGGTATATTATTTTTAAAAATGCAAAATTAATTAGAGGTCTAAAAGATGAAATAGTCATGTTCAGGAGAGATTACATCACTAGTGCCATAACTTATATAACAGGTAAAGGGATGAATGTCAAGGTAAAACAACAAAAGAGTGATCCTACCTAGGTTTCAATTTTCAATGCAAGAAGTGTCATAAGAAAGAAGTAGAAACTTATAGAGTGATCAAGTAATTTTCAGAAGAAGTATATGGCTTCAGAATTGGTTTTAAATACAAGTTCCATGCTCAGATTAAAAGGATTAACTCAGAAATTGACATGAAATTGTAGCTAAAAAAGGAATGGAAAAGGAAATATGAGAAAATTTTGACAGGGCTTCACCATAAAAAATAGACATATTACATCTTTCCATCATGTTATTTCACAACAAATACATGCATGAAATATGTGACGAAAGATAAACTATTGTACTGATCAAATAGTAATCTGAATAAGGAGATGTATTATAGAAATTCAACTCAAATTGAATAAATAATAATGTAAATATTCATATTTATAAGAGTAGAAAAGAGAGCTACAACTTTTTTCAATTTACAGAACTTATTAAGTAATGCTACATAAGAGTTACAGAATATTCAGATTTCACTATTCATTAAAGGAACTGTTTGTTCATTTCATGCCAAGTTAAGGAAATATGCCATGTATTATAGAGAAAGTATAATTTTTCCAACAAATAATGGTGGCACTTTCTTCTTCATGTAAAGTTGATTAAGTACAAAAGACAATTGATAAACAGTAGAAATTTCAGTTTTCAAATGACCTCAAACTATAGGAAGAATCAAATAACAGTCATCCGGTTGTGAGATAGCTAAAGAGAAGAAGATTATTTTAGTTACAAATTTTAAGAGTGACCTCAAGTTCTCATATCCTTTATTGTAGATTAATGATCACCAATGAGCAATTCAAAATCTAGGTTTTTAGTCAAATAATGCAAAATAGTACAAGTGTTGAAGGTTCTACCACTTAGTTACATAAGTAAAGTAAATAATTCAAATGAAGGTACAATTTGGTTCAACAACTTGGAAAAACCATCAAGGTACAGGTCACATGTGCACTTTGGAAATATGCTTGATTACGTTTCAAGAGGAAATAAAATAATATAGTGCATCAAGGCTACTTTAAGAAACACAATGGTTGAGTATAGATTTTCAGAGTAGTGAATCTTCAAATAAACAAGTTACAACTTTGCAAAGCTTCATGGAACATTCATACAAATAAAATATCCATTTTAGGCCAAATCTGTAGAATATCAAAAGCTTTAACAAGCTACATGTATAAGACATGTAAGAAGACAATACATAATGAATGAATAAACATGCTTCAATACTACAACTATGATTGAAAACATAAACAACTCATCTAAGTTACAGGGTTAATCTTAAAGTACAATGTGATCAGAAAGATCATCTAGAATTGATTTTAATGACAAGTATTAAATTAGTGATGTTTTCCACTCTTTTCAAAACAAGTATTACAGCTTACCCTAGCATGGCATTGAGTCTAACTTATATTGGTTTCAGTTATGAACAAATATTCAAAAGGAAAATCTATAAAAATTTCAATACTTAATGAGAGAAGGTATAGTTCTATGTAACTAGAAGCTACTATTTTACATGAAAGTACAATTATTTTATCATCATCCTAGAAATATTACACATTAGTAAACATTCATTCAGGAGAAGATCAAATGAACAAATCTGAGAGTAGAAATGAAAAATAGCTATTGAGAATGACGACCCATCATTTGATAAAGAAAATCAAGAGATCTCTCTAGTATGAAATGATGTCTCGCCTGAATTGAGAAAAGTTGGTAATGCACGAGAGTTTCATTAATGACAAATATAAATTTAGAACACCCAAATTGGGGTATGAAAATTAGACGCAAATAATGAAAATCCATTTCAGATTTGGAAAAGTAACTACCAATGCAAGATCTTACCTTCAAAATATTCGAGCCCAACTTAAAATATGGAGAGGAATGTTAAATCATTAGAAGATACAAAAACTTAAACTCTCATCAATGGAAGTCATCAAGGCTTAGGAACTAGATAAAAATAATAAAACACCTAACATACATGAGCACCCATTTTTAAAAATATTCAGATCTGTGACTTTAAAGGGGAAAAGTAATGTTCTGGTGCACCCAAAAAGAGCTCAAAAGGGAAAAAATTGTACATAAATCAATGGAGGCCAAGAGAAATATGAATATCAAATAATGCACATAATGTTATAGTAGATTTTTTTTCAAGAAACAATACCATTATCAATGAGCTTTCAAATAACAAGTCATTTCCATAAAAAAATGCATCAAAAGAAAACCAGTATAGTTCTATTCATTAACAATTCAAGCTCTATCAGAAATCATTGGTATCGTCTCAAAATGAAAAAACAAGAAAATAGAGTATGGAAAGAAATAATAGCCTTCAGCTAGAAAATGCATATCGAGATATGGGTTTTTTGTTTTAATGAAACTCTAATTTTTTTTTATAGAAACGACCATGAAGTCTTGTAAACATACTAGTCATATTCGAAACCTTCAGGCCCTCAAAATAATTGAGTTTAGAATAGGTAATAACTACCAAGAACGAGTTCCAAATCGAGTAGAAAAAAAACCCAAGAAAATGTAAAGGAACTAATGCACCAGTATAGGAGAAGCAAATATGATAGGAAATAATCGACACGGTTCTAAAATCAACCTCACCTTATTAAATATTAGGAGAGAATGATAAATTAGAGAGTTCGAAAGAACGTAAATGGCGTTAGGTCACAACAGTAATAAAGCACAGAAGAACGCAAATAATTTCCATGTTTCAGCTCATTCAAGGCCCAAATGATCAAAATGGCAGCTTTATAATATTTCATAGATCAAAACAGAGAAAAATCCATAAAATTTATGTATTCACAGTTGCAGAAGTAAAGGACTTGAAAGATCAACAATGGCAGCCACTTCAAAAAAATCACAGTAAAACTCAAAATCATCAACAATGGATGAAAGAATCCAAACACATGCATGCATAGAACTTAACATAGCCTCCCATAGAGCTTCAAGATCATATTCATGGCTTCATGGAGCAAATTTTTGAGAGCTTCACCACTCGAAACAAGCATGTAAGAATGAAGAAAGGATAATCTTGATAAGATTTTAATCATACCTAACTTACTTGAGTTAGCATCGATGACATAGATCTACCGAGTCCAAAAAATCAACGATGCAAATGATAACTGAAGCCAACCACCCTAGTCAAAGTAGATTTCAAAATCAAGTGCCAAGATCAAATCGTGAAAGGATCGAATGGTTGAAGAATAGTCACAGATTCATGTAGCCCACAATAAATGTAAACACAGATGCTTAGAGAATCGATAGCTAGAATGAAATAGGTACTTCGATCGGTGATCGAGAAAATGTCACAAATCAATGCAAAGTCACATACCAACCATAGTCGCAAGGTACATACATGGTAAATATCACCAAAAATGCTAAGGTTCAATGTAATTTGAGGAAAGGGACAAAATTAAGATCATGTTTGTAATGATTATCCAAGGAATACTATAGTATACACCATCAACTATGCAAAGGTTCTCGTGACCTCATTATCAACAAGTGCTCGAATATTCATCAAGATTTAGACCATAGCATGTGCTATGTGAAACTTGGAGTATAAAACAAGTGATATCGTTAATAATTATGTGTTTTATCTAAGTTTACAACATTAAAAATCACGTAATGATAAAAAGTGGAACCTTATTATTATATGCAATGAGGCCCAAAATATTATCAAATACTATAATTTATGTCAATGGCCAAGTTATGAGGGACCAATGATAAGTGTTGGAGTATAGCCAAAAGATATTTTACCTTAGCATTTGCAAATATTGACTTCAATATTTTGCAGAAGGAAACCTCATACCCTCCAAGTGTACACACATCACAGGTGGTCCCCAAAGTGGGAGGGTAAATCAAAATTACTTAGAGTGCAATTATCCATTTGATCACAAGAAGACAAAACAAATATCAACATCAAAACTTACATGTGGTCCCCGTAGTAGATGGAATACATGGGTAATTATTTTTGCAAATTATTGCAAATAAATAAATTATTTTAATCACACACAGAGACATTATTTTACATGTGCATTTAACGGGGCAGAACAAAATAATGTCAAATTTATCATTGCAAGTGGGTCAAGTTGAAGATATAACATCATCAGCTAAAATACAGAGATTGCATTTATTGGAGAAGACTTTCTCATGAAGCAAATATTATTTTTACCCAAATTATTCATCTAACTTTATTAAAAATAAAATAGTTATCTGTAGTTTGACTGAGTTGTATTTATGTAACCAAGGATATTAATGCCTCATCGTAGAAGCATGTTTAATTTTTCCTTTATTTGTACAGGATAAAGGATAAAAATAGGATGCATGGGCGAGTACAATTTTTAGTCTATTTTTAGGAAGGGTGGGATGAATAAACTTGTTATATATTATGTGCAATTGTAAGGGCATAAAGGAGGACTTTTTGGACAAATGAGTGTTGAAGTAGAATTTTCCAGTTTTTCCTTTTGAATGAGAATTAATTTATTCCTTTCAAATTATTTACAATGTTGTGTATATCTTATTATTTCTTGTGAATGTCAAATTCCCTGATTAATCATCTTACCTTCCTATAAATTTATCTATTTTTGCATGATATTAGTGTGCATGTCTTATCTTAACAGTATTGTTGTGAATCATTTGCTTGATACATAAAGTCTTTTGCCTTAATATTCTGTTGAAAACTATTGGTTTGTGCATCCAAAATCTATTCTTAAATATGTGTGCATGTACTCATTCAAATCCCTCAACAAGTTTTGGTGTATTACCCCAGTTTTGAATTCATTTACAATCATCTTTTACCCTCAAAACACCTAAAATTTAGTTTAGGATACATCAAAAAGGAACTAGCCTTGATACCAGAGAATCACCTCAACAATAGGTGTACCCATAGAATTGAGGTGTTTCTATTGTATCTATGAAAGAGAGATATACAAAGAAAGCTTAGAACCCCTAAATTTATCTCTCTACAGGGTGCACTTTCGAGAGATAACAGGTACTACACCTTGCATGTCAAATTCTGATTTGGGCTTAAGGGATATTTTTGGAGACTTGTGGGACAAGTTAAGCTTGTTCCACACCTCTTAAATCCATATATCAACTATACATATAGGTTAAGGGGTCAAAAATAGATCCCATTATGTGATTTGTAAGGTAAAAGGTGATATTTATTACACTTTCTTACATGAGTTTTTAATTGTGTCTAGTAGAGGTGTGGGTAAGAGTTTGTGTGTGTAAGAGGTTTGTCATTTCCTTAACCAATAATTTATTAACTTTGGGTTTTATGTTTTACTTGGTGATGTGGATTTGAGGAGAAGTGATGTGGCATCCTACAAGGAGCCACCTCACCCTCCTCTCCTCTTTTTTTATATATGGAAGTTAATTTGGTAGTTTTGGGGTTACTTCATTTTTTGTGTATGGTTATTTTGGATTTTTTAGATTGAGTTTCTTACTTGGGAGTATTGGAGCTTATTTGGATTTCGGATTGAGCTTGGAAGGAGCTTAGAGTTATTATTTTCTATCAAAGTTATTGCAATCACAAGGTAGGAACTTCACCCATGCTATATATATATATATATATATATATATATATATATCTATGTGTCTGTGTGTGTGTGTGTGTAAATAAATGAATGTTGTGTGTGGATATTTCTAGGCTTGGGTAGTATGGATCTATGTGTCTGTGTGTGTGTGTGTGTAAATAAATGAATGTTGTGTGTGGATATTTCTAGGCTTGGGTAGTATGGACTGAAGTATGGTTTAGGAGAAGGTTTCTAGGGATATTTTGGAGGGAGGCATAAAAGTATTGTTTAAAATTTTTGTATGGAGTTGGGTTGGGTGCCCCACTAGTTAGATAAGAAAAATGATTACTTATAAGTTTTATTTGTGGGAGGCATAACAAATTAAGGGAGGCATAAGAAAATTTGAGGTAGGAATAAGAGTCCTTGTTTGGGTTTTATTTTATTTTTTAGGATTCAAGGTTGGCACCTAATCCCATTTGGAGGAATAAGTGATTTCCCCATACTTCCTTGCTCCATTGGCTTAGATTTTTTAAGCCTTGTTTGGAAAAGTTGCATTATTATATATTGCTATTTTTTTGCTTGTGTGTGTGTTGAAATATTGTTGGCATGTGTGTTGTATGTTGGAATGATTTTTGAAAGTTTCCATTGGTTGTATCCATTTCTTATTGCTCTATGGTTGGGGTTCAAGGAACAATGAGAATAATATATTCTTCTCCTCATTGGATTATTGGTTGGGCAAAGAGCAAATGTTCATACTCCACCTTCTTTGTTGTTGTGCTTGAAGAGAATAAAATGGTGAATCTCAAGTTGAATTTGTGTACATAGTGCATCTAATAGAAGATATGAAGGGATCCTACATTTAAAAAAAAATTCCATGTTGTTTCCACTTAAAGTGGAAAGCTTGTAATCTTTAATTTTAATATAAATCCTTGTAGTTCTATTTATCAAGTTACAATGTTGTAGTTGAAAGGAATAAGCTTAAGTTATATTTTTCTTGGAACTTAAACTCTCCAAATTCTATATTTTATTCAAGTTGTGATATGAATTCTTTGGAAAGGAAAGATGTCGTTCAAAAGAAGGTATTGTTTAGTTCTATTGTTCTATTGTTGTAAACTTGAAATGAAAAAAGAGTTAATTAAGTGTGTTGTATATTGTCTTTGTTCTCGAAATAGTATATGTGAAAACAATGAATTGAAGTTGACGTTATACCAAAACTTCTACATTTTATTGCAAGGAAAAAAATTACAAACTTATTGTTTGAATAAAAAATGAGACTTGATTGTTTTTCATAGTTGCAATTTGTTTAAAAAAAATTTAGTTAAATTAGAACTTGATATATATAAAGATATATATATCACCTGGTATATATATTATTATATATACTCATTTTTAGAACATTTTTCCTCACATAGAGACCAATGCTGGTAATCTTAACTGATGTCGGTACACTCTATCCTGACATCTATCATTGTATGGTGGTACAGTTTTAGAAAATTTGTTTCCAGATTAAGTTAAACAATCTCATGCTTAGGAAAAATTTGAAAATAATTGTGGAACTCTACTTATATATTTAAAAATTCATCTAAATAATTAAATCTTAGAATATCAATTTTATAGTATAGTTATTTAGAATATACTAAATCCTTAGTAACTGGTGTCAACAACTGTACCGGCATCGGTAATCCTCTGACTGACACCAATCATTAGAAACTATATTTAAATCATACTTTCAACTTTAAACTTATAAAATCTTAATTTCTGTGCAAACCAGATAATTCAAGGACTCTGATAAACTATAGAATGACACAGGTATGTATATAGATGAAAATATTCATTTGTATACACTATTTTATTAAATTAACAGATTTATCGGAACCGACATCGGTAGTGGAACTAGTGTCGGTAGACAGAGCATACCATAGCCGGTCAATAGACTAGCCTAGGTCACTTGTGCGTAGAAATAGATTGTGAAAAAACATGATTTTTAACCAAACCAGTGGTTTTAAGGAAATGAAACTTGAACATAATGTAGATATAATGATCTACAAGAATATATACATGTATATGCATATATACACTCTTGTATATATGTATATAAATGTGTATAAACTTAGATCCTAAAAATGGGTTTTCCCCAAATATAACTCAAGGATATATGAACCATTAAACTAACTCTTGTCTAGGTCTATGTAGGAGGCACCGACTAGGTGATGAGTTCTTCCACGTCGAGTTAGATCTACCACCTCCATAGTAGGATGTTGTTACTATACTACCACATATTTTATAAAACTTACAGGAGGTCAATAGAACTATATGAGGTCAAGTAGCAGAGGAACAACCTAGCCATCATGATAGGGATCCATCACAAGAAGAAAAATACCCTTCATGACACAATGAGGAGAATAGATTAGAGAATTTCCATGTGGAGTTAGCTAGACAACATTCACCTCATAGGTGACATGGAGATAGCACCACAAGATATAGAGAGATATATAAGATCCCTATCCAGAGAGACAAATTTGATGACAGACGTACAGGAAGAAAAGCTACAGTGGCATATCATATCAAGGAGATCTTGAAGCTATGCCCATCTCATTTTGCTAGAGACACTAGGGGATTTTAGGTAGAGGCATGGTTATTTAGCTTGAGCGGATGCTTCAAGATATGTCCATGTACCAACAACACAAAGGTTGTTGTTGACATTTACCTTTTGAGAGATGGATCCAGGGTTTGGTGGAGGACTAAGGAGATGAATCTCCATGTGTATTTTGAGATAGTTACATGGGAGATCTTTGAGGATTGTTTGAGGATTTGATACTTGTCTAGACATTTTATTCAGTAGAGGTCTAATGAGTTTCATGATTTGTGATAGGATAATATGATAGTGGTGGCGTAGGAGACCCAGTTTTTGGATTTTATTTAGCATATATATTACATGAATGATGAGAAGGTTAGAATCAACAAGTTCATCAGGTGCCTGAACATATATTTTAGAGGGGTATTACACATTCATTTTCCTCAAACTTTAGCTGACACCGTAGAAAATGCCTATATTCCTGATGTGACCAGGGGGAAGAAAAAAAACCAAGGATAGAGTGAGGATTCATATTCAACAAATGCACGACAAAAATTTAAGGGGGTTATATCCTCCTCCTCGTGGCGTGCACAGTCAACACAATCTTCTTTAAGACTACCACAACATCCAAAAGAGCAAAAAAAATATACTCATCCACCATATAAAACTCCACAGAGAGTTAATGCACAAAGGGGAAGTAGTATGAGGCATCCTCCTAGGGGACCCATTAGGACTTAGGTACCACCTAGAGCTCAATCTATTAGAGCTTGGTAGAAATGGCAACAATAGTCCATGGAAAGATCATCGAGATCCACAACATAGAATACTAGAGTGCCTACATGAGATGCATCTCATTAGAGTGGACAAGGTAGTTGTTATGAATGTAGTGTACATGGGAATCAATGGAGAGAGTGTTTAGACAACCTTAATAAAAAGGGCAAGGGACCTATTTCAAAGCCTACAATAGGTGATATGGCTAGGAGCCATAGGATATATGTTGTGGTCAAGAAATTCTAGCCTTAGAAACATAGCACAATGATTGAGAATTCAAGTAGCATTGGTGGTATTTATACCCCTATCTTATTTGATTCAGGTTCCTTATATTATTTTATTTCTCCTTCATTAGTAGAGCAATGTAGGTTGGTAACAGTTAGGTAAGGCCTTAATTGGGGTGTTGAGATGGCTTCTAGAGCTAAGCTCTTAGTGGAATGCTTAGTCAAGGATCGTGTAGTTTACCACAGACCCTTTACCATGACTTTAGATCTTCATATCCTTCCTTTGGATTCGTATGGAGTTATCTTTGGCATGGACTAGTTATCTACCCACAGAGTGAGATTAGATTGTTACAACAAGGTTATATATTGCGGCGATGATTTGGGAGTTCAGATAGTGATTGTTGGAGTTAGGCGATCTGTATCCATTCACACCATATCCGCTACACAGATTAAGCGGTTTTCACGATGATGCTTATAGTTGTATGCTATCACGGTTAGTGACAAGTCATGTGATGAGTCTAGTGGGCCATCACTTGTTTATTACCCTAGTTTGAGGGAGTTTTCTTTCTTTTTTCCAGGGATTTGGCAGGTCAACCTGCCCCATGTGAGATAGATTTTCATATGCATTTCATTCCTAGAGCAGAGCCTATCTCACATGCGCCATATAGGATGAATACCCCTAAGCTTTGTGATCTCAAGTTACAGCTACATGGCCTTCTTGAGAAAGTCCTAATTCATCCTAGTATATCTTTTTGGGGTGCACTAGTGACTTTTTTGAAGAAGAATGATGGATCCTTTATATTTTGAATTGATTATTTCCAGCTGAACAAAGTAACGATCAAGAATCGTTACCCTATTCCATGTATAGATGAATTGTTTACTTAGATGAAGGAGGGCACAATATTTTCCAAGATAGATCTTAAGTTTGGTTAGAATTAGTTGAAGATCACGGAGGCATATATTCATAAAAGAACCTTCCGTACTAGATATGTCCACTATGAGTTCATGGTTGTGCCATTCGGACTAAGGAATTCCCATGCAGTTTTGCTGAAGTTGATGAACGGGGTATTCAAGACATTTTTAGATCACTTTATGCTCATATTCCTTGATGAAATATTGATATACTCACACATGCATGAGGATCACGAGGGGAACCTTCAACACGTTATGTAGTGTCTTCATGAGCAGAAGATTTATGAGAACCTAGAGAAGTGTGCATTCATTCAGTTTGAGGTTTAGTATCTTACCAAAATTATTTTTGGGGAAGGTATCACGGTCGATCATTCTAAGATTAGAGCTATTATGGATTGGACAGTACCGACTAGTGTGGTCGAGGTATGAAGCTTCATGAGGTTCATAGGCTATTACATGATATTTTTTTAGGATTTCTCTCATATTGTGCATCCCATCACTTCCCTTAAGAGGAAAGGGAAGAAGTTTGTTTTATCAGACAGATGTGAGCAAGCGTTGAGGACACTTAAGGAATTCCTTACGAAACCACTTATTCTAATAGTGTAGGATCCATAGAGGGATTTCTGTGTGTACAAATGTTTTTTTGGTATGATTAGGAGGTGTGTTGATGCATGATATCCATATAATTTATTTTGAGTCTCACAAACTCAAGGATTATAAGTTTAATTCTCCAACTCATGACCTTTATCTTGTAGTAGTGGTGTATGCTCAAGTGCATTGGTGACATTTCCTATTATTCAGGAGATTCATTCTCAGGACTAATCACTTGATCCTACGATACCTCTTCACACAGCCCAATCTAAACCTTTGTCAATGGTGTTGGATGAAGCTTCTTTTTAAGTATGGCATGGAGATTGAGAATGTGAAAGAGAAGGAGAATGTGTTGTAGATGATTTGAATCATCAGAGGCATTTTTTTATGGCTACTTCAGTAGACATAGATTTACAGAGTAGGATATTGTAACAAATTCCACATGAAAGCTTCTACCTTTAAGCTAGAGTGGATATTGAGTCTCAGAGACCCCTTGAGGGGAAGTTTGATGGATTTACATTAGATTCACATGGAATACATAGACATAGAGGTGGTATATATGTACCCAGGGATGGATTTTTGAGAACGGATATGTTAATAGAGCCTCATCATGTACCTTATTCATCCCATCTAGGGGTGAAGAAGATGCACGCCACTTTGAGATAGTTTTACCACTGAAGATGACTTTAAAGAGATGTAGCTCATTTTGTGTCTCATTATTTGAAGTCCCAAAAGGTGAAGGTTGAGCATTAGAATCTAGTTGGCCTTCTATATCCTCATGCCATACCAAAGTGGAAATGAAATACAATTTCCCTGGATTTTAGAGTAGGGTTAGCTACATCGAGATATCACCACTACGCCATAATGGTCACAGTGGATAGATTGGTGAAAGTGGCTAATTATTCTTCCATAAAGACCACATATATAGCTAGCATAGTGGTTACAGTGTACTTGGATGATATTTTTAGACTTCACGGGATTCCATAAAAGATCATTTGTGACTATGATACCTTATATACATCACATTTCTTGACTAGTATATAGTATGGCCTTGGGATGGGCATCAAATTCATCACACACTACCACCCAAATATAGATTGATAGACTAAGTGCGGGAACCATGTTTTAGAAACCATGCTCTAGATCTATATTTCATGGATCATCAGCTGAGATGGGAGGATTATTTGTACTTGGTTGAGTTTGCATACAAAACCATCTTTCATAGTTATATTTGTATGGATCCTTTCCAAAATTTATATGGTAGGCAGTGTATGACACATTTGAGTTAGGAAATACTAGAGGACATATTATAAGGAATGGAATAGTAGGTTTTATTGATCTAACAGAGATTGAAGGAGGCACATGATAGACATAAGAAGTATGCAGATCATAGGAGAGTCAACCATAGTTATTAGGTGGGCATGAAGGTGTTTCTTTATGTAAGACTGCATAAGAGTCCTATCCATTATGGGACAATCTCTAAGGTAGCTCCTATATTTTTGGTTCCATTGAAAATCTTGGATTGGTATTTGAGCCTAACGTCTAGCCTTGTAACCTAAATTTTAACACATGAATGAGGTGTTCAATTTTTTTATTTTTAGAAGATCCATTCTAGTTCCATATCATGTATTAGATTGGATAGCATTGCAGGTGCAGGAGTAGGGGAAGGTGATTATGGAACCCATGCACAACATAGAGAATAGGACCTGTTGGTGTCCAAATTCGTTCTCCCTTTCAAGATGAGTAGCATCATAGATTTGACGTAGAGCTTAGAGACATATAGTTCATAATGTTTTCGTTTTATAGCCAGGGATGAGATCTAAATAGCCCTTTTTCACTCAAATTTGTGGAGAGATAGATAATACCTTCAAGAGTATTTTAAATATCCTCACGACTTTAGGCCATGCCTTTTCGACTGGGGTGAGAGGACCCGTAGTGTAACCTCTGTTTGATGAAGGAGATGGATATGTCCTTATTGTTTATAAATTTTATGAAGAAAGCCTCGGGAAAATACAGTCAATACTCCATAATTTAACTCTCAAGAGTTGTCACTTCTAAAATATGGAGATACTTTCAAAACAAGGCTAAGGTTACTGAAGACATTATTAAATCCTAATTATTCTGCATATTTTAGTACATAGATTTTGTTCCTGTGTTGATATATAGGGAAAAAGGGGTAGTTCAGGACGGATTCATGGTTTTTAAATGATTTATGGTTAGAGATCAAGTAGGATAAAGTTGATTATACCAAGTCTCTAAGAAAATTCACAACAATGGACAACTCAACAACAAAAAACTTCAGAATAGTTAAGACATTCCTTCAACCATAAGGTGTGATTTAATGGAGGCACAGATCAACACATTTTAACACAGTATTTGAGACTCTAACATGAAGGATCAAGTTAAAAGACTCAATTAAACACCAAAATATTTAATTAATCACGCCTAAGGTACACCCAAAGACTTACATACAACCTTTATAAACAAATAACAATAGAGTGATTTTAAATGTGTTTATCTCATCCCAGGATGAAGGATTTTCATGAAATGAAATTAAAAATACCACTAAACTATCATGTCGACAAGATCTTATATGATTTCAAAAATATTTGAATGTAAGACTACAATAGGAATAATAAAAACTACTTGCAGACATTCTAAAAAAAAGCACACATAAATTGCTAGAGATTTAACACAAATAAATTTCAAAATTGCTTAAATTCATCAGCAGGGAAAAGATTCCAGAGCAATCTCAATGATTTTCAATGGCTATACATCTGCAACCAACTTGACATGATAAAAAATCTAATACAGAAAGAATTAACAGGTTATCTCGGATTGGTCTCTCGTGAAGACGGATTTCTTAAATTTTTTCTTAAGAATTCAACCCCTGACCCTTTGCAAGAGTATTATCATTGCATTTATACATTTTTCTCACTCAATTTCCCTTCCAAAAGAGAATAATATTGGAAGGACCTTTTCTTGTTACCAATTTTCCTCAACAAGTGACATTTTACAAATTCACATCCGAAAGCTTCTAGGTGGACTAATTGTGAACTGATCACATTTCTCAGGCCGTCAACCAATGACTAGGATGCTATGCCATAATTTTTTAGGAGTCCTTTTAATCATTTTGAATCTATCAAGCTAGAGATCCCCTTTTTAATCATTTTCTAGAAGCTCTCCACAGCTGGATATGACAGGTAATCCTTTTCTCTCTTGATGCAACCCCTTTTTTATCTTTTATGGATGTAACTTCCATCATTTCATCCTTTTCCCTCTCTTTCCTCTGCACCTCTATCCCGCATCTTCCCATTTTTGCAAGTGCCTGATCAATTCCAACTTGAAAATATTGACCTTAACAATCCTTGGACTCGAAAATTAAGTTTCAAATAAATACAATGGCACTTTACAGATAGGGAAGACAAGGAATTTCATCAAAAAATGATGAAAAACAATACGTATTTGCATCTCCAGGAGTATTGGACCAAAATGGCAGAAAAATATGTGAAATGCATAGAAACCGTTAATTCTACCCCTTCTCAATTTTAAATCAGATCCATCCACACATTTCCTTGGTGTAACCATAAAGGGGAGGCATAGAGGCAAGTCTCCAAACAAGCGTGGGCCTTCCACATGCCCTGGGCCCAAGAAAATCATTTTTGGATTTTGAAAAGTCTCAGCAAAAAAGGAGCCAGCAGGAGACTCCACATGTCACCTTGGTGCACCTTTGGCATGGCCCTCAAAACTGGAGACCCAAACAAGCATGGGCTCACCACGTATTTCAGTCTAGCAGAGTTGTTAAAAAAATTGAAGGATCGGCAGAAGGCGCCATGTGACTAGGGCCTGAGACATTTTTCCTTGGCAATTGAAAATTCCAAGCAAGGGCAGAGTAAGAAAAATCCTCCAAGTTTCCTCCTGACACTTCTTCAAAATAAAACCTAAGGGCCATTCCCCAAAAATTCTCGGTCCCTCAACATGTCCCAGGAATTTCAGAATTACTTTGAAAAGTTTAATTATAGAGTGGAGCTAGCAGAAGCCTCCACATGTCACCTTTTCATAACTGTTAAGGTGGGACCCTGAGGTGGATCCTCAAATGTGCACTAGCCCTTCACGTGTCCGTGGTCCACCAAAACTGTATCGGCCACATAATTTTTTTTTCTAAGTCTGGGTAAGGCAGTGGAAACCTCCACGTGTCTCCCTCGCACAACACCAAAGCAAACAAAAAAGTGAATTTTCAGATGAGCGTCGGCCCTCCACGTGGACAATTTTTGAGTTTAATCAGACCTGAGAGCTTTCAAACTTATCTGTTGAGCCGCATCCAACAAGAAAGGGCCACATTTCCACAGATGCTAAGATGTAAATTTGACGGGGAAAAAAACTCCCGTCAAACCATAAAATGGAGGAAAATAACAATTTGAGCTCGGAAATGAATCTTTATTTAAAGAAAGATAATTTAGAAATGATATCAGGCCCAAATATGATCCTCTGAGCCACATCCAATCACGTTTCCATAGGTATTTTGGACAAAAATGGCAGGGAAAAAAAAACCTGATTGTGGAAAATGGAAGGAAGGGAAAAAACCTGAGTTTACACCCAAGTTACAGACTCTTTCATATGAACAGAGGAAAAAAAACAAATTCTAGACGTTTAAGTGATCCTCGACCAAGAAAGGGACCAATCATGGAAACAAAATGGAGGAAAATAAATTTATGCATCAATACAGGGAGATAGAAAAAACGATAGAGCCCGCAAACTGAAGAACTTTAAGTACAAATAGGATGAGACCAAATTGAGCACCAACATCGTCTCCGACTCAGGGATGGGAACTCCCCGCGAGTGCCACAAGAACAAATAGTATACCAAATTCCAAAAACAAACCATTGGGTAATGGTTTCAAATAATAAGATTGCAGATTAGAGAAACCATAACCATCCTCCAAAAAGTCAACTGAGAAACTAGCAAACCTAGGTCACCAAGGACAAGAATGATAAAAAAAAAAAATTAGAATGAAATATAGAACCATACAATGTACAAATGGATTATACCTTGATTATGAGAAATCAATCAAGGAAATGTTTCAAATGCCTATCATTTACAAGAAATTCAAGCAGTTCCCCATCTAAGTCTTTTACAAAGAAGATATTTTCACTAATTCAAATGTCAATTGAATAAGGGCCCATCCACAATGCTTCAAATTTACCATGCTTGTCCTTATCTTTATGCCTACTATCCCATAATACCAAAATATCCCCAATGGCGAAAGCCCTTAGAGTCACCTTCTTGTCAAACAACTTATTCAAATATTATTTGACCTTCACATGTTGTTGATGAGATGCCCTTATTTCTTCATATAACTCAACAATTTTATTGATTACAGCATCATATGGAATAAATTCTTGATCTTTAATTTTTTGAACAAACTGAAATGAAGAAAATTGTAAATGAAGGGGCAGCAAAGCTTGAGTTCCATAGACCAACTAAAATGGGATTTTACCAGTAGTTTTTTTAACAATGATTCTACCAACCAAAACAACAAACTTTAGTTTCTCGACCCACATATTTTTGTTTACCTCCAAGGTTCTTCTAACGATCTTCAACAAGTTTTTATTGCTGGACTCGGCTTGTCCATTTCCTTGGGGATTGTAGTTAGAAGCATATGTCAAATTGATTCCATACTCTTTACACATTGACACCAAATGTTTTGCTATGAAACTCATGGCATTATAAGCAACAATATTAACTAGCACTTCAAATCTACTTATGATTTGATTCAGCATCAAGTCCATGATAACTTGGTGTGTTGACTTCTTGGTGGGAATTACCTCCACCAACTTAGTGAAATAATCATGGCTAAAAGAATCCATTTATGACCAACGCTGGAAGGATCATAAATTTCCCCAATGAAATCCATTCCCCATTGTCTAAATGGGGCTTCATCTGACATAGGCTGCAAAGGAAGGGAGCCTACTGTTTCGCTTGGAATGTTTCGGCTTCTGGGAATAGAGTTGCTTCTATCCTTTCATTCCTTTTAGAAAAAGATAAGGGTTAGGGCTAGGAGGAATACCTGTGGAATGTCGAGATGGTGTGCGCGTACCGTAGAGGAAGATCAGGCTAACTATGAAGAACTCCTTTTTGTCTTGGAAGGACTACCTACAAATAAGAACAAAAGACCACAAGATTTTGATTAAACAATAAATGAGGGAACTGCCTTGGGCCCAGGAAATATAAAACTTCCTTTCGAAGGTGGTCAGTTCCCCTACCGATATGAATTAACACAAAAGACTGTAAAATATCAATTAAATTATTTTGTTGAAACGGGTAGGGAAAGGCTGGTTTCTGGTTGTAGTCAGGATAACTGATACCGGTTACCAGTAACCAATGTTGGTAGGGTTTAGGATCTGTAGGTTGGTTGTTTTGTGGGGTGGTTGTGCTATAGGGTAGCTATGTTGTTTGTAAGGCTGGTTTTATGGGTGATATTAGGAAATGAGGTGATGAGAGGTAAAAGAATGATAGTTAGATGCAATGGCACGCTGGGTAGTGGATTCAGGAATGGATTTATGAGGACTGTGATTCAAAAGCATAAGAAATGTTATAACAGAGGACATGCAAGATGTGACTTACTGGTTTTTGACGAAGATGCAAGTTGATCTCCTTTGCTGCAAACTCTTCTGGTTTCTCCACTCGTCTCTGCTCAGTCAAGTGAAGATCTGGACTCTCTTGATCGCTCCCAATGATCTCTGTTGATTCAAAAATCCTTCGACCTTCGTTTTTGGTTTGGGGAACCCATTTTATAGGGAACCGATGGTGGTTACGTAACCGACGGCGGTCGAGTGGAACCGGTATCGGTTAGGAAAAAGCAGGCTATTTTTTGTAAAATCACCCACTTTCCCTGTTTCTCTCCTGAGAGATTAGTTGCGGGCTTGGTCAAGTGACAAGAAGGTCAGTTTTGGGTGTGAGAAAGGGGTCATTAGTCATGGGTGTAGGTGTGGACCAAGTTATAGGTCTTAATTAGGTTAGTTTAGGGTTAGGACTAGGTCATGATGAGGTGGCAGGTAAGGTGATGTGGATTTATCAATTACAAGGTAATTAATAAATAATTGTGTAAGGTTTAGGTGATGAGGTTAGGTTGTGAAATGAGATGCGGGTCACAAGGGGTCGTAAGACACAAATTTGGTGTCTACATTAGCCCCTTATTGTCGTGTAGCTTGTTTTGTAAAGCTGCGCGGACAATAATATGAAGTGGTTTCTCCTGTTAAGGATATAGGTAATCCCCCTCAAATCTATCACAGATTGAGAGAACAGGAAATCAGGGATAGGGTTGATAAAGGGTGAATGGTGTAGATAGGATGGTAAGATGGTGGGGTAGGTCCAAGGAAGTAGATGCATGTTGAAATGTAATAGTGCGATTAGGGTACATGATTTGATGAGCAAACCGGCAATGCATAGGCAAAGGTCGATACTTTATCCAAACAAGGGTGATATAATCCTGGTATCCAAGGCATAGGAAGTAGCTCCAGGGTATATAACAGGTAAGGTACAGGAACGTTTAGGCATGTTCGGTAGTACCAAATGGTTGGTTTGGTTGAGATAAACGTCACGGTCTAGGTCTGGGCAAAGTTGGTCGACAGATCAAGTCAAGGACCCTAATCATGCTAAAACACGAACAGGTGAGCTCGATTGAACAAAAAACTACAGGATGGGTGGATAAAAGTGTATGGTGTTGATTTTGGGTTAGGTATTGAAGTGGTAACGCATCTCAAGAGAACTCCCTTCAGGTTCTTCCAAGCTAACCCAAAATCAGTAATGACATATTTTTGATAGGCTAACTTGAGAACTCTTTTCTAATTTTTACTCAAATATTCAAGGAAGCATAGATGTATGAGATAAAAGATTATATCCTTGTACCATTCAGAGCTTACCAAATTTTCAAGGATATCCACCCATTCTCCTTCTACATCATTCATCTCAATATTTTACAAGTTTCTTTTAGCCATAAGATTAGCTAGGCCCAAACCTCTTACCAATTTTGGGGTTTTGATATCCATGTTATATTCTTACAGCTTGTTCGCCCATCTGCATCTTTTTTTAAAGACCTCCATCTCTGATAAGATGTCTTTCACCATGGTGTGGGGAATATAAGCATCAACTTTAGAGCTCAAGATGTAGGGTCTAAAAACCTTTGTTGCTTTCACCAAGGAAAATGCTTGCTTCTTTATGATGGTGTACTTCAACTCATCTCCTTGGAATGCCTTACTGAAAAAGGAAATTGGTCTCTTAGCCCCTTCATCATCCTTCTGCAACAAAACAGATGCAATGGTGTTTTCTAATGAAAAATAAATAAAAATTGAAAAGGCTTCTTGTAATTTGGAGCTGCCAAAACAGGGGAATTTTTTAGTGCTTCCTTGATCCCATTGAAAGCTTGAATGGAAGCTTCTTCCCGTTTGATAACATGGTCCTTCTTCAGCATGCTAGTAATGGGGATAGTTAGCTCAACAATGTTAGACACAAATCTTCTAATAAAGTATATTTTTCCAAATAAGGAGTGAAATCCTTCTTAGTTCTTAGAATTGGAACGTTGCTGATGGCTTCCACTATCTTAAGAACAATCATGACCCCTTCCTTTGATACAATGTGACCAACAAGTTTCTCCTTTTGCACTCCAAAGTGGCACTTCTTGAGATTTAATGATATGTCACACTCTCTTCACCTTATCAACATTCTCTCCAAGTATTGCAAGTGATCATTTATTTTTCTAGAAAACACAGTTACATCATCTTGATAAATAACAATGAAGTCATTAATATAACCAGCAAATTTTACACTTATTTCTCTTTGGAAAGTTGCTCCAGCATTCATTAAGCCAAAAGGAATCCTGAAATAGACATAAGTTCCCGAAGGAGTGGTAAAGGCAGTATTTATTCTTTCTAACTCCTTCACAACAACTTGATTATAGAGAGAGAAACCATCTAGAGTGGATAAAAATTCAGAACAAGATACAAACTGTACCATATTCTCCATGTTTGGCAGAGGGTAATTGTCTTTCAATGATGTTTTATTCAAGTTCCTCAAGTCTACACACATCCTTATATCACCATTCCTTTTTCTGATATGCATTAGGTTTGTAACCCAAGATGAGTACCTTGTGGGATGAATGATCCCTCCATCCCTTAACTTCTTCAGTTCTTCTTTCATCTTCAAAGAAAGGAGCAGATTGATGCGCCTCTATTTTTACTTGAAAGGCTTGGCATTATATTCAAGAGGAATTTCATGTTGGAAATAATCTTCCCAGTATGCCTTCAACTCAGAGTAAGACCAAGCTAGGCAGTCTTTATATTTCTGTAACAATTGAACATAGGATTTCTTCTCTTCGTTGCTCAGATTATTTCCTAACTAGATTTTTTGTGGTTTTTCCTTTGTACCCACATCGTGCTCTTCCACATCTCTTAAAACTGACATACTTATGTTAATAATGCAATCAACATTATCAAATTATTATTCAAGAGCCACCAAACCTCTGGGAATCATGTTTGTCTTCAGTTAGACGATGTCTTTGCCAAATAAAATTTCCTTTCCTTCAGCAACACACACCATTGGTTCCTGTACGTACCAAAAATTGGAAGGGTACTATGCTGCCAGAACAATGTTACACGTGCCCTAATGATGATACAAGTCTCCTCGCAAGGTGTTCGGGATCCAGAAAAGCTCTCCAAGTGCACGTTAACATCCCGCATGCCCCGCCTAGCCCTTGCATGCTTTGTTTCTCTCTTTTCCCCTCTTTTCCTTTGAATTTTGGTCTTTAATTATGAAACCACCACCCTACCTAGGCGGCGGTCTCGTGACCGTCGCCCAGGCAGGGATGCGGTCCTGTAACCACCGCCCTACTCAGGGTGGCAGTCCTTCACGCGTTTCTCAAGAAAATTCATTTTATTGCGACTCACGTAAAATTTCAATGTTTACAAGCTTTTTTCATCACCTTTGCTCGTATTTATGATTCTGGTTCCCTGGAATAGTGTTTTTCCATTATTTATTCTAAAGGAGTTCAAATTGGTTTTCACCTTTTGGTAAATGGGGATTCTATAAATAGCTGGTTGGTTTTCAAGCAAATGGCCCCTCAAAATTTTCCTCTCATTCTCTCATTTCAATTTTAGTATTTCAGTTCTTGTTTAGGAATTGTATTAGTTTAATTTGTTGCATGCATAATTAGTGTTGTTTTGTTATTTAGAAGCTTCATGGTCTTCTCGTGCTAGTGTTATTATTGTTTCATACAATCAATTGAAATAGGATAGTTTCATTTTCAGTCTGAATCCATTAGAGTTACAGGTTTTGTTTGTCAAGAAGGAGAGTTTCAGGTTCTAGATGTTTTGTGTTGTATGAATCATAATAAATCCCGCTAGGAATTGCATAAGACAAGCTCTATTCTCTTCCAATATCCCTCTTCTACTCACATTGTATTTAGTCTACACCCAAAGCTGCCATTGTTCCAAAACCTACTTCTGATGATGCTAGCATTACACACTTTTCTGGATTCACATGAGCACAAAGGAACGAAGAGACCAAACTAAGGGGACAAAGCCACACACACAATCGGATTCGCCACTCTTCTATAAAATCCAGGTTCAAGCTTTCAAAGTTCTAGTTAAAATATATCAAATAAAATAGTGAATCATTTCATTTCAGTTAATCTCACTTTCAATATTACCGAGGAAGATGTGGGGATTGATAGTTTCTGAGAAAATATGATTCATTCCTCACTTATGAGGTAGGATCAAGAGTCTTTCAAATAGATTATATTAGTTATTTCATTATTTAGAATATATTTACAACTGCACAGGCAAGTAGCTATGCTCGGCTGCCTTGTTTGTTTTAATTTCATTATTAGTTTAGTTGTCAATTTCTAGATATATTAAATAATTGCTCTTTTGATTAGATTTAGATATATATACGTTGTAGATATACTTTGCATACTTAGTTTACTTTGCTTTAGTTAGATTTATTTCCTTTTGTATGACAATCACGGGACCTAGGGAGCCCAGAGGGTACGTATTCGAGCCAATAGTGCCTCAACCCAATCTTGTTACAGAAATAACTGATATAGATTAGAATCTTAGAATCCAGGTCTTCCAAACAACAATAGACCTATAAGAAATCAGCCCACAGTTAAGAGGATTAAACATAGAAGATGACCAAGCACATGTGTTTTGGTCAAACCAGCCAAACTACAGACTACACTAGATAAATATCCACATGACTATAGAAGGGATTGAAAGAGAGAAAACATTTGGTTGTGATCCTTTGGTCCCACATCCAGACATAGGGGATATCCTTATTGACATAGCTACTAGCTTAAGAATTCAAGTTTCCAGAATGCCTACAAGGTACTCTGAGAAGGTTGCAAAACTTTTAGTTCTAAATATAAAGGCCAAAAAGGCATACGACTACTAGATACTAGGGATTAGGGATCAATTCATCACATGACCATAGGAAGTCCACAACAAACATGAATCTATGGTTGTGATCCACAGATCTGGAAACCCAATGAGTCCATAGGTCAATCAGACGTAGATGCTGGTTTAGGCACATTAGTATTTAGAGCCTCTCTACTTCCACCAAATATTATCACACAGTCATCCTTATTAGATATAGCAGGTAACAAAGCTAAGGATTTCTGGACTAGGCCAGAGAATCACCCATAGAATCCCCTAAATATCCATCATCAATCTTATGACCCTGTCTAGAGACATACACAAAACAATCCCAGGTCATTTTGCATGTATCCCACAACCTATAGATCGAATCACGCCAGATCTCGATATTTATTGGAGCCTTTGAGAAATCATCCTTGCCGACTTATCTATCACACAAGTTTAGGTTAAAAGGGCCTTCTTTGCCTTAGATTTACATATTCCATTAGTATGCATCGAAGATATAAGATTTCCTAACTAGTTTGTCTACGCCCCATGCATATTCCATCGCCATCGGCTATCTTAGCATGACCTCGGGAGGTCATGTTCAAGGAAAAGTTACTTGTAGACTCCCATGCTCTCTTATCACTTTTCCATGATACAAAATTGGTGAACCTGACGTGAACTTCCTACTTTCTGGTTTAGAGTCATATTTTCTACTTGTTCTTCCAATTAGTACACTTTTCATATTTTCCACCTCATTTGCCTTCACATCAGCTTCCCCAACAAAATTGGTGAACCTGACGTGAAACAAAAAATTCTTCCTCTCTTAGTTTTCACTTATTCCATCCACCTTCACTATTTCCCATTATTCTGAGTATTCATATACCCCTCGAATATGTCGGGATAGGATGCATATGGCAGACCTATTTTAGGTCTTGAAATAGGCTATAGTCAAACAAATAGACAACCATCACCCTCGCTTTCCTGCATGGGCTGATAGTTATTCAAATAATTACTTATCATCTCAAACTCCCCCTCAAAGAACTAGCTCAAGTTATTCATTCCATATTGAGGAGTTCGATTGACGTACACAACAACTAGAGCCTTCAGGATCTAATAACATGATATTTACTGGAGAATCTATTTCATCTCCTTGGGTCTTATTCAGACCACAGATCAGTAGACAGTTAGACCCACTCCCTTTTTTGGATGAGGAATACTTAGCACGCTTTGCTAAAAGTGAGAAATGCTTCCAACATGTATCCACAAGTAGGGATCTTACAAATACAATCTGATACCCTATTCTTTGAAAACACCCCCATTCCTCCACCTTTGGGAAATTCCCTCGGTGAAGTTTGGCAAGATAACAACCAATTTATAGCGGGGTATAATACACCTTTGCAGCCTCAAATGACACAACAAACACCCGTAGGGAAAAATATTGTGTCTTCACCAATAGAGGTCATTGCATCCTTGGCTGAAAAGGTTAGGGGGCTAGAACTTGCTCAAGAAAATCAAAATTCATATTTCGGGAAAGTAGGAATCCCCAACCCTCCACATCATCCTAGCCAAGTATACTTCCTCATAGGAACAGGCACGTTGGGCATGCCTCCTCAGTATTAACAAAAAATGCCAACTAGAACCGTGTTTTCTAATGTCATTCTAGCGGAAAATATGATACCCCCCGTCTAGTACAAAATAATCCATTCTTGGGCAATACTCCTCCATACTTAAACATGTATTCCAAATCACCACAGGGAGATATGTTCTCTTTTCCCAAGATATTTTCTCAACCACAGGGATTTCCGTATGTCCCTACAAATGCATACGTTGCACCATACCAACAACCCATTCCACCTCCACCCCCTCAGCAAGCGCCATCGATGGTCGAAACCTATGCGATAGGAACTTATTCAAAATATTTGAAAGAGCCCTTAGACTTCACTATATGAAGCATCATGATTCTATTACCTCTTCCCGATTTTCCCAAATACAAAGGGGAGGAAGACGTAAATACACATATCAAGGCCTATGCCATAGCCATTCGATAACTGCTCCCTTGGGATGCGGTTGTTGCTAAGATATTCCCCAAAAATTTAGAGGGCATTTCCCTCGATTAGTATTATAGAATACCTTAAGCTTCCATCCATTCGTTTAAACAACTCATTTCAGAGTTCATCAAGGCATTCGACATGAACAAATTGTTGAGAACAAGAATCAAGGAATTCTTGCATATTAAGAAAGAACACAATGAATCTGTTGCTCATTTCATCCAAAGATGGCGTACAGTCCTTTATTCTTCGGTAAGTGCTCCAAACATGGATCAGATGGAACTATGCGATTTATTCCTTCATTCTCTCAGCAGAGAGATAAAGGATGAATTCTAGAAGTTCCCACTAAGAACTTACGATGAAGTGCTTAAGAGCGCCCTCTGAATAGATCAGGCTGCAATAGATAGCGGTTGCAAGGCATATGGAACAAACAGGAGGTTAATCATCCCCAACCAAAATACTACGACTTATCCTACTACCGTAAACGTCAATCAAGGACCTAAAATCCTTAACAAAAATTGTGGCGTAACAACAGATGGAGTAACTGACCAAGTAAACAAGGAAAATGTTGTAAATACTCCACCGTCGGTTAACAATCAACGAAAAAATAACTTTACCCCGACAATCAACTCAGTGGATTTTAATCATCCACAACCACAACAACAACGGCGGGTCAGGGCACAGGGTCCAAGTCAAAACTCAATTAGATATCAAAACCAGAACCAAAACCAAAGACAAATGCTAAACCTTAATCCTAATAGTCAACAATTTAATCAAAGTTTTGGACCACAACACATGCCAAACCAGCAACCTAGGAATTACAATCCTAACTCATTTTTGTGGTTTCCACAAAATTTGAGGCCATGACACTAGAACTTGCCACGATTACAATAAATTCATGCAACATTTGCTAAAGGAACAAAGAAATTTTTTCATAGATATGTTCTTAGGTGATCCTGCATCACCAGCACCAAATACTTTCATGAGAGCAGTCTCCCCTCAAAATGAAGCCCTCAAGATCTTCAATGATCCCCTCCCAAATCACAATAACAATAAGTTAAATCCAAATGGGATGAACAAGGGTGTGATGACAGGAAACAATGATCATGAAGCCTTGACATCACTAAATCCACCTATCGCACCTCAATTAGGAAGTCAGCCATGACCCAAAATAGTTAGTTTGGTGGAGTTAGACACCGAGCTACACGTGGAAGCTATAACAAGGAAACAAGAGTACTCCTCTCAGCCAAATCCAAGTTACCCGCTAGAGACAGATAACATTCAACAACCATTAGTAAAACCTGTAGGTTCCTATGATTTAATTAATGACCTAACAAAAACCTTCTCCCACATCTCCTTTTTGGACTTATTGAATAACTCTCCTGCCCATAGGGCTGCTCTTTTACAAGCATTAGGTTTAGGTCATTTAATTAACATCACTCCACCTCCCGAGACACAGGTAAACCATATAGAATTTGATATCCACCATTCGGGGCATCTAGATAGGGATACCAAGTTTATATTCAATATAAGCAAAATGCCAACAGACACTGAGATTGCATGTAGAGGTGATCCAGCCTTACATTTACAAGTATGGGTTTACAAAAAGTATGTTAAATGTGCAATGGTTGACGATGGGGTAGCAGTTAACATAGTCCCCTTCTCTTTCCTTTAAAAGCTAGGGTATAGAGAAAACAATTGTTCCACGACTTGGAATACACTAAGAGGCTATGATAGCCTTAAATCCACTTTGATTGGGAATATAATACTACTAGTCACCTTAGGACCCAAAAAAATCCTAACTAAGTTTTATATTATAGATCAGGAAACAAATTATAATATGATCCTCGACCGACCATGGATACACCGTATGAAGGAAATCCCTTCTACATTATTTCAAGAAATAAGATTCTTGAACTTAGGAAAGGTATTCGTAGCAAAAGGAAATCTGAAACCATTCGATATACACCTAGCAGACCTAAAGAAAAGGCCAGACATTCATTCTGAGTTTGAGCTCCCAACAAACCAACCGACTCAAAACTGGAAGAAAAGTCGGTACCTACAACAGAACTAGAGATTACAAACCTAGACAAGAATATACTAGCCCTCAACGATGAAGTTAACATTGTGGAAATAGTATCATTAGGAACTACTTAAAAAATTTCCAAATTGCTAGAACAGGATCTACCAATTTTCCTACCATTTGATTCTATAGGTATGGGATATACACTAGGAGTTGGTTCTCTTCCAGCAGAGGAAATCTAGATGGTAGAAGTAACTGAAGTATGAGAAATAGACATAACAAATGTTCCAACATCCATCTTCCCAAGTAAATATTACACTCTCCATTTCGATGGGGCTAGATGTCATTATGGGGCTAGGGAAGGTGTGATCTTTACTTCTCCCGAGGGAAATATCCTACCATTCACCTTTAAATTAAATTTTGAATGTACAAACAATGGCGCTAAGTACGAAGCCCTCCTCCTTGACCTCATCATAGCTAAAAGGATCGATGTTAATAACATTAGAGTGTTAGGAGAATCACAATTAGTAGCAAACCAAGTCTCTGAAGTATATGAGACTAGAGCTGAACACTTATACCTCTACAAAACAGCAGTATTAGATTTGAGTAAAGGATTTAACTTCATATCAATTGAAGCAATCCCACGAGAACAAAACCTTCTCGTAGATTCGATAACAACCTCATCTTTACGTTTCACTCCAAACAGTGAGTTGGAAGACACCCGTTTCATGGTATCCGTTCATACTGAACCATTAGCAAAGAAATTATCAAACCCTCTTTTAAAAAACATAGCTGAGAATACATCTACTATCATAGATCACGTTGAAAGTGATACAACCACCCTTGATTACCTAAACTCCTATGTAGAGTTACATCTCACCCATCACATGGTAGATTTTTCCTTAATCCCACATTTGTCTTCTTACTTTGGAAACCCCATGATAGAGCTTCCCCCATAAAAGGAGCTCGACATATACGCGGTACAGAATGGAGAAGATCTTGAACTACCTCCAGCCCCACCTAAGTTTGAAGAAGGTAACTCTTCTTTAATCAAAGAAACAATTGATATTAACATCAGAACGGAAGAAGAACCAAATATATTGAAACGAGGATCTTCGTTAACTCTAAACGAAATAGAAATAAAAAATCAAATCCTTAGAGAACATCAAAAGACTTTTGCATTTAATTATAAAGAAATGATGGGAATTACACCGCACATCGTGGTACATAACCTTGTCACCAAATCAGATGCAAATCCGATTAAACAAAAATCGAGACCAATGAAACCCAAGGTAGCTCTCATGGTAAAGGAAGAAGTAATGAAGCTTCTCCAAGTAGGGTTCATCAAACCAGTCGACTACTCTCAGTGGGTATCTAATATCATTCCCATTCTCAAAAAGAATGGGAAGATACACATCTGCATAGACTTCCGAGACATTAACAAGGCGTGCCCCAAGGACAAATTACTGTTACCATCCATTGACATCATCATTGATGCAACATTTGGATTTGAGCTTTTGTCTCTCATGGATGGATTCTCGGGATGCAATCAAAGCAAAATATTTGAAAAAGAACAAGCTAAAACCATGTTTATAACTCATTGGGGAACTTGTTGCTACGTTGTTATGTCGTTTGGTCTTAAGAACACTGGCGCTACATACCAACGGGTAATGACATACATATTTCATGACCTTATTCATAAAATTATGGAATCCTATGTAGATGACTTGTTGGCCAAGGCCAAGAAGAGCTGTGATCACCCGGAAGTTCTCCACATCATTCTTTCATGTTTGATGGAATACGGAGTCACACTAAATCAAGAAAAATGTGCATTTGGCATGATAGGAGGGAAAATCCTAGGTTACATTATATCATCACAAGGGATCAATGTGCACCTACCAAAAATCCAGGATGTTCTTGTGATGATCCCACGATCAAATGATTCTGGCATTAGATCGTTTCTCAGAAAGCTCAGTGTAATCCAGAGATTCTTTCCAGACTTGAGTTTTACTGGTCATCTGATCAACAATTTGTTGAAAAAGGATTGCTGCATTATTTGGACAAAGGAATGCCATGAGGCCTTCAAAGCAGTTAAACGCTTCTTGTTGTCTCCTCCCACATTAACGCCACCTAGGCTAGATCATCCTCTGATCTTATATTCATGAGCTACAGATTTATCATTATCCTGCATGTTAGCTCAATAAGATGACAATAAATGAGAATGTGTGATCTATTTCATTAGCCAAACATTGATTAGTTATGAAACATGTTATACATAGGAAAAACGAGAATTCCTTGCCATGGTCTCTGCAACCAAACTCTTAAGATATTACATGCTAAACAAAGAAACAAGAGTCATTGTAAAAACAGACAATTTCCAAACTTTCCTCACGCAAGGGTTCTTGTCTAAAAAGGTTGGACACTTTATAACCTTAATGGGTGAATTCAAATTAACTTTCATAAACTAGAAGTCCATTAAGGGACAAATCATTGTAGATTGGTTAGCCGACAACCCGTTAGACGGAGGTGATCTAGTAGATCTAGATTTTCCCGATGAATGCATATATTACATCAAAACTAGACCTCCCATCTTTGAATGTCCTTGGTATAAAGATATTATTAACTATATCATTTACCATACATATGCTAGAAGGTGCTACACTGCAGCAAAGAAGGTAGTTACACATTATTGTAGCTAAATACGTTATCATAGAACAATTGGTCTATCGCAAAGCTTTCAATGGAATGCTCCTAAGGTGTGTTGACATAGAAGAATCCAAGAAGATTCTCTACGAATCCCACAATGGAATATGTGGCGGTCATTTTGTAGTTCATGCCACTGCCCGTAAAATACATTAGATGGGATATTTCTGGCCCACTATAGAACACGACACAATAGAGTTTGTACACAGGTGCCATAAGTGCCAAAAATTTTCCCACGAAATTCACATGTCGGCACAAGCTCTACGACCAATCGCAACTCCATGGCCCTTTTCTATATGGGGCCTAGATTTGATAGGAAAATTCTCTCCCTCGTCAACATATGGCCATAACTTCATAATCACGGCCACCGAGTATTTTACCAAATGGGTAGAGGCCATGCCTCTCACCACTATACCAGGTGCTATGATCGCTAAGTTCATCTTGAACCAGATCATTTGCAAGTACAGTGTCCCACAAATCATTATCTCATATAATGGTACTTCCTTTAAGAATGACAAGGTCTGTGAGCTATGTAGTAAATTTAAAATAAACCATCATACGGCCTCCCTATATTACCCTCAAGCCAACGGGCAAATTGAAGCAACAAACAAGACCTTGAAAGCTAATCTCCTCAAAACAGTAAAAGAAAACAAAAGAGATTGGAATTTAAAGTTATATCTAGACTTGTGGGCCCACTGAACCTCAATAAGAACACCAATAGGAGCAACTCATTTCTCATTGGTATTCGGAGCAGAAGCAGTTCTCCCACTTGAGGTCAAAATACCTAGTCTCTGCGTCTCATTACAAGGGATTCTGGATGAAGAAGCTTATAGAGAAGCACATCTCTCCTAACTGGAAAGCCTAGATGAGGCCAGATTAAACGTTGAGTAGTGGCATAGAGTCTGTGCTGACTGGATGTGCCAGAAATATAACAAAAAGGTCTATGAATGAGAAATATATGAAGGAGATCTAGTTCTAAGACTAGATAGCTACATCGATAAAATGACCGATGAAGGAAGGAAATTTTGATCCAAATGGTTGAGTCCGTACTGAGTCATGAAAGACTATGGAAATGGTACGTATCTCTTATGTACACTGGAAGGTGAGGAATTTAATGAAATATTCAATTCCTTGCATCTTAAACGATTCTATGCATAAGTGACCAGCACTATTTGTATAATTATATCTACATTGCATATTCATGTAGTTAGGTTCATTTTGTCCACTCGTTTCGTAAAAATTTTGTGATCAAGGAACTTATTCACAAGCAATTCATTACAAACTTCTATTGGCATTGGCAGAAGCATTCAAGTCATACTTCTTCATTTTAATAACATCATCACCTATTTCAGAATCATCTTATCAATTAAAAGCTAGATATGACAAAATCTTAATGGTATCCATACCAAGACCTGCATGCTTGTTCTCACTTTTTTTTCTTCCTAGGATATGTGTCTTTCCTATGGTTTGTTCTAGAAGCTTCATAGTGTCACATCTACCACTTATATGAGATCTCTCTGGAAATAAGAACATACTGACATTTTTCTCAAATAAATAAGTCAAATATAGATCAAACAAAAAAATGTATTTTAACACATTTCCTTTCCCTACCAACCTTCGGTGATGAGCTTGCATCTCTTACTAGTGATGTAGGGTTGGGAAAGGATGGGAATTCCCTTACTTTCCTATGCCTTGTCCATGGTGATAAGCCCATGCTTCCTACTCGAAGCATCGGGCAAGGTACAGGGGGTTTTGTTGACAATAAATGTTGAAGGTCATAAGCAAACAGTTCAAATAAATCTTTGAAATCTTGAGTCAAAAACAAGTGAATCGAATGTCCAAAATTCCAAGAGAGCTCAAAACCCCAAAAACCAGATTTTGTCAACCATGTGGCCATCTATAGATCTAAGTCTAGATAAATGGAAAAGCAAGTTGCATTCTAAAATATGGAGTCACTTGATTTGAATAGGTTTGTAGCATCCTAATTTGGTTCCACCAAATCTTTGTCTATCTCTCATCGCTACCATTCAAAAAATTTCATAGCTTGTGCCATTTCTATCTCTCGGTGGTGATCCCTCGCATCTAACTAGTTTTGTGGAGTTAGGAGTGGGGCAGGTACATCCGCTCATCATACCGGTCCATCATCACATTCTGTCAAAACTATATGAAGTTTCGAAAAATTGCTTATGCAAGCTACAGTTCAAAATCACATTGTCTCTACATTATCATATATCAACATCATGAAATACAAAAGAAAGAAAGCATTCACATCATTTGTTCTCCATTCGCATACATTCTGAAAAGCATATAAAAACAACATTATAATTTACATGTGGAAACAAATCACAAAATCGTAGATACCAAGAGTTTGATCCAAAAAATAATATATATATATATCTAATCAAGTTTTATGTACAATGCCATCATGCATCGAGGCATGGTCAAAATGCTCAATGAGCCCGGGAAATACAAAATAAATCATATAAAAAATCTAAGAGAGCCAAGTGGCCTCTCAACCTCTATGAGACCCCTCTGAAGGTACACGACCACGTCTAGGACTCCGGCTATGCCAAAGCTCTGAATGCACTAAGGGCTCATGGTTTCGAGGAGTAGCTGCGGCCCTTCTATGAGAGCGACTCCTCATTAGGCACTTTGTTGTCCTAGACCCATCCAACTTAGTACAGAGGGTAGTCACCATCTTGGACACATGCCAAATAGGGGAAAAGACATCACTGTTCCTATCAGCTATTGAAGGCTCCCTTGCATCCATGGATAGCTCCACATGAGTCTTCTACATGGGGATCATCAGGGTATCAGTGCATACCCAGAAAATCAGGTATTTACACTCATCAGTAGTCTCTGCAAGAAAAGGAGAAAAGTGAATTAGAAAATGATCAAAAGGTAAAACCAAGAATGAACAAAAGGAGAGATAGCAACTAAGGCAATCCTAGCTAAAAATAAATGTTAAGAGAAAGGTGCTAACTCACTCAGATCTCTGGGCCCCCAAGACAGATCCCTAGGATTAGTACCTGCCACAGATGTTGTTGCTGACTGATGTCCTCCTTAGATGCCTGGGGCAACATAACATCCTATTAAAGACTCATCCTCTCCACCTATGTCCTGAGAGGGCAGCTCCTCTGAGACTAGTGTCACCCTCTCCGCACTCTACTCTGCCCTTCTGGCCTATAATATCTCTTGAGTGTAATGCCACTTGAGATTGCTGTCCTCCTCTCCACCCGAGTCGCTGACCTCCATATCCTCAGTCTCCTCCTCCGTCTCTCCCCCTATTAACTCCTTAGACTCAGAGTCTATATCAATGCGGTCATCACTGTTGTGGGTAGGAACAGTAGCAATCTGAAGTAAAGGTTCCTGAGGAGCACCATCTCTCCCTCGAGTGTGTACTACCCGACTAGCTTCAATAGGGACATCAGGAGTAATAATGGTCCAACCCTAGCCCCTAGGACCTCCCCTAGCCTCCCGAATTCATCTAAACACTGGCACCACTAGGGGGAGCATACCAACGTAAGGAAGGCCAAACTGTTGAGGCACTCAATCAAAAGGGTGTGTCTCCACCTTCCCCGTCCTGTCCACAAGTTGGCTTGTCGTAGAGCAAGAGATCAAAGTGAGGGTCTCCTTGCACCACAATCCTGCCATGGCATGATAAGGTGTGGCATCCATATCATTAGTAGTCAGGGAGGCAACTAGCTGGTGAGGTGCTCTAAGCACCGACATCTCTGTCCATTTGGCCGCCCTCATAGCTCCGAGATCTGCCACCTCTACGCCTCTACCATAAGGGATGATACGCTCATAGACCCAGCTCATAACCAAGGTCGGATGGCTCAAAGACTATCCCTGTAAGCGAATCACTTTGTATAGGTCATGGTAGGTGGTCCCAAGAATGTCAGCTCCCCAGGCATAAATCCGGCCATGTGCCTTAATCTGTGCAATAATAGGGGACCAGCAGTAGAGTAAATTGTCCCCTCCCTTATCCCCGATCAATCTCCAGGAAAGGATACCCATAATAGCCTAATGAATCAAGGGGATAGGCAAGCTAGGAATAGAACGGACCCTCAACTCCCTTCTTCGAACTAGTGGAGACAACTACGTCTCCCATGTATGTGGCCCACTGAGCTATCAGAGCCCACGATCATGTTGTCTCAAGTGTGAGTCATCTCCTAATGATCGAGACTCCCAAGATGTGGTAGAAATCCTCCAAGGTGATAGTCCACTCACCCGTGACTCCTGGAAATCGAAAAGTGTTCCGATCAGCATCCCAATATGAAAAGAAGTCACAAATTATGTGACTAGAAGGTGCAACATGCGGGACCCGTGATATACGCAATATGTTGGCCCTCTGAAGAGTATCCTGTTCATCTTGAGAAAGTGAATCCAACACTGCTAGAAGCCAATCACACTCTCTCTCTCTCTCGGCTCCACCTGATATATTCCTCCTTCTCCTACATACACCCAGAAACATGCCAAACAGAGTAAGTTAGTATTTAATTTACATTGAAAAAATCATTAAAACATATAAGAATACTAAAAATGCAAAATTTGGATCAAAACACTGAGTTTTTGGTGTTCTATAAAGGACCGCTGCCCTAAGCAAGGCGGCGGTTCCGTAACCACCACCTTAAAGGGTGGCGATCATGTTACCGCCGCCCTGCTTAGAGTGGCGGTCGTGTCCCAAATTTTCAAATGGGTCATGTGCCCTAAAAAATGCCTAAAGACACGAAAAAAATACAATTTTGACCAAAACAAAGCCTACCCATTAGGCACCCCACTAAGTGACCCTATTAACACTGACATTTTCAAAAATAATCCCCCCACGACAAAAATTTCATCATTTTAACATTTTGGGGGTAAAAACGCTAAATCAAAAAGAACTAACTTGTGATCTCACGAGTTGATTTTCCACTCATGGAGGCATGATCACTATCTCGTCACGAACTTTTTGACTATACTCTCATCAAAAACCATCACCGTGGGCCCCAGAGATCAAAATCAATCAAATCAACACACGTAAATGAATAGGAAAATGGGCCCATTTTGACATATATAGAATATTGAATCATTTTCAATGCCCCTTTTTGTAGGTTTAGAGCACCAAAAGGGGTAAGTTCTTATCCTCGCACAAATGGTAAGTCCTCACTACATGTTATTTTAGTATTTATTTTTTCAATTTGCACTTGAGTTCTCTTTTCATTTTACAGGTAGTGGGAATTTTGGATGGCATCATTTCAACACACGGACGTGTCAGGTGTAATTTCTAACCTCTCATTTCGGGATCGCCATACTCAGACCCACCGTTTTACGCCTCTTCATGGCTAAAGGGCTTCTCAGAGGGGGAAATATGTACGCACCCAAAATTATAAGGGTACTACGCTGCCGGAATGATGTCACACGTGCCCTAATACTGATACAGGTCTCCTCGTAAGGTGTTCGTGATCTGGAAAATCTCTCCAAGTGTACGTTAACATCCTGTGTGCCTTGTTTAGCCCCTGCATGCTTTGTTTTGATCTTTTCCCCTCTTTTCCTTTACATTTGGTCTTTAGTTACGAAACCGCCACCCTCCTTGGGCGGTGGTCTCATGAACGCTATCGAGGCACGGCGGCAGTCCTATAACTGCCATCGTGCTCAAGGCGGCAGTCCTTCACGCATTTTTCAAGAACATTCATTTTATCGGGAATCACGTAAAATTTCAACGTTTACCAGGTTTTTTCACTGCCTTTACACGTAATTATCATTCTAGTTCCCTGGAATAGTTTTTTTCCATTGTTTATTGTAAAGGAGTTCAAATTGGTTTTCACCTTTGGGTAAATGGGGATTCTATAAATAGCTAGTTTACTTTCAAGCAAATGGCCCCTCAAAATTTTCCTCTCATTCTATCATTTCAATTTTAGTATTTTAGTTTTTGCTTAGGAATTGTATTAGTTTTATTTGTTCCATGCATAGTTAGTGTTGTTTTGTTGTTTAGAAGCTTCATGATCTTCTTGTGCTAGTGTTATTAGTATTTCATACAATCAATTGAGATAGGATAGTTTCATTTTTAGTCTAAATACATTAGAGTTGCAGGTTTTGTTCATCAAGAAGGATAGTTTCAGGTTCTAGATGTTTTTTTTGTATGATTCGCAATAAATCCCACTAGGAATTGCATAAGCCAAGTTTTGTTCTCTTTCACTATCCCTCTCCTACTCGCATTGTATTTAGTCTACACCCAAAGCTACCATTGTTCCAATACCTACTTCTATTGATGCTAGCATTACACGATTTTTTGGATTCACGTGAGCATGAAGGAATGAGGAGACCGCACTAAGGGGACAAAGCCACACACACAATCGGATTCGCCACTCTTCTATCAAATCTAGGTTCAAGCTTTCAAAGTTCTAGTTAAAATATACAAAATATAATAGTGAATCATTTCATTTTAGTTAATCTCACTTTCGATATTACCGAGGAAGCTGTGGGGATTAATAGTTTCTGAGAAACTATGATTCATTCCTCACTTCTGAGGTAGGATTGAGAGTCTTTCAAATAGATTAGATCAGTTATTTCATTATTTAGAATAGATTTACAACTACATAGGCAAGTAGCTATGTTTAGATGGCTTGTTTGTTTTAATTTGGTTATTAGTTTAGTTGTCAATTTCTAGATATATTAAATAATTACTCTTTCGATTAGATTTAGATATATATATGTTGTAGATATACTTTTCATACTTAGTTTACTTTGCTTTAGTTAGATTTATTTCCTTTTGTATGACAATCACAGGACCTAGGGAGCCTAGAAAGTACGTATTCGAGCTAATAGTGCCTCATCCCAATCTTGTTGCATCAATAACTGATATTGATCAGAATCTTAGAATCTAGGTTTTCCAAACAACAATAGACCTACAAGAAATCAGCCCACAGTTAAGAGGATTAAACATAGAAGATGACCAAGCACATATGTTTTGGTCAAACCAGCCAAATTACAGACTACACTAGATAAATATTTGCATGACTATAGAAGGGCTTGAAAGAGAGAAAACGTTCGGTTGTGATCCTTTGGTCCCATAGCCAGATGCAGGCGATATCCTTATTGACCTAGATACTAGCTTAAGAATTCAAGTTACCAGAACACCTATAAGGTACTCTAAGAAGGTTGCACAACTTTTAGTTCTAAATATAGAGGCCGAAAAGGCATACGACTACTGGATACTAGGGATTAGGGATTGATTCTTCACATGACCATAGGAGGTACACAACAAACATGAATCTATTATTGTGATCCACAGATCCCGCAACCCAACAAGTCCACAGGTCAATCAGACGTAGATGCTAGTTTCCACACATTAGTATTTAGAGCCTCTCCACTTCCACCAGATATTATCACACATTCATCCTTATTAGATATAACAGCTAACAAAGCTAAGGATTTCTAGACTAGGCTAGAGAATCACCCATAGAATCCCCTATATATCCATCATCAATCTTATGACCCTATCTGGACACATACACGAAACAATCCCAGGTCAGTTTCCACATATACCACAACCTATAGATTGAATCATGCCAGAGCTCGATATTGATTGGAGCCTTCGAGCAGTCATCCTCATTGACTGATATATCATGCCAGTTTAGGTTAGAAGGGCCTTCTTTTCCTTAGATTCATAGATTCCATTAGTACGCATCAAAGATATAAGATTGCCTAACTAGTTTTTCTATGCCCCACGCATATTGCATCCCCACCGGTTGTCTTGGCACGACCTCAAGAGTTTTCGTGCGAGGAAGAGTTACTTGTAGATTCCCATGCTCGCTTGTCACTTTTCCATCGTATAGTTCCCAATCTATATTTTGGTTAGCAAACTTAGCTTGGTTTTATAGAAACTGTTTCACCTGGGCATCATCATTAAACACTTGCCAATTTTTAACTTTGTTAGGGAAATATGGCCTTGTTAGTATTTCAACATCATAATCACAAAATGGAGACACTATACAATTCCCAAATCAGTATCCTAGCACTGTTAACTTGTCTTCAACAACATTATACTGTTTATCATGGTGGACAATATTAAAAGAGTCAAACATTTCAATGAAATCCTAGACTGCATGCTTGTATTATTTCATTCTCTGATTTTTAGTAGCATACAACTTTCTAATTTGCTTGAAAATCAGTTATGACTCCCCTTTGACAATGATATCCTTTATACCATATTTCCATGCAAATCTCATGCCTAATAACAATGATTCATATTATGAAATGTTGTTAGTGCATTCAAATTTGAGTTTGAAAGAAAAAACAAACTCTTCCTTGCTTAGAAAAATCAGAACAATGACAGCACCATTTCTAAACATGGAACAAGCTCCATTAAATGACAAGGTTGAAGGTAAACCTACTTGTTCAAGACATTTGCATTGATCAATTTTATGCTCTTTTCCATCAGAAAACCGAACAAAGTTATCTGCATCTACATTAGCATACAACACTTCATAAGAAGCATTATTAGGATCTCCAATGAAGTGCAACATATTTTTCTTTCCATATATCTTTACAATGTTGCCTTCAATTGCAATGGTGGAAAAATACATATCCATCTAAACACATCCACCAACACTTGTATCCCACTTTCTTGAAAATAGCATGCCCCATTTAGGAGGGTAGTAAACAATAACAACATCAAGTTTTAAGTTGTACCACCAAACCCTTTACACATCCTACCAGAGGAACCTCTCTAGAATCCATTGTAGTACACTTGCCATAAGTTGTTGTCACTTTATTGTTCAATTCATTCATGACCTCCAGAGGTATAACATTGCATGATGCTCTAGGTTCAAACATACAATTGTGCAGCAGTTAGTCCTTAATAATAAGTGTTGTAAAAAATGGATCAACATTTAATTGAGACTCAACCAAAGATGTTCCTAAGTAAACTTCAAGTGGTTCACCTATCTCCTCTAATGCTAGTGTTTTTTCTAGTTCTGCAATGGTTGGAGGAGGAGTGTTTACATTAGTTATATTTCTTCCTTGGGCACTCCTATCTTCTTCCAATTGCAAATACTCGAAAGCCCTCTTCTTGTGCTAAGGAATCCTAAGTAGTTCAACAATTGGGATAAAACTCTTGATCTGACTCAAGACTTTGGCAATGTCACAGGGAATGTATTTTGTAAAAGTAGCATTTGGAGAAAGATTGACAAACTCATCAGATGGCACAAGATTTTTCACATTTTGGGCATGGGTGGGAACACTAATTCTACTTGAGACAACAAGGCCTTTAGCAGATGCATCTTTGTTGGGAGTTTCTTTTGGGACAGTGGTGAGAACCGGGGTCTTTGGTTTTTTTTTAGGCCCTGCCCCTTTGAAATATTTACTTCTTGTGTTATACTCTTTTTCTTAGGCAAAAACAACATTCATTAACAACTATATATTCTTTTTTGATGGGATTCCTCCATCAGACTTCTTAATAATTAGAGCTCTTAGGTACTCAAAATTATTATTAGGAAGTTGAAAAGATTGTACCATGTCTATTTCAACAACATGAGAGGGAGGAAGAAAAGGTACCTGGTAAATGCATTCAAAAAAACTTGTAGCAGTTCTTGCACTTATTACTTTTGTTGAAGTTCCTCCTTGTTGTGACATTGTAGAGCTGTTCACCATGCATGCATCATCATCATCTTCTTCAACTTGCTGATCTACATCACATGGTAGGTGGGATAAGAACCATTTTTCACACAAATCAATTCGATTTGTCTCTTCAAAAAAAACTCTGGCATTTAGAGGATCATACACGAATCTATTCTCCCTAGCTTGGGGTTGTATAGCTCCCATGGGTCCTTAACCTATGTCATCATATCTCTGATCATTTTTAGGATGATTTTTGAATCTATATTTTCCTTATTTCCTATGATAACCTTGAGAACCTTGTCAAATTCCTTTCTCTGCCATGACTAGCTTGTGAGAAATTTGTTTGATAGCTCTCGCCAAAGTTTTTACAACTTCCTCAAAATCCACAACCTTACTTAACTAAGGCTTCTCTGGGTTAATCAGTTTTACATCCTCTCTCTTAGGATGTTTTTCAACTACTTTAATGTTGTTCTCAACTTGCAGAGCCATGGTAAAGGCCTGCCTCAAAGTTCTAGGGTTCTTATCCCTCAAATAGCAAACAACTTTCTTATCAAATGCATCTGAATACTTTATCAGACTTGATTCATCACATGGCCTAAAATTAATAGGTAGTCTTCTTATTTTTTTGTTAAATCTTGTATTTAAATCATGCACTGATTTATTAGGATTATTTTCTATATTTGCAAACTCTGATAAAATAAGCCTATGGTATGTTTTTTCACCATACTGCATTCCAAAAGAATTCTTCATCTCTGTCCAGGAGTCAATAGAATTATCTTGCAAAGATTTGTATTAATCCCTTGCATCTTCTTCTAGAATATGTATAAACAATTTAATGTATACATCCTCAAATTATATTTCAAAGTCCTCCATCATATTGACAAGGAGCTTTAAGTTTTGATCACCAATGATTGCATTATTTCTTGAAAAATTAGGCAATTTGTTTCTTACATCTTCTAGCACAACATTATGATAGCCAACCATACCTCTAAAATTGATGGGACCAAAAGTATTAACATCAAATGGAGGTATGGGTGGAAGCTGAGATATATTATTTTAAGGAGGTGATCTTACAGATGAAATAAAATGATGTGGAGTGAGAGGTCTATGTGGTACAGGTATGCAATTTTAAAAATTAATTCCCTATAAAGGCTTTCTTTATTAGAAAACTCTGTTAGATTTGGAAAATACATGGGTAGATTGAGAAAAAAATGTTTCAAAAACAAAAGAAGGACCATCTCGAAATGGATAAATCAATTCAACAAACATACTACTTGATTCAGAAGCACTTGAGGAAGTATTGCAATCCTCAATCACATGCTAATCAGTTTCACCAATGGAGATCTCTTTTCTTGATGCTTGATCTCAAAAAACCTTGTAAATTCTTCTTCCTTCTGAATTAGAATTTCCTAGCTCATGAAAAAACCTTATACTAGGGTCCTTGGTGAAGACAGATCTTCTTCCTTCTAGCTTTGCAGATATTAATGACAAATCTTACTTGATATATGTTAAGACACTGGTATTTATAAAGAATTTAAACAACACAGATTTGCCACTAAGGATTTTAACCTTAGTTTGTGCAAATGCACTATGAAAGATCTATCAAATGTCTTTCAATACCAGATTCATACAAACCTTGCAAGATCTGCTCTTCTTTTACCCAAATTTATCAATGGTAATACAAATGTTAGTGCAGTAACTATATAAGCTGGAAGAATTGCACTCATAACTTAAAACTTTTAACAATTCTTATATATCTAAAAATATAATGATTTTTTAACAATGTATTAGTACACAACATGTGTAAGAAGTATTACCAGGGTCTGTATGTACTGTATTTGTAAAATACTTCAAAGAGTCCCCGCAAATGGTGCCACTAGTGTTGGTATCCAAATTTGTTCTCCCTTTCAAGTTCAGCAACATCATATATTCGATGTGGAGCTTACAGATAGAGAGATAATAATGTGTGTCATTTTGTAGCCAAAAATGAGATCTATCTGGCCCTTTATCACTCAAATTTTTGGAGAGATGGATAGCACCTTCAAGAGGATTTGACCTATCCTCAATACTTTAGGCCGTTCCTTTTCGACCAGGGTGAGAGGACCCATAGTGTAACCTCTGTTTAATGAAGGAGATGGAGATATCCTTCTTTTGCTCAAATTTTATGAAGAAAGCCTTGGGAAAATATGGTCAATAATCCATAATTTAAATCTCCAGATTTTTCACTTCTAAAAGATGGATATACTTTCAAAACAAGGCTAAGGTTACTAAAGACATTATTAAATCCTGATTTTTCTGCATATTTAAATAAATATATTTTGTTCCTTTGTTGATATCTAGGGAAAATAGGTGTAGTTCAAGATGGATTCAAGTTTTTTAAATTATTTTTGGTGTGAGATCAAGAAGGATAAATTTTATTATACCAGGTCTCTAAGAAACTTCACAACAATGGACAACTCAACAACAGAAAGCTTTAGAATAGTTAAGACGTTCCTTCAACCAGAATGTGTGCTTCAATGGAGGCCCAGAACAACACATTTTCACATTATATTTTAGACTCTTACATGAAGGTTCACATTAAAAGACTCATTTAAATACTAAAATCTTTGATCAATTATGCCTAAGGTCCACCCAAAGACGTACGGATAACCTATATCAACAAATGAGAGTGGAGTGATTTTAAATTTTTTATCTCATCCCAAGATGAAGGATCTTCATGAAATGAAATTAAAAATACCACTAAACTATCATAGGGACAAGATCCTTTAAGATTTCACAAATATTTCAATGTAAGACTCCAATAGGAACAAGAAAAACTACTTGCAGACATTCTAGAACAAAGCAGACACAAATTGCTAGAGATTTAACACAAATTAATTTCAAAATTGCTTAGATTCATTAGTCGGGAAAATATTTGCAGAGAAATCTCAATGCTCGTCAATGCCTATACATCTACAACCAACTTGACATGATAGAAAATCTAACACAAAAATAATCAATAGGTTATCTCAGATTGGTCTCTCAGGAAGATGGTTTTTACAATTTTCTCTTAAGAATTCAACCCCCGACCCTTTGTAAGAGTATTCTCATTACATTTATACATTTTACTAACTCAATTTTTCCCCCAAAATAGATGAATATTCAAGGGACCTTTGCTTGTTACCAATTTTCCTCAAAAAGTGACATATTACAAATTCACCTCCGAAAGCTACCAGGTGGACAAATTGTGAACTGATCACGTTTCTCAGGCCCTTGAATAATGACTAGGATTCCATGCCAAAAAATTTTGGGAGTCCTTTTATTCATTCTAATTCTGTCATGTGATAAATCCCCTTTTAAAACATTTTCTGGAGGCTCTTCACTGCTAGATATGATAGGTAATCCTTTTCTCTCTCGAGGCAACACCTTTTTCATCTTTTTCACCTACAACTTCCATCATTTCATCCTTTTCCCTCTCTTTTCTCTATAACTCTGCCCTGGATCTAGCTTCTCTAGTAATTCCCATTTTTGCAAGTTCCTGAGCAATTCCAACTTCAAAATATCCACCTTAACAATCCTTGGACTTAAAAATTAAGCTTCAAATCCATTTAATGTCACTTTACAGATAGAGATGACAGGGAATTTCATCAAAAAATGATGAAAAAAAGTGCGTATTCACATCTCTAGGAGTTTTGGAGCAAAAATGTTAGAAAAACAGGTGAAATGCACAACAACCTTTGATTTTACCCCTTCTAAATTTTATATCAGACCCATCGACATTTTTCCTTGGGGCAACTACAAAGGTGAGGCACAGAGGCAAATATTTAAACAAGTGCTGGCCTTCCACGTGCCCTTGGCCCAAAAAAATCATTTTTTTGCCTTTGAAAATTCTCAGCAAAAAAGGATCCATTGGGAGCCTCCACATGTTTCTTTGGTGCAACTTTGGCATGGACCTCAAAAGAGGAGACCAAAACAAGAGTGGGCTCACATCTTGTCTCAATCCGGAAGAGTTGTTAAAAATTTTGAAGGATCAGTGGAAGGCGCCATGTGTCCAGGGTCTGAGACATTTTTCCTTGGCCGTTGAAAAGTCAAAGCAAGGGCAGAGTGAACAGAAGACTCCAAGTTTCCTCTTGGCACTTCTCTAAAATAAAACCTAGGGGCCGGTCCCCAAACATGCATAGTCCCTCCACGTGTCGTAGGCCTTTCATAATCACTTTGAATAGTTTAAGTATGGAGTGGAGCTGGCAGAAGCCTCCACATATCTCCTTATTGCAATTGTTAAGGTGGGACCCTAAGGTGGATCTTAAAATGAGCACTAGTCATGTCCATGGTCCACCAAAACTATACCGGCTGCACTAAAATTTTTTCGAAGTCTTGGCAAGGCCACAAAATCCTCCGCATGTCTCTCTAGTGTAACTCCAAAGCCAAACCAAAAGGAAAATTTTTAGATGAGCGTTGGCCATCCACACGAACAAGTTTTGAGTTGAATCGGGCCTTAGATTTTTTTAAGTACCCTGTCGATCCGCGTTCAACCAAAAAGGGCCATGTTTCCACAGATGCTGAGATGTAAATTTGATGGGGAAAAACACTCCTGTCAAACCATAAAATGCAGGAAAAGCCCCATTTGAGCCCAAAAATGAATCTTTATTTCAAGACAAAAAAAAATTTGGAAATGATATAAGGCCCAAATATAATCCTACGAGCTCCATCCAATCACATTGCCATAGGTATTTGGGACAAAAATGATGGGGAAAACAAAATGTGATTGTGGAATAGGGAAGGAAGAGAAAAAACCTGAGTTTACACCCAAGTTTCACACTCTTTCATATAGATAGAGGAACAAAAAACAAATTTTGGACTTTTAAGTGATCCTTGACCAAGGAAGGGATTGATCATGGAAACCAAATGGAGGATAGAGTTTTTATGCATCAATACGGGGAGATAGAGAAAATGATAGATCCCACAAATTAAATAACTTTAAGGATAAATGGGGCGAGATCAAACTGAGCACCAATAGGACCCTCGGCATTCGATTCCACGGGATAGGTATAATGAGACTACAACTACATGGGAGGATGTTACTTTATTACAGGCCTACTTTTGAAACCTGTTTCAGTGACTTCTAGGAGGAATTTGAGCCTAAAGGGAGGGGGATCTAGTGCCCACTCCTCTTCAATATTTATCATATTTGGTTTTTGACTACTATGGACTATAGACACAGACTTTACTATGTTATTTTGGTTTAGCGTGATAATATCTATGGTAGAGATATTCTAACTATTTATATGTTGATATTCATATTATGGTTGCATGGATTATTAGAGGTATGGATAGAAAATTTGCATTGATTATGATGTTGTGTTGATTAGCTTATAATATATATACTGACATTCTAAATTATCATCGTATAGACTATGTTTTGGTGTTTGAACTAATCTTGCGATCTCGGTGATATTGAGGAAATGGTAGAATTGAGAAGTTTTTTTAATGATAAACAAATGATAAAATTTATTAAATTCAATTATGACTTCATGATATGATAATTTTTTTTAATGGATGTGCATCTATTTTATTATTGATGTATTATATGCGGTCATGAGGCCGAAGGAGGTACTATTTCTTTTTTAGGTGATTATATCACAACAAACAAAAGGGGGATAGGATACCAAGAATAGTGGAATATTTGATGGATACAATTAGGGTCACCATGGCATCTTTATGTTCAGTTTTATTGTTGTGTGTTGTTAGGTTGTTAGGAGGTCCACATGGGGGGATGACCTCAAATTGTGACCATGTGCTATTTGTGTTTTCCACTTTCCTTTTTATTATGTTGTGAGTATGTAATTTACTATAGTAATTTGATTCACTTTATTATTGTTAGTTAATGTGCTCTATTTAAGTTAATTAATCTTGCTAATTAAAGTAATTTGAGATGTGACCAAGGGGTATTTAATTTTGGTACATTTTACTTGATTTTATTTTAGATTTGAAAGGAGTTTTATTGGTTTTAGGGTTGTGTACTCATCCTTGCATGTCAAATTCCTATTATGGCTTAAGGGTGATTTTTGGTGGATTTTGGGATAAGTTAATCTTATACCACACCTCTTAAATTCATTTACCAACTACACCTATGGGTTAAGGGGTTAAAAATAGATTCCATTATCTGATTTGTAATGTCAAAGGTGATATTTATTGCACTTTCTTACATGATTTTTTAATTGTGTCCATTAGAGGTGTGGGTAAGAGTTTGTGTGTGTAAGAGGATTGTCATTTCCTCAACCAAAAATTTACTAAACTTGAGTTTGATGTTTGACTTGGTCATGTGGAGTTGAGGAGAAGTGATGTGGCATCCTACATTGAGCCACCTCACCCTCCTCTCTTCTTTTTCTATATATGGAAGTTAATTTGAATGTTTTTAGGTTGCTTAATTTTGTTGTGCATGGTTATTTTTGAGTTTTTAGATTGAGTTTCTTACTTTGGGGTCTTGAAGTTTTCTTGGATTTTTGCTTGAGCTTGGAAGGAGCTTAGAGTTGTGAGTTTTGATCAAGTATCTTGCAATGGCAAGGTAGGAACTTCACCAATGAAATTTATATTTATATGTGTGTGTATGTAAATAAATGAATGTTGTGTGTGCATGTTTTTGGGCTTGCATATTATGGCCTTAAGTATGGTGTGAGAGAAATTTTATGCGGATATTTTTGAGGGAGGCATAAGAGTATTGTTGGACATTTTGGGAGGGAGTTTGGTTGGGTGCCAAACCTTTTAGATAAGAATAATGCTTACTCATCTTATATGTTTTATGTGAGGGCGGCAAAAGAGATTGAGGGAGTCATAAGATAATTTAAAGGAGATGTAACATTCTTGTTTTGGGTTTATTTTGTGTGTTTGAGGCTTCAAGGTGGGAACTTAATCCCATTGGGATGCATAAGTGATTTCCCGATAATTCCTTGCTCCATTAGCTTAAATTTTTTGAGCTTTGTTTTGAAAAAATACATTCTCTGACATTGTTATTTTTGTGCTTTTGTGTGTGTTGAAATAACATTTGCATGTGTATTGTTTGGTGGAAGCATTCATGAATGTTTTCATTGGTTGTATCCTTTTCTTTTTGCTCTATGGTTAGGGCTCGAGGGTCAACGAGGATAATAGATTCTTCTCCTCATTGGATTATTGGTTAGGAAGAGATCGTCCTCTACTCCCCCTTCTTTTTTGTTGTGCTTGTACAAAAAAAATGGTGAAACTCAAGTGTAAGTCTTGGACATAGTGTATCTTGTACAAATCAATAAGGAATCCTACATTTGTCATGTTGTTTCCATTTAAAGTGGAAGGCAATCTTGCATTTTAAAAGAAAACCTTGTAATTATATTTATTAAGTTACAATGTTGTAGTTGAAAGGAATAAGCTTAAGTTGTATTCTGGTTGGAAATGAAATTCTCCAAATTCTTGATTTTATTCAAATTGTAATATGTATTCTTTGGAAAGGAATGATGTTTTTGAAAAGTAAGTATTTTTGAGTTCTTTTGTAGTATTTTTGTAAACTTGAAATGAAAAAGGATTTTATTAAGTGTGTTGTATCTTGTATTTTTTCTCCAAATAGTATATGTGAAAAGAATGAATTCAAGGTGATGTTATACCCAAACTTCTACATTTTATTACAAGGAAAAATGGTACAAAGTTTGTTTTAATCAAGAAATCAGACTTGATTGTTTTTCATAGCTACAATTTATTTTAAAATAAATTTACTAAACTCGGATCTTGATATATATATATATATATCACCTCACATATGTTCTTATATAGACTCATATTTAGAACATTTTTCCTCATACAAAGACTGATACCGGTAAGCTTAACCAGTGTCGGTAGACTCTGTATTGACTTCAGTCACTGTAGGGTATTATAGTTATAGAAAAATCATTTCTAGATTAAGTTAAACAATCTGATGCTAAAGAAGCATTTCACAATAATTGTGGAACTGTACTTATCTTTTTAAAAATTCATCAAAATAGATAAATCTGAGAATATTCATTTTATACTCAAGTTATTTGGAATATACAAAATCCTCAATAACCAACTTTAACTACTATACTGACACTGGTCATTGGAAACTTTACGTAAATCAGAATTTCAACTTTAAACTTAAAAAATCTTATTTTTTGTGCAAATGAGAGAATTTACATACTGTGTTAAACTATAGAATAACACAAGAATGTATACAAATGAATCTATTTAAGGATATATTCATTTTTATACACTATTTTATAAATTTACATCATTTACTGAAACCGGCACCGGTAGTTGAATCGATGTCGGTATCTAGAGCATCCTGTGGCTAGTCAAGCAACCTTCATCGGTCACATGTGTGTAGAAACAGTTTGTTACAAAAACATGATTTTTGACCAAACCAGTGGTTTTAAGGAAATGAAACTTGAACAAAATGTAGATCTAATGATATACACACATATATACAGGTGTATACATATATAGAATCATGAAAAATGTATATAAATGTGTATACACTTAGATCATTGAAATTAGTTTTCCCCAAATGTAACTCAAGGAAATATGAACAATTAAACAATTTGAACCAAATTTGTGAATGAATCCTTCCAATAAAATGAATGAAAATTTCTACACTCTACAAGATCTATGTAAGGAAATAAGTGAGCCAAATGGGGAAAGATCGTTCCCTTCATTGCAATACAAAAACCTAGAGGAAATTACTCCATGAATTCTCTCATACTTTCATGGCTTCGTCTCATATAACCTCCAAAACAAAGAAAAGAAAAGAGAACAAATGAGGAAACTAGGGTTTTAAAAAGGTTATAAGGGTCTCATAAGGATGATTAGGGTTACAATGAAAACCAAAGATCTAAAGGCTTAAAATGAATCAATCGAAAGGTAGGGAATCAATCCTACAACTTTTAGGAGAGGGTATTTTATGGGAATATATATTTTAATTAAATGTATATGTAATTTGTGAATGAGGCCACTTCAGGCCTTAGTGTTTTATGCTAAAATGTGACCCTCTTATTATGGTTTAGTAAATAATTAAATGGAAGTGAAACTATAGTAACTAAATAATGGTATGGAGGATGGATATTAAAGCTAATGACTTAAGGGGATTGATTTAACCAAGGGTAAATTTTATAAGTTTGGAATATGGATATTATTTGATTAAAGGAAATAAACCTAAACCAAGCAAGAAATTTATGGATGCATTGCTAGAAGATTATCACCAAAAATAACTTAGAAAATAGATTAATAATATTTAATTATTAATCTAGGCTGGACCAACCTAATGTAATGAAGGAAATTTTTTGTAGGAGTTAATGAAATGTACTATAGGGTTTAACCCCCTTGCAACCCTTTAAACAAAATTAAAAAATCCACAATTTTCCTAAGTAATTATTTATGTTTTAATGTGGTAATTTGGAGCATGGAAAATGTGCGCATTACATGGAAAAACTCCCAAAAATATAATATCTGGTAATAATATTACTATTAATCTGGCTCCTAAATTTTCTAAATTTTCTAAAATTATTTCATTATGATGCATTTTTTAAAGTTCAACTCATTATAAACACATCACAAAAGATGGTGTTAAAGAGGCACTAAAAACTTTTAAAATGCTTTGAAGGCTCTTCAAACATCCACTGGAGTACTTATAATTTTTCAAGACTACACAGTACCCTCATGCAAGGTCGAGAGTTTTTTATCTCAAATTTTAAAATTCTCCCGCTGTATAGCAGAGAGCTCTTTCAATGCAAGGGTTTAAAAATCATGACTACTATTTAAGCTTGAGAATTCTAGAGAAAAGAAAATATAAATGCAGTTTTACATGCCCAGTGAGGTTGGAGCTTATGGAGAGTTTTCACGGTTTTGCTTTTAGTCTATCCGTAAAAATTATGGAGCACATTCATATTTATTTTAGATTTTCTTCAACCGTGCATGTGTATTTAGAATATTATAAAACCCGAAGACAATTTTTTTACTACGAAATTTTACATGAGAAATCTTTGTAAATTTAATAAATTCTCGTCTTTTTGATATCTTTACAATGGTCTATAAAATTTATTCAGGGCGACCCTCCGCCAAATTAAGTAATTTAACATGACAAGTGAGGTTGAAGTTTATCGAGATTTCCTACGTCTGAGGCTTGGTTTTGCCTATGCATAAAACAAGAAACAAATTCTTATGTATTTTTCATAACTTTACAATAGTATTAAACCGCATGAAAACTAAGCAACTACAAATTTTTTATTACGAAATTATATTTGAAAAATCCTTGTAAATATAGTAAATAAATGAATCTATTGTTAGAAACGATGTTAATAATTGAGCATCGTCTATTAAATTTATTCCGGTCGACCGTCCCCACAAATAATTGATTTTTAATCAAATTAGTGTAATAGCGACAGAGATGATTTCTCAAATCTGTTTAGGTATATTCTTCTGCCGCTTCGTGTTTAGATTGTGGTCTCTTTGATTTAAAAAATTCAGTTCGTCTCGCGATTATGTCCAAGCCGGGCGTGAATATCTTATATGCAAATTTCTATTTAAGGTTAGAGTCCCTGCAATACTAGAAAACACATCTGGTCTACTTTTCTTGTTATTACAATCTGAGAATCCACCATGCCTTCCTCGTCGAACACTCATATTGATCTTCCGCTCATTGACATTACCAAATTTCAATCTGATTTTGACGATGGAGAAGTAAGCAACCTTCAAAAGCATCCCTGGTTAACAGCTGTAAGGGATGCCTGCAAAGAATTTGGATTCTTTTGTGTTGTAGACAATGGAATTCCAAATAAACTTTTCGAAGATTTGGAGGATGTAATCCACGAATTATGTGCGATGCCGGCAGAGGCTAAAGAAAGATCTGTAACTTCCAATCCAACTAATAGCTACTTTCGTCGGCCTGTTTCGGAGCATTTCTCCATCTTCAACGTGCCGGATTCAAATTCTGTACAGGAATTGTCCGACAAGATTTGGCCAGGAGAGGGAAATCCTAGATTCTGGTATGTTAATTGTTTTTATTGCCGTGTACAGTTTATATTCGTAAAATTGCGTCTCCCTAAAAAAAATGGGTTCTAATTTTACAATATGACAGTGAGACATTTCGAACCTATGCCTCGTGTATGGAAGAGCTCATGGCGAAGATTAGTAAAATCTTCATTGCAAGCCTGGGGTTGGACGTCGAGACTTTCTACCATTCTGATTTCGAAAAATGCAGAACTTCCTTCCGTATAAACCACTATAAGTCCGAAGGAAAACCTATTGATGAAGAGATTCTGTTTCCGCATACTGATCTCGATTGCTTTACGATACTTTACCAAGACAATAAAGGCGGCCTCCAGATTCGATCGAAGGAAGGACAATGGCTGAATGTGAATCCTGTAGCTCATTCATTTGTTGTGAATTTGGGCGACTGCCTTCAGGTTCTTAACTCTTTAAAATATGCCCCGTTTCAATATTTTTTTTCTGCTGTTGTTACAAATATTATCGAAGTTGAAATGAATAAATGACGGTTGGAGTGCAGGCATGGAGTAATGGCAGGTACCGCAGTGCTGAACATCGAGTTGTTTGTAATGGGTGTACGGATCGATATTCGGTGCCTTATTTTGTTTCTTTTTCTCATGACAAGGAAGTACTGGCTCCATCTGAACTTGTAAACGATGAACATCCACAACGTTACAGGCGTTTTATATTCAAACAAATGTTGGATGACTACATCAATAACACAGATTTCGAAGAAGCGAAAAATGCTCTGAATTTTTTGGAGCTATATGCTGGCATATAATGGAGCGTATCAATGAATTAGGTCAATGGGTAGCTGGTCTGTGAAGATATTTGGTAGAAGTTTAATAGTGTATCCAGCATTAATAAATTGGTGGCTTGTCTTTCTTCACCAATCACGTGTTTAAAATTATTTATAACATTATTATATGCATTTTGTGATCTCGTAGGGAGTGTACTCGGCTAGTTTGGTATAGTGGGTTTTCAATTAGATCATATTCATATTGTACGTTATGCACCGCTTTGAATATATGCAAATAATGTCTATAATACTAAAATTGGGATTGCTATTATGCGTATCTTACACAAAATATATGCAAATAATGTCTATAAATGTTATGGAATAGGTGTCTATATAAGATTTGAGACATGCTCAATCATTCGGAAAATAGATTTATTTAAAATTGAAGTACTTTAGCATGAACAAATATGTTTTCATTCAATATACAATATGAGACTTTTTATATAAAAATATGAATACACAATCTACACCATATTAATTGATACAACCAATTTATTTCATAGTCCTTCAAAATCTTAATATATAGTAGATAAACTAAAAAATATATAATAGATATAAAACTAGCAATCGCACGTGAAGTGTGCGATGTTAACGCCGAAGGGGCAAACTAAGATGAGGTTGATTTTGATGGAGCAAAATACAAAAGGAGGAAAACGGGTGTAGAAGAGGGGGGTTGGAGGGATGAGAAACAATTGAGAGAGGATAATATTGGGTGGAACCATTTAACGGTAGCCATTTTTCTTACGATATGGGACATACATAACATGTGTAATTTTTTTCAATTGTTCGAAAGAGAAAGGGGATATGGTGTGTAGGGCATCATGGCAATATAGTCTGAAGATATCTGAGAAACCAAGGTGTTGAGAATGAATACTTCAAAGGATAACCTGTAATTTTGGGTTTAATCTCGAAGTCAACATATGTTGAAAAACTACAATTTTACATAGAGGGTTCATTATGTTGTCGGTTTCATGCTCATTTATGAGTATGGTTTCTCTATAGATTTTAAGAATGCGATTAAGGTATCTCCTCATGAACATTGCTATTGAAAACCCCACAAGTGCAAATCTCTTCCAATGGTGAAGGAACCAGCAAAATATAAGCTTCTTGGGCTCTGTTCGACAATCTTCATTTTGATATGGAGTGTCAAGTAGAGCTATGGTTTTCTCAAAAACCTAGTCAAGAGATTGTGTAGGAGGATATTGTTACAGAAAAGGAAATTGGAGAAAGTGGGCAAGGTGTTATGGAGGATATGTGTGAACTTCAGCAATACTCACATGGAGACAGTGTTGGTGCAATTAATTTTGGAACACGTTTTTTGGAGATGCTATAAAACATTTCTCTGTAGCAAATTTTTTTGGGAAATTCAACCCTTGTTTGGAACTCAAAATCAACTTGTATTACAAATGGCTTTCGACGTGTTGAGTCTTTCGTTTAATTATTGGGCTATATGATAAATGTTGCTTTCCATCTATTGTTGTACGCTGTTAACAATCATATTTGTAACTACGTAGAAAACAAGATAAAGTTACAGGGTTTTGGGATTTTATGGTAAATTCATGAATGAAACACATGGGCAGCCATGATTTTGTGCATTTCTGGTGATTTTTGAGTGAGATACGTGGACAATCGAGAAAATTCAATTGAAGTTTAATACCACTCTTACCAAACATATTCGAGCCACCAAATATAATCATCCCTTCATCACAAGAATATAATACTTTAAATTACTAAATACATTTCAGCTAACAAATATACTTGTCCCTTTCAAAAATCACAATGACACATGATAATAATACGTTAAACTACGAAACCAAACACATTTGTCCATTTTTCAATATCACAATGTTGGAGGATATCTTAAGCTACCAAATATACTGAAACTAACAAATATACTAATTCTCTTCACATATCACAATATCACGCAATAGACAATAGTTGTAACAAATATACTTGCTCTCTTCACATATCACAATGTCACATAATAGTTAAGAATTCATATTGAATTGAGATCATCCATTCAATAAGCCCAAGACAATTTTTTTAAGTATGCTGAAGGTGTTACCCCTATGGGAAAGGGCTTTGCGGAAATTCATGGGACTGTGTCAAATTTGACAGCTATTTTGAATTTTTATTGAAGTGATTAAATTTGATGGCTGTTATGACGGTTTCAACAGGTGTCTAGAAATTTTTGAGTTCTTAGCCCTAAAATTCCTAAATCTGTGGTAGTTCCTGAGATAAGAAATAACAAATTCACATTGTTGGGATCGCAGGATTTAAAACCTAGGTTGTCAGGGTTCTTCGAGGATCTTGTTCTGTTACAGTAACTACCATAAGTTTTGTGTTTTTGATGATTGTAGTGAGTGCAGAAGTTAGAGCTTTGCAATAGCCATCCCCATTATTTTTGAAATCATCCCTACACATGGAAATAAATATATAACCCCAAATTATCTCCTTATTTTACTGTATTCAAATTGATTGATCTAGATCTATATCTGAAGTGGGTTTAATAGTCTCTGGAAACTTCTTATAGGTAGCAATTTGATATTTTGCCATGTAAGCCTTTTAGAACAATTGTGGTGAAGATAGAAGTTAAAATTATAGGCAGGAGAGGCAATAGCTGAAGCTATTGAATCCAACCTAGGCCTTGGTAAAGGGCAGAGAATGTAAGACCACGTTGGGGAAGAGAAACCCACATCATCCAAGCTTGGGGAATCTGTTCTAGATGTTGAGGATAATGTTAGAGAAGAAGCTACACTAATGGAGGACTATTTTCATGCTGCTCCTACAAAAGCAGAGGTTGGAAAATCATGGAACCAGAGGGCATCTGAAGGAGTGGACAATTGAACAATTTGATGAGGAAATTGAGCAATTAAGTTTATCTTGGTCTAAACTACACACAATGTTGTCCGTCCAATGTAGCAAAAATTATACACCTATAACTGTTCAACGTGATAATTGTACATTTTACAACATTCTGAAGGAATGTAGATCCTTGAATGCACTGCAACTGGGAAGAAAAATTCATGTCCACATAATTCAGAGTGGGTATAAATTGTATTCTTTTGTGTGCACTGCACTTGTTGATATGTACTCCAAGTGTTGTAGTTTGGAGGATGCAAGTGATGTGTTTGAAAAATGTCTCAACGAGATGTTGTGTTGTGGAGCTCCATGATTGCGGGATTTGTGTAGAATGGTTTTTTGGAGGAGGCACTGGGGATTTTTAGGGACATGCAGAGGAGCTATTTGAGGCCAAATTTGGTAATAGTTGTGAGTGTTTTGGAGAGTGTTATGAGCTGGGGAAGTGTATGGAGTTGCATGGGTATGTTGTTCAAAGCAGTTTTGAGGGGAATGTGTTTTTAGGCAATGCACTTGTGGGTGTCTATGGGAAATGTAACAGGGTGAACATTACACGTCAAGTGTTTGATGGAATGCCTCAGAAGGATGCAGTCTCCTGGAGTGACATGCTTACAGGAAGGTTATTTTTTTGGGAAGTTTTTTCACAATTTAAAATGAATGCATTTTATCAAAATTTAAGTAAAACATTAACTTGTTAAGTAATCGAAGTATCTGCAATGCAACATTTTAAGATATCATGGGATTAGTTACCTACAATATGAAATATGTTTACAATTGTGTAGATGAGAAATGTTGCATCATCATCACAAACATGGACTAATAAAGGACTTTTCCAAAGATAAGTTATCAACCCTGTTGGGGTTGGACTTCTCCCTTGGGTCATGCCATCTCTAATGCCCCGTTGGGCATCGACTTCTGTTTCCGCCACCTTGCCCCCTTTGCTCTTCGTTGTACGTTTATTTGAGCTCCCTTTTCATTGTCAGGTGACTTTGACCTTATCGCGGAGTTATCTTGGTATAGTTTCTTCCCTTCTTTCGCTTTGTCTCGCCATCTCGTTCTGTCGTAAGTGTGCTTTGTTTCCGTCATTTCTAACTTTTGTCTAGTGAGCTTATCATGCTTTTGATCGGTGTAATGCGTAATGACTTTTGTTGTTAAAATTTCTAATAGATATTAAAACCTTTTCAAGGCATTCGGGCACGTTTGTTGTCTTTTCCAGCCTTTGGTTCGTGGAAGGGGAGAGAGGTTGGGTGGTGGCGCCTTTGAAGGTGAGGACTACGCAGTTTTATATCTATTAATTTGCTTACACCTACCCTCCACTGCCACCTTGGCCGACCAGGTCCTTCGCAGGTCTTGTTTGCACGTGGATGACATTAGTCTCCTCCCAACCACCCAACCTGCAGATAGTAATGACCATCACATTTTTTCTACCTTGCGTGAGAGAGACGGGGTCGGTGGAGGCCTATTTTTCTTCACCTGGATCTCTTTTTGATCCTTTCATTCAATGCATATGGGCGCAGTCTGGTTTGACATGATAGCTAGTGATGTAGGCATGTGAGGGGCGTTTTTCTTCATGGTTGTGTGGTAGAGAGGCCAGCAAATCCTTCTGTCATGGCGTTTTTCTTCCTGGCTCCTCCCTGCGCGCGTGGTTTTAGTTGGAGCTTCAAGCTAGTGAAGCAGGCATGCTGCCTCCACTTTCATTGAGTGCTGCATGGTGTTTTCTTATCAGGGATCCGCAGCAACGACCCGCAACAGATTTTAGCCAGGCAGCAGGATAGATAGCAGTCTGTTCTGTTCTGCTTACAGTCTGTTCTTTTCTGCGAGGGTTTGGTCGTGTAAGGAAGAAATGCGACGACAGGCATGTTGCAGTGTAGTAGAAGCCTTTTTGAACGCTTCCGACAAGTAGGGTGTCCAACTATGTTGTTTTCTGTTCTATATCAGATGCATCCTCAGATTCGGGTTTCTCCTTCAAGATATGTTTATCAGAATCAACTATGTGACAGTGAGAGTGTTACCAGGAGACCTGGTGAATTTTATTGCAAATATTCTCTATTGAAACCTTTCTACTTGTTTTACGATGTAACCCATGGAAGAGGATCTCATAGAGGCAGATCTGTTTCATTTCAAAGTATTCATGAAGCACAATTTGCTTTGCAATTATGAACTTATTAGGAGATCGATGAAGGATAGAGGAATTAAAAAGAAACTTGGTTGTAGTTGGATTAAAGGCAATAAAATGGTGCATGCTTTTTGTGTAGGTGATAGATCACACCGATAGGCACAGGCGATCTATGCAATGTTGGAGAAAATGTCTTGGGAGATGAAGGTAGCAGGATATCTTTCAGATTCAGAACATGTACTGAGTGAACGGGAAAGTAAAAGTATTCCTCTGCCACCATAGTGAGAAGATGGAAATTGTATTTGGATTGTTAAGCCTTCCCCGTGGGACAACTCTCAGAGTTGTCAAGAACCTTAATGTATGTGTTGACTGCAACACTGCACCAGGTTTTGTCCAAGATTGTTGCAACGCAAATTGTTGTGAGAGATGCAAAGCGGTTCCATCACTTCAAAAAAAAAAGAGGAAAATGATCTTGTAGAGATTATTGGTAATGCCTGGTGAAGCAATCTGGAGACATAGTCTGGCACTATAACAAGGCGCATTGTGCCATGTCTACAGTGATAAATAAGAGACCAGATTTTATTTCCAGCTTCTTAAATGGGCTCCAAAAGTGGATTTTCCATTGTGCTGGATGGATGTCCATGTTCCGTTGTAACTTTCCCTTTTGACACGTGTTGGGAGGATGTTGGCAAGTATTTTAGACCACCCACCCTGGCCGTGAACTCCTACCTATGCCAACGTGAAGATGGTTGATGTTTGGGTGCCCAACGAGCTTGAAGAAAATGGAATTAGGCTTGGATTGTTGTTGCTGGTCTGGGCGGTGTCCATGAAACCTATTGAATCTAGAGAAAAAGGAAAGATATTTCTACACTTTTCTACTGTTATTTTATTTAAAATTATTGTGAAATCGAACCACTTTTCCTTGCATTGATTTGTCAGTTGGATGTCATGATGGGAGATTTCCCCTTTCTGCTTGTTTCTTCTTGTTTTAGCTTTTATCGTTGTCTGTATGTTGGTCGAAAGGATGCGTGTGCCCTCTCCTCTGGGTGTTATGTTTTCTCTTTCTTGAGTGATAGACCTTCGTCTATTTTTTTATGTATTAATTCTTCTCTGCAATTGAGTTGCAAGTTATTATGTTGATCAAACTAGTATTTTCGTTATCATGGAAGTAAGTTTACGATAAATATGAAGCTCCTCCTTAGCACCCAAGTTTGTCTTTGACGTTTTTTGTTAGCTCCTTTGCAAGTTCCCTTTGATAACCTTTTGGCATCGAGAAAGGAAGGTTGTAGGATTAGTGTGAGCAATGCGTGGGCTAGCCAGCTTAGAGTTTTGGTATTAAAACTTGTAGAATGAAAAGGTTTTTTTGCTATGTGTTTTCCGTCTCGCGTGTTTAGACTCTTATATTATCTTTCATCTTGTTTCTAGGCTGTTAAGGCCATCCTCAAGAAGTACCTTGACCATCCCTATCAACTTGAACCATAACTAGCTTTTCGGATCAACTAAGCTCGAGGTTTCATTGTGCGAATCCAGTACTTCGTTGACACTAGAATAGTTTTGGTCTAATCCCCCTCTCAGAATTATTGTTGATGACGCTCTTCTATTTTTCCTAACTTGCATCATTTCTCATTTGTAATGTTAACGCTATTAATTAATATTGGTCAGTTTTTATGCACGTAATTACCTTAATATTTTGTGATGGAAATTTCCTTAAATGTGATTAATCTTCGGGAAAAACTCATCTTTCATTTGATAGTCTTATGGATTCATAGCGGAAGGTTTTTTTTGATAATTTCACTTAGAAATTATGTTTGTATCTATGTGTGACGATTGACTGTGTTACCAAGGGTTTCCTTAAAATATTGTTGTTTTGGGAAATAGGTAATTTATTTTAAATTAACCAAACATTAGAATTGTTTTAGAGGTTTGCAAATCTTTAGTGTTATAAAATTTGTTGATGACATTATTATATACTCTTGTTTGACGGAACTCCCTTCTTCTCTCGCGTGTTTGCTACTAGCTTGTAAGACGTTGGCCCTTCTTGAATGATTGGAACATCTTTGTAGTTAATGGTCAAAACTAGTATACTTTGCCTTCGCTTCGAAACTTATGTTGTGTGTATACTCTATTTGATTTCCGGTTTGAAACTCAATTATACATGGCTTTTTGGGTTAATTTTTGAAACCCGTGGTTCCCCTTTCTTGGGCCGATCAACTCTTGTTCTTTTAGAAATATATTATTTTAGCCTATGCGTTTGGTACCTTTGATAAATTTCTAGATGGTTGGTATATATATCAAATCTCAATCTTGTAATTATTGTTTAATTACTTACTTGATGGGAATTCTGTTTTTGCTAGATTGTTTATTTTCTCCTTATAGGGCCAAGTGTAACGCCCCGTAGGTGTAATGCCCACTTCCATACGACACTTAGTTGATTACCATTTTGAGTTATGCAGACTTTGGATATGGACATGATTTATACTTATGTTGATTAGCATGATGTTTTGTGACTAGATGCATTTGGATTATGATTGGATTTTTTGTTCAGTATGATCTACACTGACTCATGGACAGACTATTGGATACCGATATTGTTTCTATATGGATATATTGCATGTGTTCTAACATTGGATTTCTTCGCCATGATGAGTAGAATGTAGTTGTTGAATTTGCATTACTATAATTTTGGATAATGATGAAATGCATAATTAAGTTGTGATTTAGACCTAGAAATAATGATTGATTAAATTACGTATGGATGTTAATAAATTTCATGCATATGGTTATTTTGGATATTTTGACATGGCCGCAAGGCCGAAGGAGGTATTTTGCATTTTGCAGGAAACACAGCACGATCACAACCACGAGGGGGATTGGGAACCAAACACAACAGAATGTCGAGTGGTTACAACATTTGGTCGTCAAGGAAACTAGTGAATTGTATTGTGTTACCTTTGTTCTTTTATGTGTTAAGAGAATTTCCATGAGGGGGAAATTCTCTAATGTGACCAAGGGGGTAAGAATTTTATTTACTTGTTTCAACTTACTTTAGTAGGTGATTTTATTTGTGATGTTTCTTTTTTTTAGAATTACTTTGCTAAGTGTGTTTAGATTAATGTAATATCTTGTTTTAATTTTAAGTTTTGGAGGGAAGTCAAGTGGGTGTAATTAATTTTGATGGTTTGCTCCTTGAGCCTTGTGTTTCCTCATGTATTGAATGCTTGGTTTTGAGTGTTGACCACTCCAAACTCTTTGAATCTCGAATTTGAGTTTGAGGACAATTTTGGGGGACTTGTGGGACAAGTTAAACTTGTCCCACACTTCCCAAAACCCCTTACCAACCATATCTATGGGTTGGGAAGCCAAAAAAGGGGATTATTTATTGTTTTGGGAAGGGAAATATGACTTTGGAGTGCACTTGTCTTCTTTTGCATTTAATTGTGCCTAAGGACACATGGGGAAGGGATGGATTTGGATTTAAGATGTCATTCAACCCAACCACCCATTTATGGTGTTTTGGGATTTGAGTTGACTAAAGGGAGGTGGTCTTGAGGATGTGTGATGTGGCATCCTACAAGGAGCCACATCACCCTCACTCTTCCTCTTGTCTATTTATGGAAAATTCCTCTCTTGTTGAGGGGGTTGGAGTTTTGTTTTTGGTTTTGTGGAGAGTTCTCTTTTGTTATTTTGAGAGGAAGGAATTGGGAGAAAGGAAAAAAAAGAAAAAAAGAAGGAGCTTGGACTTGCATGCTTGGATTGTTTTGGGAGGGAGCTTGGACAAATTTCTTGGTTTAGGATTCTCCAATGGAGAGGTAGGAAACCTTCTCTTTTGTTTTGCTTTCATATTATTGTTGCTTCTATGCTAAATTTGTGAATAATGCATGGTTACTTTGGTGTATTGTGGAAAATGGATTGAATGCTTATTGTGTAGTATAGGAGAGGTCTATGGGAATACTCATGAGGGAGGCATAAGAGTAGATTAGGATATTGTGGAGGGAGTTTGAGAGGGATGCCCATCTTGGGTAAGAATGTTTACATTATTACCTTGTCTTTGAGGGAGCCATAAGAGGAGGGAGGCATAAGAGTAAGGGAGGAAAAAGGGGTACTTGAGGGAGGCATAAGAGTCATAGGGGATTGAGTTTTATTGTGGAGGGTTTGGATGGGCATCTCATCTCAATTGGGAGGCATAAGGAAAACTTTCCCATAGATCCTTCTCTTGTTGGCTTGGATGCAAGCCTGGTTGTGTAATGTTTGGTGTTATTTGTGTGTCTCTTTGTTCTTCTATTTTAGCTTGAATGTTGTGAAGAAATTGTATTGTGGAAGCATGCATTGTTGCCTTGAGTTGGAGACCACCCTTTCATTGTGTTGTGTTTGGGGCTCGGGGGTCAATGGAGGAGAATGCTTCTCTTCTTCATTGAGTTTTGGTTGGGAGGAGAGTGTTGCCTCTCCCCCTATCTTGGTTGTGATTTGAAATACTTGGAACTTGGAGCATTGATGAAGGACACCTTGGAGCACAAGAATTCTTGTTGTTGACAATGTAAAAACATCATGTATTTACCCACCTTGAGTGGAGGAAAAATGTAATATTGCCTTGTTCTCTTTAGCTTACATTATTGCAAATTTGTTTCCACATGAAGTAGAAAGTGTTGTGACAAATGTTGAATGAAAGTTGTTGTTTTTGAAGTCCAAAATAAGCATGTAAAATAGATAGAATCAAAATTTGAAAGGATGACAATCTATCTATTCTCCTTCTTACTTGATTTGGAACCTCTCATGAGTATGTCAATTTTGTTTACATATTAGTAGACCTTTCTTTAAAATTAATGGAAGTAATTTTGGAACCCTCTTGAAGGGTGTTGGAAATTGGTACAAAAATATATATTAAATTTTATCTTATTACTTGAAGGAGATGTGTTGAAAGGATGGGAAAAATAGTGCTTTATTCCTTCTTGTATACTTGTTGGAAAGAATTAAGTTTTTAATGATTTGTAATATGCCAATAAAACCCTTTCAAGATCTAGTTCCTTTATGTTTTATTCATCCATGAATTTATTGTAAAATCCATGCAATGTCCATTGAAGTTGGCTAGAAATAGATCTTAATGGTAATACTCTAAACTTATCAAGATTGGTGTTCAACACTCCTTAATATCTAACAAGGGTACTAATAGTTGAATACCATTCTTATTTATGTAATACTACAACTAATGAATTTATTAATAATAACTTATAAAGATATTAAAAGTACCCTTAATTATTATTTTGTTATATACATATATCTCAGCATACTATCACTGTCTTATATGCAAATAAACTTCATTCAATTAATAATGTCAATGAAACATATACATGAACCTAGGTAGTCTCCGGGTTTTTAATAACAAAGCAAATGGTGCCTTTGTATATTCTGGTATGAAACAGAACCACCTCTGCGAGGCCCCTTCCACGAGCCATACTGTTTATGCTCGGGATCTCAATAGAAGTTCTACGCATTAGTTTTCTACCGGGTGACTTTCTCCTTTGTCCCACAATCTTTTCTGATAAAAATATCTTGAGCTACGAAATACATTTTTTTTAACAAGGAAAAAAAATAAATTTAATCCTGAACTAGCCGATCAGACTGTGCTGGTATACTCTTTACATCTTATATTCATACCATATATAATAATCAAAATAACTAAATAGTGATACATCTCTGTCTAACCACCATGTAACAAGTTTATAGCAAATGTTCTCGCAGCATGATCAGGTAATTGCTTATCAACGGTGCTCTAGGAGTATTCTGCTGTGTTTCGGAGTCACCTCCACCCTGAGTCACCCACACGTTTACTACGCAGTCAGCGTCCCTTGAATATTTTATTATGAAACAGACTTACCTCTATGAGGTTTCCCCTTCTTCCACCTTCTCTGTCTCTTAATCAAAGTTTGATAAAAACAGCTTGAAGGAGAACTCCGTATTTGAGGATACGTTCAGTGCTGAACAGATAACAACATAGTTGAACAACCTGCTTGTTGGAATTAGTTGTTAGAGCTTACACATGACTGTCCCAACGAATAGTTAAACTGTTGTAATAAACAAGCAACAGCTGTTGGTATAAGAGGTCTGTGGAAGTGCTTGTTTGAATGAAAAACAAAGTATTGTTTCATAGATATTCTGATCAAGACAGACCCACCTTCACGGTCTTCCCCTACATCGACTTTGTTAAGTCTATTACCTATGAGAACCCGCACTTGAGGATGCATTCGATGCCGAATAAACAACAACATAGTTGGGCGACCTGCTACTGGTGCGCCTCCACTGCCCAGCAGACCACGCGCCCAGGGACAAGAAAAAGAAAAAAAAAATAGTTCTTCAACCTGTACCCATCTAAAACTTTAGTTTCCTCTTTCCTTTAATGCTTTCACGCGGCCAGAGTAGTTGAGGTTTGCTTGGACAGTTGAATAGAATAGGATTTACAAAATCTATTGATCAAATTGATACTGGCAGCTTGGCAGAGATTTGATTTGCAAAATATGGTGAAGTCAATGCTAGGCGGCCAGCTTCCTCCTTATACGCAAGGAGAAGGTAGTAATGGTGGACAAGTGGTTGTTGAGACCCACCGCCCCCAACCAACAAATTTAAACATGGTTGAAAGATTTTTTCCCCCTGATTGGACCCTTGTTTATTAAATTTCAAAATTCAAAATGTAGGTATAATTATATAGACTTATTTATGTTTAAATTTGTTAATATATATATATATATATACCACCTATATAGAATATTAGTGACACATAATACAACCTTCATATAATAAACAAACTTGATATAAATAAGGTGCTATGTACAACTGAACACATAAAGACATACAATGTAGTAATATAATGTCGAAGTATATATCTTATTGTATGATTCCCTTGGTATAAATATAACATAATGTATTAAATTCATGAGATAACGTAATGTAAATGGATAATAAAACAAAATTAAAAATTGAGTAGATAGTATATTCATTTCATAACAAATTATACCTTACTCTAAGGTTAACATTGAAAACTCTGCTATTTGCGATGTCACCAGACATTAGACGAGCAACTCGAAGGACGACCCTTTTTAACTTTAGTGAAACATCGAACAAGATGAATTTAAATATCCTTAACCTTGAAGCATCATCGTAACCGTGGTGGTTTTCAAGCCTGTTTTCGAACTTGCCCGCTGTAATTAATAACTCATCGAGCCAGGTGGAAGCAACTCGAAGGTAAATAATTCGCAAAACAAAAAAAAAATTGTTGTTGCATTTTCGGGTTGGTTGTTTATGGTGCGTTATCGTCGTCGGCATCGTAAGCGTGGCGTCGTCTTTTCCCGGCATTACATTTTGGTATCAGAGCCAGGGGTTCGAAGCTGGGACCCTTGGGCACATGCAGAAAATGCAAAACAGGAACACTTAACTTAGCATAGAACATTATTCTTCTAAAATATAAAAACATAATGTTGATAATTATAGTAAACAACAATTTTGAAAACTAGAAAAAGACCTAGTATAGTGAACTAACTCTCGCCTTGATCTGTGCAGGAGGCGCGGATTGGGCGAGGGGTCTCTTCACATAGACCTAGACATACCACCGCCAAAGCAGGCCGTAGCAACTTTTCTACCTCAGATTTTGCAGACATTCCAGGATGTCAATGCCGCTATACGTGGAGAGCCCTTGGGAGGATGACTTGCTAGACATAGTTTGGAGCCATCAGTTGATGCCCAGGCATCCCCTCGACACATCGAGGAGCACAGAGAAGAGACTTTCCGTGCAGAGTCGACTAGGGCAGAGTCACCACAGAGAGGACATGGGGACAGGATCTCAGGACATAGGGACAGGTCTCGGAGCCCTAGAAAGAGGGAGGAGCATACAGAGAGACCTAGGAGTCGTCATACGTCAGCTGTAGACCATATCACGGAGATCCTGAAGCTATGACCATCTCACTATTCAGGTGATACAGGCGGTTTTCAGGTAGAGGCCTGGTTAGTGAGCTTGAGCGGATGCTTCAAGCTTTTTCCTTGTAGTAGCAACACGAAAGCTCGTGTTGCGATCCATCTTCTGAAGGATGGAGAAGGAGTCTGGTGGATGACCGAGGAGCAGAAGCTCCATGTCGACTCAGAGATGATTACCTGGGAGCTGTTTGAGGAGCGTTTCAGGAGCAGGTATTTACCCAGGAGATTTATCCAGCAGCGTATAGACGAGTTTCATGACCTCCGTCAAGCATCGATGACAGTGGCGGAGTATGAGAGTCGATTTCTAGACCTACTTCAGTACGTCGACTATATGCAGGATGAGCAGGTATGGATTCAAAGGTTCGTCCGGGGCCTGAACTTGGATTTAGCCGACGTAGTGCGCATTCACTGCCCACAGACGTTAGCAGAGGCCGTGGAGAAGGCCTATATTGCAGAGGAGACACGGGGAAAGACACAGCAGGCTAGAGACAGAGTTCAGAGCCGTATTCAGCAGATGTAGGATAGTAGGTCGAAGGGGTCAGTTCCTCCTCCACAGGGTGGACAGAGTTCAGGGCAAGCTTCATTCAGGCCACCACAGCAGCAGCAGCAGCAGCAGACCCACCCACCTTACCGACCTCCTCAGAGATTTGATGCACAGAGAGGACATAGTATGGGGCCTCCTCCTATGGGTCCCATCAGGACACAGGGTACACCGAGAGCTCAGTCAGTAGGAGCTCATCACTAGAGACCTCAGCAGTCCATAGCCGGATCTTCAGGATCTGTATCTCAGTCATCTAGAGTACCAGCTGGAGCTGCTTCCCACTGGAGAGGACCAGGTAGCTGTTATGGTTGCGGAGTTGTTGGACATATTTGGAGAGATTTCCCGCATAACCCTACCAAGGGTAAGACACAGAGCTCAGAGCCTACTGTTGGAGATATGGCATGGAGTCATCGGATCTACGCAGCGGTCGAGAACTACCAGGCTGAGCATGAGAGCACTGTGATTGAGACGACAGGTAGTATTGGTGGTATTTCCACCTTTATATTATTTGATTCTGGCTCTTCTGATTCTTTTATTACACCATCCTTAGTAGAGCGTTGTAGGCTGGTGGCAGTTAGGCAGGGCCATAGTTGGGATGTTGAGATGGCTTCAGGAGCCAAGATTTCTGTAGACTCCTTAGTTAAGGAGTGTGTAGTGGATTTGGGACCCTTCACCACTACTTCTGATCTTCGGATCCTTCCATTAGGATCTTTATCGCATCATTTTAGGCATGGATTGGTTATCCGCTCACAGAGCTAGAGTGGATTTTTACCATAAGACTATTGCTTTCATTGATGATCTTGGGGCGGAGTTAGTGATATCAGGGGTTAAGAGACCCGTTTCTATTCGCACCATCTCCACTATGCAGCTTAAGCAGTGTGTGCGACGGGGTTGCCAGTTGTATGCTGTTATAGTTAGTGACAAATCATAGGATGAGTCAGGGGGACCTTCCCTTAATGATCATCCCATCTTATCAGAGTTCACCGATGTGTTTCCAGGGGAGCTACCGGGATTACCTCCCCCACGTGAGATCGACTTCCATATAGATCTAGTTCCGGGCGCAGAGCCTATCTCACGAGCACCTTATCGGATGACCACTCCTGAGTTATGTGAGCTCAAGTTGCAGCTAGAGGGCCTTCTGGAGAAAGGCCTAATTCGTCCTAGTGTATCCCCTTGGGGTGCACCAGTTATCTTTGTGAAGAAGAAAGATGGATCTCTTCGGTTGTGCATTGACTACCGACAGTTGAATAAAGTAACGATCAAGAATCGTTACCCCCTTCCACGCATTGATGATTTGTTTGATCAGATGAAGGGGGCTATTGTTTTCTCCAAGATAGATCTTAAGTCAGGATACCATTAGCTCAAGATTGCGGAGACAGATATTCACAAGACAGCTTTCCGCACGAGATATGGCCACTACGAGTTCACAGTGGTACCTTTCGGTTTGACGAATGCCCCCGTAGTGTTTATGAGTTTGATGAATGGAGTATTTAGGACATTCCTGGATCACTTTGTCCTCATCTTCCTTGATGACATTCTGATTTACTCACGCACACGTGAGGAGCATGAGGAGCACCTTCGCTAGGTTCTTTAGTGTCTTCGCGAGTAGTGCCTTTACGGGAACTTGGAGAAGTGTGCGTTCTTTCAGCTTGAGGTGCAGTATTTGGGACACATCATTTTAGGGGAAGGTATCACAGTCAATCCTTCCAAGATCTGAGCCATCATGGATTGGCCAGCATCCACTAGTGTGACCGAGGTGCGTAGTTTCATGGGTCTAGCAGGATACTACAAGAGGTTTGTTCAGGACTTTTCTCCGATTGGGCACCCTATCACTTCTCTTCAGTGGAAAGGGAAGAAGTTCTTATGGATAGATAGATGTGAGCAGGCCTTCAGTACACTGAAGGAATGCCTTACGAGAGCACCTATCCTTGCAGTGCCAGATCCTCATGGAGAGTTTTTCGTATGCACAGATGCTTCCTTGGCAGGACTTGGAGGAGTGTTAATGCAGGAGGGTAGAGTATTTTCCCTTGAGTCCCGCAAACTCAAAGATTATGAGCTCAATTATCTGACCCATGACCTTGAGCTTGCAGTAGTAGTACATGCCTTAGTGCGGTGGAGACATTTTCTTCTTGGCCGGAGATTTACACTTAGGACTGATCACTTGAGTCTTCGCCACCTCTTCACACAGCCCAATCTCAATGCTCGTCAGCAGCGTTGGATGGAGTTACTCTGTGAGTATGACATGGAGATAGAGCATGTGAAAGGAAAGGAGAATGTGGTTGCAGATGCCTTGAGTAGGTGAAGACATGTGGCTATGGCCACCTCAGTGGGCATAAATTTGCGGAGTAGGATTTTGCAGCAGCTTCCTCAGGATAGTTTCTACCTTGCAGCCAGAGAGGAGATTGAGTCATAGAGACCCCTTGAGGGGAGATTTGATGGACTTTCACTAGAGGCAGATGGCCTTCTCAGACACAGAGGCTAGATTTATGTTCCTAGAGATGGAGGCTTGAGACATGACATTTTGACAGAGGCTCATCGTGCACCTTACTCAGCCCATCCCGGGTGAAGAATATGCACGCCACCTTGAGACAGTTATATTTTTGGAGAGGACGTCAGAGAGACATAGCTTCATTTGTATCCCGCTGTTTAGAGTGCCAGAGGGTGAAGGCCGAGCATCAGCATCCAGCTGGAGTTCTCTATCCTCACACCATACCAGAGTGGAAGTGGGACACCATTTCTATGGATTTCATTGTTGGGTTGCCGACGTCGAGATACCACCATGATGCCATCATGGTCACTTGTGGATAAATTGATGAAGGTAGCTCATTTTTCCCTAGTGAAGACTACCTATACATCCAATGTGGTGGCACGAGTATACCTTGATGAGATTGTCAGATTACATGGGATTCCGCAGAAGATCATTTGCGACCGCGACCCTTTGTACACCTCCCATTTCTGGACCACCATGCAGTATGCCCTCAGGGACGAGGATTAATTTCAGCACAGCTTATCACCCAGAGACCGATGGACAGACAGAGAGGGTGAATCAGATTTTGGAGGACATGCTCAGGATGTACGTGATGGATCATCAGTCGAGATGGGAGGAGTATCTGTATTTGGTGGAGTTTGCCTACAATAATAGTTTTCAGAGTTCTATAGGCATGGCTCCTTTCCAGGCATTATATGGTAGAGAGTACAGGACACCTCTTAGCTGGGATAGGATTGAGGACAGGGTTTCCCTTGGGCCAGCATTATTACAAGACTTGGAGCAGCAGGTTACCCTGATCAGGTAGAGATTGCAGGAGGCTCAGGATAGACAGAAGAAGTATGCAGACCAGCATAGGACAGATCACAATTTTGAGGTAGGCACGAAGCTGTTTCTTCGTGTCAGACAGAATAAGAGCCCTATCTGTTATGGAAAAGGTTCTAAGCTTGCTCCTAGATTTGTTGGGTCCCTATGAGATCTTGGAGTGCCTCAGTCCCTTAGCCTATCGTCTAGCATTGCCACCTAGCTTATCGCGCATCCATGATGTATTTCACGTTTCTGTGCTTAGGAGATATGTTTCTGATCCTTCTCATGTGCTAGATTGGACTGCATTGTAGGTGCAGGATCAGGGGCAGGTGATGGTGGAGCCTGTGCACATTTTAGATCGCAGGACCCTGGGCATTCACGGCAAAGAGATTGATCAGGTTCGCGTCCAATGGGATAGGTACGATGAGACTGCTGCTACTTGGGAGGATGCTACATCATTGTGAGCTCAATTTCCACACTTATTTCAATGACTTCCAGGAGGAAGTCTAGTCTAAGGGGAGGGGGATGTAATGCCCACTTCCCTACGACACTTAGTTTATTATCATTTTGAGTTATGCAGACTTTGGATATGGACATGATTTATACTTATGTTGATTAGCATGATGTTTTGTGACTAGATGCATTTGGATTATGATTGGATTTTGTTTTCAGTATGATCTACACTGACTCATGGACAGACTATTGGATACCGATATTATTTTTATATGGATATATTGCATGTGTTCTAACATTGGATTTCTTCGCCATGATGAGTAGAATGTAGTTGTTGAATTTACATTACTATAATTTTGGATAATGATGAAATGCATAATTAAGTTGTGATTTAGACCTAGAAATAATGATTGATTGAATTACGTATAGATGTTAATAAATTTCATGCATATGGTTATTTTGGATATTTTGACATGGCCGCAAGGCCGAAGGAGGTATTTTGCATTTTGCAGGAAACACAACATGATCACAACCATGAGGGGGATTGGGAACCAAACACAACAGGATGTCGGGTGGTTACAACATTTGGTCATCAAGGCAACTAGTGAAATTGTATTGTGTTACCTTTGTTCTTTTATGTGTTAAGAAAATTTCCATGAGGGGGAAATTTTCTAATGTGACCAAGGGGGTAAGAATTTTAATTACTTGTTTTAACTTACTTTAGTAGGTGATTTTATTTGTGATGTTTCTTTTTTTAGAATTACTTTTGCTAAATGTGTTTAGATTAATGGAATATCTTGTTTTAATTTTTAAGTTTTGGAGGGAAGTCAAGTGGGTGTAATTAATTTTGATGGTTGTCTCCTTGAGCCTTGTGTTTCCTCATGTATTGAATGCTTGGTTTTGAGTGTTGACCACTCCAAACACTTTGAATCTCGAATTTGAGATTTGAGGGAAATTTTGGGGGACTTGTGGGACAAGTTAAACTTGTCCCACACTTCCCAAAACCCCTTACCAACCATATCTATGGGTTGGGAATCCAAAAAAAGGGGATTATTTATTGTTTTGGGAAGGGAAATATGACTTTGGAGTGCACTTTTCTTCATTTTGCATTTAATTGTGCCTTAGGACACATGGGGAAGGGATGGATGTGGAATGGAGATGTCATTCAACCCAACCACCCATTTATGGTGTTTTGGGATTTGAGTTGACTAAAGGGAGGTGGTCTTGAGGATGTGTGATGTGGCATCCTACAAGGAGCCACATCACCCTCACTCTTCCTCTTGTCTATTTATGGAAATTTCCTCTCTTGTTGAGGGGGTTGGAGTTTTGTTTTTGGTTTTGTGGAGAGTTCTCTTTTGTTATTTTGAGAGGAAGGAAATGGGAGAAAGGAGCAAAAAAAAAAAAATTAGCTTGGACTTGCATGCTTGAATTGTTTTGGGAGGGATCTTGGACAAATTTCTTGGTTTAGGCTTCTCCAATGGAGAGGTAGGAAACCTTCTCCTTTGTTTTGCTTTCATATTATTGTTGCTTCTATGCTAAATTTGTGAATAATGCATGTTTACTTTGGTGTATTGTGGAAAATGGATTGAATGCTTATTGTGTAGTATAGGAGAGGTCTATGGGAATACTCATGAGGGAGGAATAAGAGTAGATTAGGATATTGTGGAGGGAGTTTGAGACGGGATGCCCATCTTGGGTAAGAATGTTTACATTCTTACCTTGTCTTTGAGGGAGCCATAAGAGGAGGGAGGCATAAGACTATGGGAGGAAAAAGGGGTACTTGAGGGAGGCATAAGAGTCATAGGGGATTGAGTTTTATTGTGGAGGGTTTGGATGGGCCTCTCATCTCAATTGGGAGGCATAAGGAAAACTTTCCCATAGTTCCTTCTCTTGTTGGCTTGGATGCAAGCCTTGTTGTGTAATGTTTGGTGTTATTTGTGTGTCTCTTTGTTCTTCTATTTTAGCTTGAATTTTATGAAGAAATTGTATTGTGGAAGCATTTATTGTTGCCTTGAGTTGGAGACCACCCTTTCATTGTGTTGTGTTTGGGGCTCGGGGGTCAATGGAGGAGATTGCTTCTCTTCTCCATTGAGTTTTGGTTGGGAGGAGAGTGTTGCCTCTCCCCTATCTTGGTTGTGATTTGAGCAACTTGGAACTTGGAGCATTGATGAAGGAAACCTTGGAGCACAAGAATTCTTGTTGTTGACAATGTAAAAACATCATGTATTTACCCACCTTGAGTGTAGGAAAAATGTAATATTGCCTTATTTTCTTTAGCTTACATTATTGAAAATTTGTTTCCACATGAAGTAGAAAGTGTTGTGAAAAATGTTGAATGAAAGTTGTTCTTTTTGAATTCCAAAATAAGCATGTAAAATAGATAGAATCAAAAGTTGAAACGATTACAATCTATCTATTCTTCTTCTTACTTGACTTGGAACCTCTCATGAGTATGTCAATTTTTTTTACATGTTAGTAGACCTTTCTTTAAAATTAATGGAAATAATTTTGGAACCCTCTTGAAGGGTGTTGGAAATTGGTACAAAATAATATATTAAATTTTATCTTATTACTTGAAGGAGATGTGTTGAAAGGATGGGAAAAATAGTGCTTTATTCCTTCTTGTATACTTGTTGGAAAGACTTAAGTTTTTAATTATTTGTAATATGCCAATAAAACCCTTTTCAAACTCTAGTTCCTTTATGTTTTATTCATCCATGAATTTATTGTAAAAAACCATGCTTAATGTCCATTCCATTGAAGTTGGCTAGAAATAGATCTTAATGGTAATACTCTAAACTTATTAAGATTGGTGTTCAACACTCCTTAATATCTAACAAGGGTACTAATAGTTGAATACCATTCTTATTTATGTAATACTACAACTAATGAATTTATTAATAATAACTTATAAAGATATTAAAAGTACCCTTAATTATTATTTTGTTATATACATATATCTCAGCATACTATCAATGTTTTATATGCAAATAAACTTCATTCAATTAATAATGTCAATGAAACATATACATGAACCTACGTAGTCTCCGGGTTTTTAATAACAAAGCAAATGGCGCCTCTGTATATTCTGGTATGAAACAGACCACCTCTGCGAGGCCCCTTCCACGAGCCATACTGTTTATGCTCGGGATCTCAATAGAAGTTCTACGCATTAGTTTTCCACCGGGTGACTTTCCTGGTTGACTGTAAAACAAAGTATTGTTTCATAGATATTCTTGATCTCGGTTTCAGGTGTCTTCGATGCATAATTACACCATTACCGGTTGAGACAACCTGCTTGTCTTCAGCGAAATGGGCTTGCCATTCGATGCTGAATTCAAAGTAAGGACATAGTTGGACGACTGCTGCTGGTGCGTATCCACTGCCTTAAGCAGTTCATGACACAAGCAGCTGTTATTGGAAAAAAAAAAAGTTCAACAGTCCTTTACCCACCTATGGATACAGACTTTAAACACCTATCACATTTCAGAGCAGTTTTGTTTGGACGACTGCAGGATAGAAAAGGATTTACAAAATCTATTTGATCAAATTGATAGTGGCGGCTTTGATTTTGATAAATATCCTACGAAAGTCAATGTTTTGAGGTTGGAAGAGGCATGCACGCCAAGGGGTTGCAAGTTGGCAGGTGGTTGAACCCACCCCATTTCCTTGCTGTCAAACCGTAATACTTCCCTCCTTGCTTTATTGGAGGCGTATTCGCTTATATGTCTTACTTCTCGAGGGTGGTCATTCTTTCTAAATTGATTTGAGTGACGTGAAGAATCTTTAGAAGATAGTGTTCTACTGAATTCAATCTGCCAATTGGGAACACTCGAGCATGGCGCTGACTCAGTGCTTTTGGTGTTATGACAATTTTTGAATCACAAAGTGGATTGCTTCTCATATGTTTATAAAATGACCCAAGTAGGCTACTTTCCATGTGAGGAGAAAAAAAAAAAATCTCATGTCCCCTTGGTGCAATTTCGACCTTATGTCTCTTTCCTTATATAGTGCAATTTCATGTCACACTAGATCCTTTGAGCCTTGCTCCATGGTTGAAATAGTATAGATTTAGAAGCTAATCTATTGGCCAAATTGGTAGTGCCAACGTGGCATTGGATTTTCAGAGAATTATTTATGGTGGAAAGTTGCTAGGCGGTAAACTTACTCCTTGTACGTAAATAATGGTAGCTAATGCCGGACAGGTGGTTGACTTGACGTAGCCCGACCGCCCCCAACCAACAAATGTAAACATGGTTGAAAGATTTTTTCCCCCCGATTGGACCCTTGTTTATTAAATTTCAAAATTCAAAATGTAGGTATAATTATATAGACTTATTTGTGTTTAAATTTGTTAATATATATATATATATATATATATATATATACCACCTATATAGAATATTAGTGACACATAATACAACCTTCATATAATAAACAAACTTGATATAAATAAGGTGCTATGTACAACTGAACACATAAAGACATACAATGTAGTAATATAATGTCGAAGTATATATCTTATTGTATGATTCCCTTGGTATAAATATAACATAATGTAATAAATTCATGAGATAACGTAATGTAAATGGATAATAAAACAAAATTAAAAATTGAGTAGATAGTATATTCATTTCATAACAAATTATACCTTACTCTAAGGTTAACATTGAAAACTCTGCTATTTGCGATGTCACCAGACATTAGACGAGCAACTCGAAGGACGACCCTTTTTAAATTTAGTGAAACGTCGAACAAGATGAATTTAAATATCCTTAACCTTGAAGCATCATCGTAACCATGGTGGTTTTCAAGCCTGTTTTCGAACTTGCCCGATGTAATTAATAACTCATCGAGCCAGGTGGAAGCAACTCGAAGGTAAATAATTCGCAAAAAAAAAAAAAAATGTTGTCGCATTTTCGGGTTGGTTGTTTATGGCACGTTATCATCGTTGGCGTCGTAAGCGTGGCGTCATCCTTTCCTAGCGTTACAGTAGGACTATTCGCATGAGGTCAAAATACAAAACAGGTTTCGAGGGAGAAAATTATGAAATAATTTTTTTTTTTATTACGTTCAGGCTATAAGAGGACAGTTGCGAGGCATCGGAGATGTTCACCGATCTATTAAGATCGACTCAAATTCAACTTCAAAACTGCATCTTCGTTTCTTTCCCCAACAAGGTTCTAAAGTTTTATTTAAAAGACTTCATTAGCCTTTCAACATGACTCCATTAATCCCGACTGGATTAACTTATTTAAGTACCCTTAATTAAATATTAAATTTTAATAATGCAAAGACCTAAAGTCTTGTACTCCAAGGTCATACAATTAAAATAGTTAATTACTTGCTTAGAGGGTCAGGTGTGCACAACTTTTGCTAAATTCTCCCCCCTTTTATTTCTATTTATCTTTTTAATTCCCACCAAAAGAAACCCATCACTTAAGTGGTGTAGGATATATCCTCCACCATTGGATCTATTATTTCCCCACCCTTAGATCTAGGTTGGGCAAGGAAACCCTAGAAATCCTTATGGATTGCTTTATGTTTTTTTTTTTATAAAATCCTTTTATTTAATTTCCTTTCCACACCCAAAGCTCTCATTTTTTTTAACTTGCAGGATAAGGGAGAAGGAGGAAGGAGGTCAATCCATGGAGGCCAATATAGCCAAGGGAACTTTTCTCAACAAATTTTTGGCTCAGAGCTTTAATGGAGGAGTTTGGTTTTTTTATAGATCTGATCAGGTTTGGGTTGTTTGGTTGCCCCATACCCTAAACCCACGGATTCAATGTATTTTTATCAAAAACGGTATATATATATATATTTATATATATATATAAATGAGTGTTGGTGGCCGCATAAGGGCCGAGGAATAGGTGCAAGGAATAGGCCGCGCAAAGGCCGTAAATTACACTCGCCGCGTTTTTTTGTAATAATTTTTTTTTTGCTGTGGTTATAGTTTTGTGGGACAGTTTATTGGGGTGGGGAGGGGCACCGACCCCATCCCCACCCCATATGGTAAATGGGTTGGAGGTGGGGTCGGCGCCCATCCCCCCCAATCCTTTGCACAGTCAATGGAATAGGCTGCGGCCTATACATGCCACTTTTAAAAAAAACGTTTGGCTTAAATCTTATTTCTTTTATTATTATTATTTTTTAAATTCGTATATACATATATATATATATATATATATATATATATATATATACATACATATATATATATATATATATATATACACACACACACACACACACACACACACACACACACACACACACACGTGTGAGAATGGCACAATATTTTTTTTAGAAAAATAAATAAAATAAATTTGCAGTTTATTAAATTTTATATATTTTAATAATACTTATCTTATCATTATTAAAATATTTTAATTATTGAGAATATTAAATACTATTTTTTTTTTACAATAATAATAAGTATAGAAGGAAATATTGGCAAGTTATAAACTTGTTTTAGTCCTCTTTTCCTCACAAATTGATAAGTATTGTATGTAAGGTAGAAAACAAGAAAGTTTCATTTCACCAACAAGGTTGAATATAGTTTGCAATGAGTTCCAAAAATGAGAAATATTTACTATAATTTAGTATTTTAACGATTTATTGTCCAAATTGAAAGTAATGGTGTTCAAATTTCTATCTATCAACAAAAGGAAGCTAGCTTTTGTAACACATACCATTTGATTAATATAATGAAATAAAACTAGCATTTCACAAGATGGAATCTACAAAAAACTTTTCCAATAGTATAATCACAAGATTTTCACAAGCCTTTTTGTACATGATATTTCTTTATTTCCATACACATTTTATTTTTTTATAATGTACACATCTTGCAAGTAAAATTTGCATTCAACCATGTAACTTATGATACAATATAGATTACAATGTCCTTTATTTTTGAATGAAAACAAGACGATACAACTTTCTTTCTCATACAAATTTACAAAAAAATAATATATTTAAGGGAAATGGAAATAGTCTTCACAAGCTCCAAGGTGTCCTTCATCCATGCTCCAAAATCCAAGTAGCTCAAATCATAGCCAAGATAGGGGGAGAGGCAACACTCTCCTCCCAACCAAAACTCAATGGAGAAGAGAAGCAATCTCCTCCATTGACCCCCGAGCCCCAAACACAACACAATGAAGGGTGGTCTCCAACTCAAGGCAACAACACTTGCTTCCACAATACAATTTTCTTCACTACATTCAAGGTTAAAAAGAAGAAACAAAGAGGAAACACAAATAACACAATACTTTGCACAACAAGGCTTTCATCCAAGCCAACAAGAGAAGGAACTATGGGAAAGTTTCCCTTATGCCTCCCAATTGAGATGAGATGCCCATCCAAACCCTCCACAATAAAACTCAAGCCCCTATGACTCTTATGCCTCCCTCAAGTACCACTTTTTCCTCCCATACTCTTATGCCTCCTTCCTCTTATGGCTCCCTCAAGGACAAGGTAAGAATGTGAACATTCTTACCCAAGATGGGCATCCCTCTCAAACTCCCTCCACAATATCCTATTCTACTCTTATGCCTCCCTCATTAGTTTTCCCATAGACCTCTCCTACACTACACATTAAGCATTCTATCCATTTTTCACAATACACAAAAGTAAACATACATTATTCACAAATTTAGCATAGAAGCAATAACAATATGAAAGCAAAAAAAAAGGAAGAAGGTCTCCTACCTCTCCATTAGAGAAGCCTGAACCAAGAAGCTTTGTCCAAGCTCCCTCCAAAACAATCCAAGCATCCAAATCCAAGCTCCTCTTTCTTTCTCCCAATTCTTTCCTTTCCAAATAAAAGAAAAAATCAAAAAAAACTCCAACCCCCTCAACAAGAGAGAAAATTTCCATAAATAGACAAAAAGGGAAGAGTGAGGGTGATGTGGTTCCTTGTAGGATGCCACATCACACATCCTCAAGACCACCTCCCATAGTCAACTCAACTCCCAAAACACAATAAATGGGTGGTTGGGTTGAATGACATCTCTCATCCACATCCATCCCTTCCCATGTGTCTTAAGGCACAAATAAATGCAAATGGAAGAAAAGTGCACTCCAAAGTCATATTTCCCTTCCCAAATCCCCTTTTTGGCTTCCCAACCCATAGATATAGTTGGTAAGGGGTTTTGGGAAGTGTGGGACAAGTTTAACTTGTCCCACAAGTCCCCCAAAATTGCCCTAAATCTCAAATTCGAGATTCAAAGGATTTGGAGTGGTCAACACTCAAAACAACCATTCAATACAAGAGGAAAACACAAGGCTCAAGGAGCCAACCATCAAAATTAATTACACCTACTTGACTTCCCTCCAAAACTTAAAATTTAAAACAAGGTGTTAAATTAATCTAAACATACTTAGCAAAAGTAATTAAAAAAAAAAAACATCACAAATGAAATCTCCTACTAAAGTAAGTTAAAACAAGTAAATAAACTTCTTAACCCCATGGTCACATTAGAAAATTTCCCCCTCATGGAAATTTTTCTTAACAACATAAAAAAAACAAAAGTAACACAATACAATTCACTAGTTGCCTTGACGACCAAATGTTGTAACCACCCGACATCCTGTTGTGTTTGGTTCCCAATCCCCCTTTAGGTTGTGATCGTGTTTTGTTTCCTACAAAATATAAAATACCTCCTTCGGCCTTGTGGCCATGTTAAAATATCTAAAATAACCATATGCATGAAATTTATTAACATATATACGTAATTCAATTATCCATTATTTCAAAGTTTAAATCACAATTTAATCATGCATTCCATCATTATCCAAAGTATAGTAATGTAAATTCAACAACTACATTCTACTTATCATGGCAAAGAAATCCAATGTTAGAACACATGCAATACATCCATATAAAAATAATATCGGTATCCAATAGTCGGTCCATGAGTCACTGTAGATCATACTAAAAACAAAATCCAATCATAACCCACATGCATCTACTCACAAAACATCATGCTAATCAATGTAAGTATAAGTCATGTCCATAACCAAAAGTCTGCATAACTCAAAATGATAGTCAACTAAGTGTCATAGGGAAGTGGGCATTACAGCAAGGTCCATTTTCATACGATTGCTATACTCTCGTTGCTTTTACTCCTAACTGAAGTACAAGGTCTTCTCCTTCTTTGATTGGCATGATGGAGACTTTATTATAACTTGATGTGTTGATAGTGTTTAGAGGTTTGACCCAATTCTTGTAATAAAGTGCTTCCTTTTGTGGTATTGTTAGATAATGGTTATGGTGGTTTTGTGTAGCCTTATTTTCCTCAGTTCCCGTGAACTGACTCTTGTGGAAAAATTTGTTGCAGATGGATTTTGCGAGTAGATGAGGGATAGACTTGTAGATTTTTACATCAACCTCAGTTGAGAAGTTCTTTTGCATGAATCCTTTTTATATTGTTCAACTATGGATAACATCTAGTGGAAATTTTAGAAGAGGATCAATGTCTTAGTGTATTGTATCATGGATTATGTCGTCTTAATTTTTGGAACCTTGAATTGTCTGTCTATCTTGGAAAATATAAGAAAGTTGGATTACCGCTTGTTGAGTGACCTTAATGGATTATCGGTATTCTAAGAGTTGATGTAACCTTTTTTTTGTGTTCGTAAATGAGCATTGTTAAACCTTCTCCCTATGATTAAATGTTGAGTTAAACCTTTCTAAGACTTAGTAATAGTGTGTTATAAGTAGAATAAAATGGGTTGTTTAATACTTATAGAAGTTAAACCAAAATTTATATTGCAATTAAATTAGTGTAGAGGTGACCAACTTGAGAGCATGTAATTCCATAAGTGATCAAAGATGAAACTATCCTTTGTTAAGTAACATTATATAACTTGATATCCCTAGCTACACTAATGAACACTATCCCTTTCATGGTGAAATTATTAAATTGATCCTTAAAGGAAATCTATGGTTAGATCTGGAAGATAATAAGATTTAATAAGAAGGAGAAACAATTTAGAAACCACACAATCTATCTCTTAGCCATTGGATGGTAAATTGTTTTATTTTTATAAAACTCATTTAGTAAAGCCTAAGTAAAATCTTTAATAATTCCGGTTAAGTTCTCGAGTTTCAATTAAATCTTGGTAATAACAAATGAGGTCTTGAAGATGATTTCAACTCAACCTTCTCTCTCTAACCTTTTTCCAAAGTGCTGTGTCTTTCTTCTCTTAAGTGTGTTGAACGCAAACCCATGTTGTCATATGGGCATGAACAATTTCTAGCAGCGTAAGTGTAAATAGATGGCCTTGTGGGATTAAATTACCCCTTTCTCTAAATAATTTAATTAAACAATTAAATGTCATAAAAGAGAAGATTTAAATATGATTACTCAGTATAAAAAGAATAAACTTAGCTTGGTAAGATGAATTGTATGAATGAATCATATCTTGTGCCTCCTTGAAAACGTAAGCTAAGAGTTGCAAGATGTCTTTTTAAAATAAATAACCCTCAAAAATATCTCATTGTGGCTGGCCCTAACTATAAGTGTGTTCTATGGTTGGACTTGTATGTTGTTCTGTAAAAAAAAAAAAAAAAAAAGTGTATTATCCTTTTGGGTGTGAACGTTTCCGTGCTGACCTTGTGGTCATCCCCGTAACAAGTGGTTCCCAGAGTTGGTTGTAACTTTTTTACGACATGTTGTGTCGTGTTATGTGTCAAAGCAAGTCAAAAAAATAAAATTTATCCTGTCTTTTACTGTGTTGTCTGTGTGTGAATTTCTTGGTCGTTACACCATCATCAAAAAAGAAAGTTTATGCTAGCATCAGATCATCAGATATTTTCATTTGCTCCCTTTCTAGAAGCATGTGGAGATGACTATTGATGATGACTAGATTTACTTTTATTCTTTCATGGTTTGTTGACAAAGTAGTGTACTATATTGTTCTTCAGACATTATAACCTTTCATTACGAATTGCAAAACATACAAGGATCCAATTAGTGCAACCGAAGAATCTGTAGATAAAAAATAATATCATTTTAAACTTTGTAACCTTTGATTGCTAATTGTAAAACTTACGAAGATCCACGTAGTCCAACCATTTTTTAAAGGAAAATAATAAATTTTGTGTTTACTCTTTATTAAATCTACCCCTTTTCTCAGATATTAGTCTATAATACATGCATTCCTTATTTTGTTGATAAAAAAAAAGCTACCAACTATTCCATCTCCTAAAAATTTCTCTTGTTGCAGGGTACGTGTAGAAAGGTGATGTTCATTAGGCCTTGAAGATGTTCTATTATACGTAGAAAGCAGAGGGTCTCAATCACTATTTCAAGTATTCTTCAATGATGTGCTCACTCAACCGCTCTTCAACAGGGTATGGAAATCCATGCATACTTAATCAAAAGTAAAACCGAGTGTAATTTATATGTGTCGAATGCAGTTGTAGACATGTATGAAAAATGTGGAAACATAGACATTGCACACCAGGTGTTTCATACCATGCCTCATAGAGATGTAGTTGCCTGGACAAAAATGATTTTTGGATATGGAATAAATGGGCATGGAAGGGAAGATGTTTTTCTCTTCAAGAAATTGTAACAGGTAGGCACAAAACCAAACCACGTTACCTTTACAACCATTTTGTCAGCTGAAAATTGTGTCTATGCATCTGAAAAATAGCGAATTTTATTTCGGGATTTGCAGTAATTAGCCAAAACTGTAGTCGACTTAGATGTGATTGTTGTTGGTTAGGCACTCCAATTTGTTTCAATTTTTTTAGCAACGATTCATAATCACTATTATTTTCTTTTTACAGAGTGGAGATCTCCATCATTCGGCAGAACCCCGAATTTAGGTTTCACGGATGGATTAAAAATGTGTCAAATGTTGAGTTGTATCTATTGCCTCTGAAAAATAAGAATTTTGGAAATATTATACGTCTTAATTTTTATTTTATAACCTAATTTGCAGTTCAGTAACACCAGATTAGGGTTTACAAGGAAATTATAACACTCTTTTCAGCAACATTTCTCTATGATCTGTGATTTCTTTGATTTTTGTGATGCAACGGTTTTGATATGATAGGATTTATTTTATTACTAGGGGTTTTTATATCCGAGGATTTATTTTATTACCAGGGGTTTTCTTTATTGGATGCCCTAAGAAATAAAAAATAGAAATAATTTTGGTAGAGAATGTATAACATATTGCGAGTTTAGGTATATCCAAGAGATTTGGAGAGTATGAGGAGGTTAAAATCATATCACAGCAGTTCACATTTATAGCGTATAAGCTCTAAGGTGACACCCATAAATTTTAGTGGAAAATACAAAGTGGGTGTTGCAGCCAAAAAATGTTCTGACAACAATTCCAAGGGTGTGGATAATTGGATATACAGACAACCATTTTCAGTTCAATCACATAGATCCTTTAAGCATTTCTAATGTTATATCTATGGGGCTTGAAGTTAATGGGACTAATCTTCATCGTTTAACAGATTATGAGCCAGGGTCTGTTGGATTTCACTCAATAGGATTTGTCTTCTAAAATAGTTGGCTCTTTTTCTTTCAGACCATGCTTCCAGTTTCATATATGCATATTTTAGATTAGATTTTTTTTTTATTTGTAATGAAATTTGATCAAAGCGAAGAAGTTATTTGGGCTTCTGGTTCATAGCATTTGATTTTGAGCTGGTGATTTTAACCCCTACTCTACATTAATTAGGTGTTTTTAGGAACCTTAAAATACAGTTATTTTCCTGCCACAAAAGAGCCACCAATATATTGGATTATAAATAGGATGCAGAGATAAGCCAATGGCTCCCCTCGCTTTTAAATTCAAGGACAGCCAAATGTATTATGGGCTAAATGAGTGGTCTAAAATCATAATTGCAAGGTGAGGGAGAGGAACTTCATCTTGTGCATATGAATACTAAGAAAGTGGACTGAAATGTGGTGTAATTAACATAAGCAACAATCCTTGAGAATTTATGAAACAATGTTTGTCAGGACACCCCATGTATTTTAGATTGCAATCACTGATAAGTTGGAATCTAGATCTGAATTAAATGTTGTTGTCAATGCAAGGATGGTTCACCTAGACGATGAAGAAAAACGTTATAAACCAACTTCTACAAAGTGATTTTGGAATGCCATAAACATTGTCATTACATATGGTTTTGATTCTTGAAAGAGGAGAGTTTTCTACACATTGAAAGGTGATGAGGTTTACTCTCTTATATGCATTTTAGATGACTTCAGCCATCCTCTATACCCAACAATTACAGCCATGTGACTTTGTTTTGAAATATTAAGAAGGATTAATCGCTCAAAAAATGATAGTTTCTTAATAAGTTAAGCAACCACGTGACAATTAACTGTTCAATAATTTCAATGAATGATTTTTCAATTTTTTGAGCTGACGAGGCTTAGGTTATATGATCCACATTTGGAACACCTAGACCAGGGGTCTAATAAAATTAATTACAAGAGGAATACTCTAGCCCAGTAAATGGAGAAATCTCAATAGTCAAAATCAAAAACCTAATACTGTTAGGCATTCACATTACATTATACACATGTGATTGCTAGTAAATATTAATATGAACATAACATAACCATTTTTCATGAATAAAAGTTAGCCTATAAATGAGGGGTTCAATGTCATTTAATATTCAAAATATAATATCTCTTTCTTCCATATTTAATAAACTTAATCTTTATTTTCTTCCACATTGTTAGGTTGCTTTGGCTTGGAAAGAATTTGTTTCACTTTTATTTACGGGTAGTTACAGAAAAATTTCTACCACATACTCCTACGTGCCTCAAGCCGTGAGAGAGCACAAGAAATAGATACCATGTGTACGTCGTTATACACACACGTCCATTTGGGAGCGAAACAAGTAATCCTTGATAACACATAAATTTGGTTTTCACAAAAACTGACCACAGATTTTGCATGAGAAGTAAGCAGCGGTTGCATTAAATCAAAGACTTCATAGTGATGACTGTGGCATTGTCAATTTTACCAGGTTGGCAATCCGTGTGGGGATGAAAAGTAGATGATGAACTGTTAATAAGGGAAATGAACAACCAAGTTTTTAAATAAAGGGAAATTGTAGAAGGGGAGATTAATATGAATGTCAATTCTCCCACATCTAAGGAGAGTAGGGTCCAGATGTTCCATGCAGTTTGTGGTAAAGATAAATATACGTTCATCTCTGCAGTATGACCACAGTCCATCAATGAAATTAAGCAAACCTGAGAGACTAATTCTATTGTTGTTCAGATCCAACGAGCAATCAATGTCCTCAATAATAATAATTGATTTTTCTTTAGTTTGGGTGACAAGATGACAGAGGTCCACATTTTCATTAACTTCCGAGAGCTCCACGTCATAAACATTTTATTTCATATTGTTATAAATGGCGGTGATGAGGTTCGTCTTTCCACTTCTAGGAGGTCTGTAGAGAAGATTCCCGCATTTCCAAACACGTCTGATCTATTTGTAAATTTTTTTGGCTTGCTTGAATCGATGAGAATTTTGCCATCACGGTCATGGTGGATAGATTGGTGAATGTGGTACATTTTTCTCTGGTAAAGACCACATATATAGCTATAACAGTGGCTATAGTGTACTTAGATGAGGTTTTTAGAGTGCACGGGATTCCACAGAAGATCATTTGTGATTGCGATGTCTTATATACATCACATTTCCTGACTACTATGTAGTATGGCCTTGGGATGAGCATCAAATTCATCATAGACTACTACCCAAAGACAGATGGATAGACTAAGTAGGGGAACCAAGTTCTAGAGAACATGATTTAGATGTATGTTATGGATCATCAATCGAGATGGGAGGAGTATTTGTACTTGGTTGAGTTCGCATAAAAAACCAACTTTCAGAGTTCTATTTGTATGGCTCCTTTTTTAGGCTTTATATGATAGGAAGTGTATGACACATTTGAGTTGGGACATACTAGAGGACATCTAATAAGTCATGGAGCAGTAGGTTGTATTGATCTGACAAATATTACAGGAGGCACAGGATAGACATAAGAGGTATGCATATCAGAGGAGAGTCAACCATAGTTATGAGGTGGGAATGAAGGTGTTTCTTTGTGTAATACTACATAAGATCCCTATCCATTATGAGAAAGCCTCTAAGGTAGCTCCTAGATTTGTGGTTCGATTCAAGATCTTGGATTGGTCTTTTAGCCTTCCGTCTAGCCTTGTAACCTAAATTTTCTCGCATGGATGATGTGTTCCATTTTGTTCTTTTTAGAAGATACATTTCAGATCCATCTCATGTATTATATTGGACCACATTGCAAGTACAGGAGCAGGGGCAGGTGACTATGGAGCCCATGCACATCATAGAGCATAGGAACCTCGTCATTTGAGGCCGTGAGATTGATCAGGTACAAGTCCACTGGGATAGGTATAATGAGACTACAACTACATGGGAGGATGTTACTTTCTTATGGACCCAGTTTCCACACCTATTCTAGTGACTTCAAGGAGGAATTTGAGTCTAAGGGGAGGGGGATCTAGTGTCCACTCATCTTCGACACTCATCATATTTTGAGTTTGATTAATATGGACTATAGACATGGACTTTACTATGTTATTTTGGTTTAGCGTGATGATAGATAGTAGAGATATTCTAACTATTGATATGTTTATATTCATATTATGGTTGCATGGATTCTTAGAGGTATGGATAGACATTCTGCACTGATTATGATGTTGTGTTGATTATCTTATAATATATGTACTGACATTCTAAATTTTCATTGTATAGACTATGTTTTGGTGTTTGAACTAATCTTGTGATCTCACTGATATTGAGGAAATGGTAGAATTGATATGTTTTTTTAATGATAAACAAATGATAAAATTTATTAAATTAGATGACTTGATGATATGATATTTTTTATTGATGGATGTGCATGTATTTTATTACTTATGTATTTGAAGCGCCCACGAGGCTGAAGGAGGTACTGTTTTAGGTTTGCAAGTAATTATATCACAACAAACAAAAGGGGGATAGGAGACCAACCATAGTGGAATATTTGATGGATACAATAATGGTCACCATGGCGTCTTTTTGTTCAGTTTTATTGTTGTGTGTTGTTAGATTGTTAGGAGGTCCACATGGGGGAACGACCTCAAATAGTGACCATGTGTTATTTGTGTTTTCCACTTTCCTTTTTATAATGTTGTGAGTATGTGATTTACTATAGTAATTTTATTCACTTTATTATTGTTAGTTAATGTTCTCTATTAAAGCTAATTAATCTTGTTAATTAAAGTAATTTGAGATGTGGCCAAGGGGTATTTAATTTTGGTAGATTTTCCTTGATTTTATTTTGGATTTGAAAGGATTTTTATTGGTTTAAGTGTTGTGTACTCAACCTTCCATGTCAAACTCATATTTTGGCTAAAGGGTGATTTTTGGTGGCTTGTGGGATAAGTTAACCTTATCCCACACCTATTAAATTCATTTACCAAATATACTTATTGGTTAATGGGTTAAAAATAGACCCCATTATATGATTTATAATGTCAAAGGTGATATTTATTACACTTTCTTGCATGATTTTTTAATTTTGTCCATTAGAGGTGTGGTTAAGAGTTTGTGTGTGTAAGAGGATTGTCATTTCCTCAACCAAAAATTTACTAAACTTGGGTTTGATGTTTGACTTGGTGATGTGGAGTTGAGGAGAAGTGATGTGGCATCCTACACTGAGCCACCTCACCCTCCTCTCTTCTTTTTCTATATATGGAAGTTAATTTGAATATTTTTGGGTTTCTTCATTTTTTTGTGCATGGTTATTTTTGAGTTTTTAGCTTGAGTTTCTTACTTTAGGGTCTTGAAGCTTGCTTGGATTTCGGCTCGAGCTGGGAAGGAGCTTAGTGTTGTGATTTTTGATCATGTTTCTTGCAATGGTAAGGTAGGAACTTCACCAATGAAATTTATTTTTATATATGTTTGTGTATGTAAATAAATGATTGTTGTGTGTGCATATTTTTGGGCTTGGGTATTATGGCCTTAAGTATGGTGTAAGAGAAATTTTATGGGGAAATTTTCGAGGGAGGTATAAGAGTATTGTTGCACATTTTGGGAGGGAGTTGGCTTGGGTGCCCAACCTTTTGGTTTAAGAAATATGCTTACTCATCTTATCTGTTTTATTTGAGGGAGGCATAAGAGATTGAGGGAGTCATAAGAGAATTTAAAGGAGGCGTAATATTGTTGTTTTGGGTTTATTTTATGTTTTTAAGGCTTCGAGGTGGGCACTTAATCCCATTGGGACGTATAAGTGATTTCCCGATAGTTCCTTGGTCCATTGGCTTAGAGTTTTTGAGCCTTGTTTGGAAAAGCTACATTCTTTGATATTGAAATTTTTTTGCTTGTGTTTGTGTTGAAATATTGTTTGAATGTGTGTTGTATTGTGGAAGCATTTGTGAAATTTCTTATTGGTTGTATGCATTTATTATTGCTCTATGGTTAGGGCTCGAGGGCGAATGAGGAGAATAGCTTCTTCTCCTCGTTGGATTATTGGTTAGGTGGAGATCGTCCTCTACTCCCCCTTCTTTTTTGTTGTGCTTGTAGAGAAAAACATGGTGAAGATCAAGTGTAAGTCTTAGACATAGTGCATCTTGTAGAAGACAATAAGGAATCTACATTTTTAAAAAGCTTCCATGTTGTTTCCACTTAAAGTGGAAGGCAATCTTGTATTTTAAAAGAAAACCTTGTAATTCTATTATCAAGTTACAATGTTGTAGTTGAAAGGAATAAGCTTAAGTTGAATTTTGGTTGGAAATGAAATTCTCCAAATTCTGGATTTTATTCAAGTTGTAATATGTATTCTTTGGAAAGGAATGACGTTGTTGAAAAGTAAGTAATTTTGAGTTCTTTTGTAGTATTTTTTTAAACTTGAAATGAAAAAGGATTTTATTAAGTGTGTAGTATCTTGTATTTTTTCTCCAAATAGTATATGTGAAAATAATGAATTCAAGGTGATGTTATACCAAAACTTCTGCATTTTATTACAAGGAAAAATGGTACAAAGTTAGTGTTTTAATCAAGAAATGAGACTTGATTGTTTTTCATAGCTGTAATTTATTTTAAAATAAATTTACTAAACTCATATCTTGATATATATATCACCTCACATATATTCTTAGATAGAGTCATTTTTAGAACATTCTTTCTCATACAGAGACTAATACCGGTAAGCTTAACCAGTGTCAGTAGACTTTGTACTAACATCGGTCACTGTAGGGTATTATAGTTTTAGAAGTGTAACGCCGCTCAAGAGACGACGTCACACTCATGACAACGACGATGACGACGCCACAAAAAAACAAACGTCCCGAAAATGCGACAATTTTTTTTTTAAAAGTATTTGTACCTGCTCTTGACGGACATCAAAGGTTTCATACTTTACATTTTAGGTATTATAATTGTAACCCAAAAGGCATTTTATTAACTTAATCATAATTCATTTTTCAATTTAAATGAAACCATGTTTCGAGTTATTTTCACCTGGCTCCGAGAGTTTAGTTTATATGCATATATCGCCCATCAAGGTTAAATAGATGGTCGGTTCTTATTTTAAAGGCAACATGTTAAATATCTATATCTTGATCATGGCACCAATACAGGAACGTTAACTTGCGAAGAAAAAAAAGGGATACAAACAAGGTCATATCATGGTGTGCGTAAGTAGCCACTTTCCACCATGAGTAAGTGTGATCACCAGGCATAATCTCACTTATGTTGAGCTCGTAAAAAAAAAAAGGAGTCATAGTGAGACCGACATCATGCTTCATCCACGTCGTCATGGTCACATTTAATAAGTAAGCGGCCATACCAAGGATTTTCCACGTGGCCCATGTCACTACGTGGAAACACATAATACTATTAGCTATTCTGCCACCAAAATTAAGTGTCTGTACCTATTGTCTTATCCAAAATTAAGGGTTTTGCACACATAATTTGTTATATAATCTACATGCAATAAGATGGCAAAGGCTTAGCTAAGTGCTACATACAAATGGACATTGATTAATAGGGTGTTGACCCTTGTTAACACTTTTCTTTGATTATTCCCAAAATGACTCAACTCACACATCATCCAAACTCGCACTCATGATGATTTGGAAGATTTGAACTTTGGATTGATCATTAAACGGTTCATGCTGACCCATCGACTACTTTATTGTTGCGTGGAGACACAATGAAACGTTTAGGTTGGAGAGAAAACTGATTGGGGTGGTTGGCTCAACCAACATTTTTAAATGAAAAGGAAAGCATTAAAATCTTTCCCCCTTGCGTGCCGCTCCAGGTCGTTCCTAACATTTAATGGTCTAGATTTGCAAATCTTCTCCTCTTGGTCTATCCTACCAGTCGTTCTGTCCCGGGCCGCGTGAGAAGGATGGGAGGAAAGAAAAAACAAGCTACAGGCAAAGCAGTGGCGTTTTACCTTTCTTCGACCCCCCTGGCCGCGTGTACTTCTATGGGGACTGTAGATGGAGTTACGACGAGAAGTGGGATGTTCAGGCCGCGCCAATATCCACTGTCCCTTCTTCATTTATTTTTTTTGAAATTTTCTGAGCGTTTTACACCTACGGTTTGTTCATCTATGTTGTTATCTGTTCAGTAATGAACGTATCCTCAGATAAAAATGGGGTCCACCCTCAAAGGATTTACAACAAAATCGCTTAGGGGCAGTGAAGGCGTCTCCAAAAAACTCGATTGGGGCAGAAGGAGTATTAAATGGCGATCAGAACAAGGAAACACAGCCTAGCCGTGTGGACATCAAACAGGAAAACTGGAACCGGTAGGGGGCGTTTTACCTCCGTTTTCATTGGGTGCTGCATGGTGCGTGCGTGGCGTGGAGTGCCCAAGAGCGAGCAGGTTGTCCAACTACGTTGTTATCTATCAAAATTGGATGTACACATTCAGGGCACACAACCCTGTTCCATATTAAGTCATGGAATAGTTGAAACTGAGATTGGTCACTGTCTTTGGTTTTTGAAAGGTGCCACAGCCTTTCTTTTTGTAATAAATTATTGCATACGGCCACTGTTGGCTTTGTTCAAACTTCATATGCGTTGATTCACTAGTACGGCCACACTGGTTTTAAAATACAGTCCGTGGCACAATACCTCATAGAGGTGGGTCTGTTACGTATCAGAATATTAATGAAGCACAATTTATTTTGCAAAGGATAAGGGTAGTTTGTGCGTAGGTTTGTTTAGAGATTTCATTGGCATTATTTATTGGATGGTGGTTTATTTGCATATATGTTAGGGATAGTATGTTGTGGTAGATATATAACAAAATGATAATTAATAGTACCTTAATATTATTATAATTTATTATTAATAGATTCATTAGTTTTAGTATTACTTAGGTAAGAATGATATTCAAACCTATTAGTACTTTTGCTAGATTTTAAGGTGTGTTGGGCATTGAACTTGATAAGTTTAGAGTATTTGCATTCACGTTTATTTCTAGCCAACTATAATAGACATTACATGGAATTTTAAGCAAGTTGATTTCATTTCCTTGTTTATTTGCAATGGATTTTACAATAAATTCATGGATGAATAAAACATAAAGGGGACTAGAACTTGAAATGCTTCTTTGTCATCTTAAAATCCATTTAAAACTTAAGACCTTCCATCAACTACACAAGAGGAGATGATGCACTATTTTTTTGCAATCTTTACAACACATTACTTTCAAGTATCCAAACAAAATTTTTAATATATTTCCTTTTGTAATTTCTTTCCAATATTCCACCAAAGAATTCAACAACATTCCCAATAAATTTTAGAGCAAGAAATAGTATCATTTCAATGCAAATTTTTCTTCAAATCTTATTACAAAATACCCTACTTCATGTGGAACAAATTTACAATAATGGAAGCTAGAGAAAACAAGGCAATATTACATTTCTTTTTCCACTCAGGGTGGGTAATTACATGATGTTTTAACATTGTCAACAACAAGGTTCATGTGCTCCAAAGTGTTTTTCATCCATGTTCAAAGTTCCAAGTAGCTCAAATCACAACCAAGATATGGGGAGAGGCAACACTCTCCTCCCAACCAAAACTCAATGGAGAAGAGAAGCAATCTCCTCCATTGACCCTCGAGCCCCAAACACAACACAATGAAGGGTGGTCTCCAACTCAAGGAAACAATACTTGCTTCCACAATACAATTTTCTTCACAACATTCAAGGGAAAAAGAGGAAACAACAAGGAAACACAAATAACACAATACTTTGCACAACAAGGCTTTCATCCAAGCCAACAAGAGAAGGAACTATGGGAATTTTTTCCTTATGCCTCCCCATTGAGATGAGATTCCCATCCAAAACCCTCCACAATAAAACTCAAGCCTCTATGACTCTTATGCATCCCTCAAGTACCCCTTTTTCCTCCCATACTCTTATGCCTCCCTCCTCTTATGGCTCCCTCAAAGACAAGGTAAGAATGTAAACATTCTTACCCAAGATGGGAATCCCTCTCAAAACTCCCTCCACAATATCCTAATCTACTCTTATGCCTCCCTCATGAGTATTCCAATAGACCTCTCCTATACTGCACAATAAGCATTCTATCCATTTTCCACAATACACAAAAGTAAACATACATTATCCACAAATTTAAGCAAAGAAACAACAACAATAAGAAGCAAAAAGGGAGAAGGTTTCCTACCTCTCCATTGGAGAATCCTAAACCAAGAAATTTGTCCAAGCTCCCTCCAAAACAATCCAAGCATGCAAGTCGAAGCACTATCTTTTTCTCTTTCTCCCAATTCTTTTTTCTCCCAAAATAACAAAAGAGAACTCTTCAACAACACAAAAAAAAAACTCCAACCCCCTCAACAAGAGAGGAAATTTCCATAAATAGAAAAGAGGAAGAGTGAGGGTGATGTGACCATATTCCATGATGATATAAACAAACACACACGTAAAACTACCCTGTACCCGTGGTCTGGTCTGAACCGACACTTCGCTCCATCGCTGAGCTCCCACTGCTATTCTTGTGGAGGATCCAACTCATAAAAAAAAAACACAGGAAGACAACAATACATTCTTCAAAGGACTCAAACAAACACAAGAGAAGAAAGACACAGGCAATAAAAATAAGATTGGACCTCCAAAAGCCATAGCAGAAAAATCGAACAAAGAAAGGCACATTGGGAAGTGGAATCATTCAATTTTAAGTTTGAAAAAACAAGATTCGGGGTGGGTGGCTGTAATGGCCACCTGCCAACGCATTAAACTCCATTTCCCCCCCCTTGCATTTTGACCACTCCTCCTGGGCCACATCTTTTAATTAATCGCATTGGATCCGCAAATCCTATACTTCACCCGTCGGCCTGTTGTCTTAAGTCAGTCCTGAGCCGCGTGGAGTAAGGTGGTAGATATAGATGAAGCTACAGTCTAAAGGAACAGACGCTGGTTTGTTTTGATCGGCCCTGGCCGCGCGTGCTGCTGGGGAGGGTGAAGGAAAAGCTACCGATGAGTGGTGCAGGTGGATATCAAGGCTGCGGCCCGCACAAGGAGACAGCCAGGTCGCGGCAGGAGAGAAACTCATGCTGAGCGCTAGCACAAGCGGGTTGTCCAACTATGATGTTATCTATTCAGTATCGAATGTGCCCTCAATATCGGAGCTCACCTTCAAGATAAATTTTTTCAAAATCGATTAAGGAGCAGTGAGGGTATTAATAGAAGACTAGGTGGAAAACTATTGTACAGATCTTCTATTAAGATCCTGTTGCATATACAGTATAGCTAGTGGAAGGAGCCTCATAGAGGTGGATCTGTTTCACAACAGCAAATCCATGAATCGCAGTTTTCTTTGCAATTAGATGGACGCCTCCTTCGTGGAGGTGGGTCAGTTTCAAACCAGAAAAAAAATACAAAAGCACAGTCACTTTGCAAAAGAAACGGGATCATTCACAGACCTTGGGTGGGGCGCATACAGTACTTGTACATACGTATGTTCCCTTTCATAAAAATTAATAAAATTGTTTGGCTGCGGTTCAGACTATTATACTTTGTTAATATAAGAGAAACATCAATAGTATATTGGTATTAATGCGATTTAGTAATAGTAACTCCATTACTTTTATTATTACTTTAATATGAAATACTATTTAAATATTAGTATCCTTGTTAAGCGTTAAGGATTATTGGGTAATAAATTTAATAAGTTTAAAGTCTTGCATTAAAATTTTCTTCTACACAATTTAATAACATTGTATGGGTTTTCAAATAAGTTGATTTCATTTCCTTTATTAATTTGCAAATAGATTTACAATGGATTCTTAAATGAAGAAAAGCATAATAGAGTTAGAGCATAGATTTCTTTATTGGCATATTTAAAACTATTTAAAACTTAAGTCTTTTCATCAATAAAACAAGAATGGTAATTGCTCTAGTATTCCAACTTTGCAATACATCTCCTTTGAGTAACAAAATGGGATTTAATATAAGTATATTTTTTAAAAATTCCCAACTTTCCTCAAGAGGTGTTCAACAATCTTTCCATTAAGTTTTAAAGCAAGAACTACTAGCATTTCAATAAGATCAACTTATTCATAAGAGGTTCCAAGCCAAGTAAGAAGGAGAATAAATAGATTGTCTTCCTTTCAAATTTTGATTCCATCTACATTATAACCTTACTAATGAAGTTCAAAAAAAAAATTTCCTTCAACATCTTGTTACAACACTTTCTACTTCATGTGGAAACAAATTTACAATATTGGAAGCTAAAATACAAAGAAATATTACATTTTTCCTCCACTCAAGGTGGATAAAATACATGGTGGTTTCACATTTTCATCAACAAGGTTCCAATGCTCCAAATATCAACAAGGTGGCTTCTCCATAGTTTTGCTTGATTCACAACAAAATAAGGGGAGAGGCAATGCTCTCCTCCCAACCAAAATACCCAATGGAGAAGAGAATTCATCCTCTCCATTAGCCCCCGAGCCCCAAACCACATCACAATGGGAGAAAATCCAACTCATGGGCAACTACTAGCTTCCACATAACTAAACATAACATTTCACATGCATTCCATAATCCTTCAAAACAAGAGAATCAACAACTCAACAAGAGGGAAACCATCAAAACAAAAAAGTCACAAGGCTTATCAAAAAATCCATAAGAGTAAGACCTATGGGGAGGCCACATTATGCCTCCCAATGGGAATGGGTGCCACCTAAAAGCCTCCAATGCAAAACACAATACCCGTAACAACTCTTATGCCTCCCTCAAGTACCCCTTATCCCTCTATTCACTCTTATGTCTCCCTCAACTCTTATGGCTCCCTCAAAGTAAAACAAGAAGAAAATGCAAGCATTTCTCTTACAAGGTGGGCACCCAACCCAAACTCCCTCCTCAAGAACATAATCTCTTATGCCTCCCTCAATTAAACTCCCCATTGTCTCCTCCCACTCCCAACTTAGGCATTCTACCAACATTCCCAACAAGCATTTCAAAGAGACAACAACATGTCAACACAACATATGCACTCATTCATATACCAATAAGAACAAATACAATAATTTACAACTAAGGTGAAGCTCCTACCTTTCCATGGTAGAGCTTGTTCCAAGTATGAAGTCTCCAATCTTCTCCAAAGATCAAGCAAAGCATCCACAAAGCTCCAAAAACCCACAAACTCTCTCCGAATCCCCTTACTCTCCAAAATATTCAAGAGACTAAAAAAAATGAAACATCCAACCCCCAAAACAAGCAACAAGAGGATTCAAATAAATAGAGAAAATAGAGGGAGGGGTGATGTGGTTCCAAGTAGGATGCCACCATCATATCCTCCTCCACTGCACATCACTTGGTCAACCTCACATTCCAATGCACAATTAATAAGTGGTTGGAGGAATGACAAGAACCTTACACACTCCATCTAAGCCCACTCCCTCAAAGGACAAAATTAAATTTTGAAAGAAAGGTGTCGAAGGGAAGTTTTACACTTTTATCCCCCTCAAAACACGTTAAAGACCCTGAATTTGGCCTTCCAACCCATAGGAAGGGTCACTGGAATAGGTGTGGAAACTGCAGGTCGTAGTACAAGTTTGACTTGTCCTACCATGTAGCTGCATTCTCATCATATATGTCCTCACTGAAGGCCAAATTCTAGTCAATCTCTATGCCGGATAGTGTGTGTTACACTCAAGACTCCTACACACAATCAATGCGTACGGGCTCCCACCGTTAATCAAATCCTAATAAATGAACTCTCTTAGGTCACATCTTTTAATTAGTTTAGGACAATTTCAAATTAACTTAATTAACCCACTACAACCCATGGCTAACAAAGGGGTAAACTCCAATCCAAAGAATATGAATAATAACAGAAGTAAAATTTCACTTACTAAGAGAAACACATACTAACATAATAAAAAGGGAAAATTAAAACAAGGCAACACATGACCCCTAGGTCACAATTTTTCCCTAACCAAATGATTCCAACACATACACAATTACTTGTTGCCATGGTGACCTTAGCTGGATTCTTCTCAAATTCTGATGTGGTTGGTCTCCACTCCCCAATATTGTTGTGAATATAATATGCCTGCAGAACAGAAAATACCTCCTTCGGCCTGTTGGCCGCATTAAAACATTCATGCCAAATATACAATATAATCTAAAATAAATGACACATGATTTACTATCATCTATGCAAGTACGATATCACTTACACTTTCTAGTACATTTCTATTCCACATTTCATTTATGTCAAAACGATCATCACATTAGTCAAATTATCAAGTTCTAATCAATATGATTAAATATATCACATGTCATAATTAAGATAAATAACCCTGTCAAAAGTATACAAATATCGTTTTCAAATGTCCACCAGTAAACCACATGCATCATATAAAGATAAAATCAATAACAATCCAATGTCTATGGTATCTACTAGCATGCTAAATCAAGAAGCCATAATAAATCCATAGTGACGTAATCAGTCTCGAAAACAACAAAACAAAATGAGGTCGAAGGGAAGTGGGCACTACACAAGGTGTCAGAGAGTTTTGACTTAACACTTTATTCTCAAAATCAATTTTTTACAATACTTATGCCAATTTAATGTTTGAATATCATTTCTCACCAAGGTAAGTTACTAGTCTAACAACAAAAGGGAAAGAACACTTCACCACGTAGTTTTCTGAACATATCAAGACAAGAGATCTTCTAAACTCCTTGCAAGCAAAGTTACAAAATTTACAATGCATTGAACTTTCTACAAAGAACTTCATAATTTGAACTGATGAAACTTTTACACTCTTTTCTTTAATCTACTCGCATAATCCATCTGCACAAATATTTATTAGAGTCAGTTCGCTAGAACTGAGCATGATAATATATAAATCTCACCTAATAATTTATGCCATCTAGCATTTACATAAATGAAAGTTTACAATACTCCTTATCAAATAAATTTCTAATATACATTTAAAACTTAATTGCACATCTCATGATAATACATTTCCTACTCATTAATGTTCACTTCCTTAAGATCTACTTACATAAGAACACAATTCCAAGTGACTAGATATACAACCTTAACCATGCAATCAATCGTACTTAAATTACAGTAATAATGATAAGTCTCACCTAATACCTTAAATCTACTTCTCCACATATGTATCCAAAAATATTATCCAGCACCAACATTAAGCTCTATAATAAATACATGTATCAATCTTATATTATTCATCGATATTACTCAAGCATCAAACCGTCATAGGTAATCAATGATTATATGTTCGTATAATCTTGATATTTACCTCACAATTTTAAGAATATAATTACGTTAACAAAGATTTCGCCAATCAGCAAGTTCATATATTATTTAGATATCCTTTTGGTTGCTTATTTCCATGTCTTATATATTTCTTCTTTCCGTAAAAGAGTCCAACTCATAAGAATGAGTTATGATCGACAATACTGTCATCTTTTGGTAATATGCCAAAGATACATTTGAATAGCTAAGATATGTAAGCGCGGTCCAAGCCACTATGAATACAAGTATCAACATTATCTCAACTCCTAATAAGATGCAAGAATCAATTTTTAGCTAACACAATAATCATCGTAAATGCCAGAAAACATTCCACTCATTAACCAAGTATTGAAATAACATATTTATCCTTACTGGTTACCTGATAACATAATATATGAAGACACTGTTATATAATTCAACCTCCACTTGCATACCCCAATTTATGGGTATTAATTATTGTTCTATAAAATGAAGTTAAATAATTTCAGGTGGACTTATATCCTTACAGTCATACATGGTATGCACAGTCCCATTATGGTAGCTGTCACCTTTACTGAAGGCTAAGCAAGACTCCATTTTAGGGTAGTTATCTTAAATTCCCTATTCATCTGTTTTCCTACCAAAAAGTCTTTCGACAAGCTTCAAGGTCAAAGTATAAGATAAATTTATAATTTCATATTTCAAGCATTGCCTGAATTCATATGCATGAGGACATCACATATCAATCAAACTTGAAGAATGTCGACATTCATGAGAGTTTGATGTATCCAATATTACTTTAACCGATTTGAAGATCCAAGTAGTGCCTCAAAATTAAGCCATAGACTTATCCACATAGGATAATGACTTGCGTGCTTACCATATTCATAAAGGTCATAGAAAACCCATTAACGCATGCTTCAGGAGGGTTCCAATCTAATAATAAGCTCATAGTAATAATAATAGTAGAGGGCCTGGTGAGGGGTTTTCAATAATCCCCAAGGTAAACGATAATAAAAAGAGTCAGATGGTATCTAGAAAGACCAGTAAAACTAGTACGACTCCCCAAATAGAAGCACCCAATTCTAAAGGGGTTTATATTGTTATCAAACCACAATAAAAGACAAACATAGTCTTCCAAGAAAATTCCCGTTTTCAAGCCATGTTCTACAAATAAAAACAATACAAGGAATATTCTAAATCTCATACACACACCACAATATTTTCTACAGAAACCACTGTTCACAGGAATAATCATGGCAAAATGATAAACCAACCTTATAAGATCGATAAGCGAGAATCACTGGAGAGATTTCTTCTTGTCAAATAGTAATTAAGATAAATGGTAAAGGGGGAGAGAGATCAGCTCATGCAATTATGATTATAAGTCATCCGGAACCCATCTCTTTTTGGGCATCTCTTTCAAAAAGAGTCAATATATGTAAATGCAAATGTTATATAATTATCTAGAGTCCAAAGGGTGCTATTTATTTAGTAAACCCTAAATCACATCAACATTCCAAAAGAAACCCACATCTCCAGTAATCGAACAAACTTGCAAACTCTATTTATCCAAATGATGAAGGAAATAAATCATTAAGAGAGAGGGTTAGTCTTAACATGCCTGTTTGGAGCTTCAGTCAAATGTAGCCACGTCAAACCAACTCTCCAGCAGCTACAACACATTTCTAAAAACATTCATTTTCTCAGCAACATACATCGTCTCATGCAATTCATGGCCGCGCCAAGGGACAGTCAGGGAGTGGGCGACCAACCACGTCTAGATCTTAGCAAGTTCAAATATTTTTTTTTAAGACAACTAGAAATTAAATGGTTCATTATTTATTCTGCACGACCTGACATAGATGCGCCTTGTTATAGTGCCATACTATTCCTTAGATTGCTTAACATGGCATTACCAATAATCTCTAAAGAAAATTTTCCTTTGTTAAAGTTCATGGAACTGCTTTGCACTCTCACACAAATTTGCTTTGCAAAAATCTTGGACAAAAAACTTGGTGCAGTTGGCAGTCAACACATACATCTAAGGTTCTTGACAACTCTGAGAGTTGTTGGGGAAGGCTTAACAATCCAATATGCAATTGCCATCTTCTCCTATGGTGGCAGAGGAATACTTTTACTGTGGATCCCATTCACTCAGTACACACCTGAATCTAAAAATATCTTGCCTACTTCATCTCCCAAGACATTTTCTCCAACATTGCATAATCTCCTGTACCTGTGGGTGGATCAAAGACATGATTGTACAGGTTGAAAAAAACAATGAATATGTAACAGAGACGTTGTTAAAAACACACAATTCGCTGAGAATTTGGCCTAAAACGTATCAAAAACTCAACATGTTATTAATGGTTTTATTATTATCATTCTTACTCTACCAGGACATAGAAAAAGGCTTCTATTTGTTTGGAATTGGTTTGAGCAGCTGATAGAGTCCCATCATCCAACACCAGAAACCTCAGGGCTTTGGGAAAAAAACTTCCACTCTAATAAACTCTCAGCCAAAGCTGTTTCCATTTTCATAAGTTATCTATATCTCTCCCACCTATTTTTAGTGTCATATTATTCAAATTATAACAAGTTGGGTCTGTTGCCCAAAACGCAATAATGCACTCTTCCCTATTCATGTTCTTCACCATATGGAATGACCAGCCCAGTACCTAAAACTCCACAGTAAGCCACAGTTCCTTATCACAAAGAGAAAAGAAACCATCGCTTTGACAAGCCACATATGCATATATGAATGGAGGCAATGCCCATATTAAAATGCATGTCGTCGCCTCTTAACTCACGGTACATGTCTCCTGGTAACACTCTCACTGTCACTTAATCGATTTTGATAAAATATCTTAAAGGAGAAACCCGAATCTGAGGATGCATTCGATACATAACAGATAACAATATAGTTGGACAACCTGCTTGTTGGAAGTGCCAAAAAAAAAAGCTTCTACTAAACTGTAACCTGTCTGCTGCCTGGCTAAATCCTGTTGCAGGCCATTGTTGAGGCTCTCCGACAAGAACACACCTCGCAGCACCCAAAGCAAGTGGAGGTAACACGCCTGTTACACTAGCTTGTAGCTTCATCTAACAACCATATCGAACCCAACACCGCGCCCAAGGAGGAACAAGGAAGAAAATTCTTGGACAAAACAGGTTTTGATGGCCTCTCTGCCCACGCAACCAGGAAGAAAACGCCTCTCAACCACTCCACACGCAGTCCATCCAAGGAAAATATCACACGGTCAGAGAAGGATATGCAGGCAGTCAATCAAGAAACCAAGAAGATTTTCAAATCAGAAATAATAAATGAAGTGCGGCCACCAACAAGGACTCCAACACGCTTAGAAAAAGGAGTTAATGAAGTGGCAGGTGGCCATCAAATTTACTCCCAAATTTTCCAATAAAAATTTTAATCACCTCCACAATGGATATTTCATAGAAAAGATTTAGCGTATTCCTTGCAAAACGATTTTTTTGTTGTATTTATAATTTTTGTGTTCCTTGTAAATTCCATATCATGTTTCATTTATTCCATGTTGAAAAAGACGATGAAACTACACCCTGTATTGTATGGGAACATACAAAAAAAAATTATGCACACTGTTCATGTATGTATTATGCAGATTAAATTTGATGGTTGAGCCTTTCTGAAACGATTTTATGATGGTTAATCAACCAACATCTCCCTTCATAGCACTATATTTTTAATGTTCGAATTTGAGAGTTTTTCATGTTTTGGTGTATCTATTGTGCTACAATAAATTACCCCCTTTAAACCTAACATCCATTAGCTTTCCAATGTTGAACTTTATAGATATCCTTATCTTAAATGAGGCGTAATATTAAGACACATATACAATTATAACAATGAAAAATACAATCATATGCTGGGAACCTAAGATTCAATAGATTCCCAATAGAACTCTTTTTAACAAATGACATTAAGCATTCCATAGATCGAAGGCATGACAAATGAAAGAAGAAGAAAGGATGCTAAAAAAAATAACTTCACAAACAGGGTAAAAGTCACCTAACGATAGAAAAGGGAGCTCAATTCAGCATTCAATGACACGCAATAGGACAAGGACGTAACAATGAAAGTCGATGCCGAACAGGGCATTATAATATACACCTAATTCATGATGAGAAAGAGGGTATAGAACAGATCTTGTCAATGAAAGTTGAGTTCTTTGTGTGATCTCATGTAACTGAATAGAAAATTGAAGGGAGGAAATTCTTACTTATCCTTCGATTTATAACCAATTCCCAAAACTGTAGAGATCTCTATACTATCTATTTTTTAGGTGATTTGATGTCACCGCAGAAGTAGTGTAGAGAGGAAGGTCTAGTTTATCCTCTAAGTTGTAATTACTCCATGGAATAAAACAACACTGCAGATGATGCATACCAATGCATGTGTTATGGAAAACCTTATGTGTAAATTTCGTTGTGTATATTGTTCTATAGACTACGTTGAACCCTCTCATTGTGTAACTGCCCCTTGTTATAGGCACTCCATGAAAGGAAGTGTTGTTCTAAGGACCCAAGTTTGATTCTTATCCTTGAAATACGTTATATTGTACCTCTATTATACTATGTATACACTATATTGGATTACTAATTCACCCAAATGATGCCCCCCCTCTTTGGGGGTTATATGACCTCGTTGTAGGAAAACTTCGCCCCAAACAGAGGAACAACCATTAAAAATCTACTTTGCAGGGGGAAGGGGATGTGCTTGGTAAAAACCAAGGCACAAGAAAACAAGTGGTTAGGAGAACTGTATTAGTAAAAAAATAAAAAACATGCATGTATAAGACAAAATGTAAGCTACGTAGACAATGTAGAAGATAAGATGCAAGATGATAATGTAAACATGAAATAATAAAATGTAGGCCATGAAAAGTGGGTTTCAAATGTGAGACATCACTCACAATGTTGCAAGAAACTCAAGGCCGTAGTTGCCACATAAAAAATTGTGTACACAAGAAAACTGGAAAGGCCCTCATACAAATGCATATAGAGAAAAGCAAGTACAAACAATGTAACAGATAACCATGGTGAAAAATAATCTTGCAAAAAAAGTGTTACACTTGAAGCGCTCATTAGCATCTTATAAATATAACATGTAAAGAGAATGCATAATCGATAATGTAAAGTGCTAATTACAACTAAAATAATAAAATAATAACACCTGTAGTGTACAAAATTTGATGCCCCCAGACGCTTTTGTGGGACTGACAATAAGTAATGGGACTAGAATACTTTCTACATTTAATGGACCTATATAATCTATGATCGCAACTAGAAAACAAGTGAATGTGCATGTGTGTATGATAGTGATAACTACATACATGATATCTATCAAGCGTTTGTAATAATATTAACATGTACAAGTAAATGCAAGCAAGAGTAAATGGATATTATGAATGCACGTGTTGTGCATGTCACTTAGTGCATATTTTTTATCATGCTATTGAGCTTTTGATGATAGTAATCACTCTCCTTTTCATGCATTCAATGATGAGTTCACGTGTGATGTTTCACCTTGTGTGTGAAAAGAATGTTATTACGGATTATACAGTGTTGCAATGTCTTGTTACTATGTGATATGAAGGTATTTTGATGTGTTGCATGAAAATTGGTGTATGGTGAATTGAATATTATCATGATGTCATCATCATGTTGTGATGAATCGTCTGTGTCACCATGTTGTATTGCAATTTACTGTATGTTATAATATTGGTCACATTTTTCATCATACATATAATTCTTGTATTATGTGATGGTTCGTGTCATGAATTAGGTGTATATGTTGATCATATGACCCCTATTGTGCAGTAATAGCACCTTAGATTCATTATGTAGAAAATTGATGTATCATAACACGTGAAAGTAATGATTTTGATATACATTGTATATATACAATGCGTAAGACACTATGGTTAATTTGTGTGAATCCCCATGTGTTAGTCATGTAGTTATTTGTTATGTTGTGAACCTTACACTAGACAACCATAAGGGAAGAAACCATCAAGAGTGTATGTGTGGAGAGAGGATACGTGGATGAGATTTTCATAATCTTGAGCCGTGTACAAGTGAGGAAGTGGAGTCTTATATAGACTAAAAACCCACTTCTATCTGTTTAGTATACTTTGAGCTTGCTTAGTATATTCTAATGTGCACCACCTTGGGTGCAACTTATGTAAACTAGCAACCCCTACTCTCTCCTATTAGGTTTTCCATTGAACAATCCTATGTATTTTTTACTATGTTGAGCCTTGTGGAAGTATGGAAGGATGATTCAGGAAGAGATGGTGACAATTACATTATTTGATATACTCATTTTTGGTTATATGTATTTTTTTACGACATGACGCTCGACATTCAAGTGCCAGAAACTCAATTAATACCCCTTTGGTGGTTTGACAAGGCCACGTAGTGATTGTAATGTGTTATTTCTACATACATTGACCACTATATCGTTTCTTATCAAAACCAACAATTTTCTTGATTGATGCATTCTTATATTCTGGGATTTTTATTTGATTGTTTCACTAACATGTGGATTTTTTGCACTATGGATAATTAGCCATTTTTTCTTAGTTTTAAACTTTCTTTTCATGTTTAAATGTTTTATAGCCTTTCCCAGGGCTTGATATTTTTACCACTTGACATTTGAGACATATTGTTATGCTCTTTCTAATGTTGTAATGTGTTTGAATATGGTCATGGGATTCACCATGGAGTGGTGGAACCTATTCACCCACTTCGTTGTATGGGGGTACACTCAAAGGAGTTAAAGATAACTAGCGGGTTATTGAACCACAATTTATTATGTCACTTGGGTGGGGGTGATGGGGCTCTATGTTCTCAGAGCCATAGGGTGACCCGACCTCATTAGATGTAGAAATGAGATGGGGATCTATAGTTGAGTGACCCGATATTCTTGATGGGGATATATGGTTGAGTGAGCCAATATTCTTTAGGGGGCTTTATGGTTGAGTGACATGATATTCTAGATGCGGATATATGGTTGAGTTACTCGATATGGAGAAATTCGGTGATGGGGATTTATGGTTGAGTTTCCTGGCTTTGTTTTGGCACTAAAATTATTTCTCATTGCAAGGTATATGGATTTGATTGGTAATTCTTTGGGAGGCATATAGTGTTTTTTTGTGATGCTTTGGAAGATATATGGAGTTATTTCATGATTTTTTTATTGTGTAGAGTTTGTATTATGATTTATGTGTACTCTTGTGAGTCTTTTTAGACATTTTTATGATTGAGGATCGACACACCTCTTGGATTACTATGTACTATTGGATATTGTCTTCGCACTATGTTGGTATAGTAATGGTTATTGGGTCATGTGATACTAATTGTATGTGTATCAGTGTGATGATTTTGTTTCAGAGTCACACATGTGTGTTGGATCTATGCCTATGACATAATTTTCTGGAAATTCTTCACTATGTGGAATACTTGATTTTCTTTCCATGGTGGAATTACAGGTCATGTGATGTTTTATAGTCATGAAATTCTGTAGCAAGATGTCTTGTGGGTTTTTTGTGCTGTGTTAAGTTTTGTGTGACATCTTAAGGTAAATTACTCTTGGGCATGCACAAACATAAGATAATTGAAATTCTAAACAATGAATATTAAGAGCTTGAGATTAAGAAATATTGTAAAGGAAAAATATAAATTAATAATAAAAAAAGATAGCCAAACTATCAATCTTCATATAACCTTAAAGCTTAAGATACTTCCAAAATTAGCTTGCTTCTTTATGGTCACGTTGTGTCGACAAGTTGTTTATGTTAAATGACATGTGTCATTTTTTACTTTCTCACTTACATATCCCTCAAGCTTCAATGTTGTGTTGCATCGAGGATGATGCTCTTCTAACGGGATGGAGATGTAATACCTATGATTTATTCTCCCCATCCTAGACCAATCATGTCGTTAATGACCTTTCATACATGTCACTTTCCTGGTAGCCGATCTTGATACCAAAATGTCATATTTTCTTAACTCCAATTTTGTACATATCCTCCTAGTCTGATTCAATTTATTATCTTGGATATCAAAAAAATGGATTGAACAGGTAAAGGAATGTGGACTATTTGAAAAAGGATTAAAAAAATATCTCATGGACATCTAGGATAGATTGATCTACACAAATGGTTTCATTAAACTATCCATTTCTTTTATCTTTTTACCTTATGAAATAAAGAGGAAATGTGTGTTGTTAAAATGCGCTAAGGTTTAAAAATAGACTATATTTTTGGGCTTCCCCTGGGCATATCCTCTCTTGTTAATATGCCATCATGGGAGTAGGGACTTGGAAGCTTAGCAGATAATGCACTTAAAAGGAAAATACCAAGATCTCCACTCATTTTCCAGCGTCCTCCCAACCTGCACAAATGGGATATACTGAAAGATTAACCCGTGGTGGTTGTGTCCATTTTTTCGATTGAAAGTCACATGAGAAGCTTAACAGAAATCGTCTCACAAGACTACTTTTTATTATACACTTATCTTAGACCATTTACTACATTTTGGCATGATCTCTTTCTCACTTTTTAGTATATGAAAGAAACAAGAATATATTGTGATAATTTTCTTCATATGTTATATAGAATGGCACAAAGGATCAACATAATTTCCTCTCTTTGAATGGTTTCATATATTAGTGGAATTATTTTCCCTCTCCTCCTGGATAATTTTAAGTAAAATCAGGTGATTGGCATAATACCAACACCATGCACTCACTATCAATCTACTCAAATTTTTCCTAGATGAGAATCCTTGAAAAAAGGAGACATGCTGTGTGGATGTTTATATGAGTTGTTATCTCTTTTAAGTATAAAGGAATTTAATGACTTCATGTATGTGCAAAATCGGTTTGGAATTTTTTTTTTGAAAACTCCAATCATTGTGCAATGGCAGGTGTAAAGCTTCTACCCCATAACCTTTTTTATTATCTCCCCAACCTGCACCATGTTGATAAAAATAAATAAATATAACACACAGATATCCATCACAATATTTTGGAAAATAATTTTATTTAGTTATTGTTGTAGTGTCCCCGTAAGATTTATTCTAAATATTGAATAAAATGCATGGTGTGTGAGTTGTTCGACAAAATTACAAATTTGGAGGAACAAAGCACAAAACATTTGATTTGTCTGTAAAAACATCTAAAGGATATTTTTCTTCATGGAATGCCATGATGGTTGGATACCAACAGAATGTATTGTTTGAAAAATAAATGGAATCGAAAGCTTTCAAAAAAATTATTTTCATCAGTCAAGCGTCATGGCTAAAATTTCATAGCTGATGTCTATAACAAGTGTCAGGAAAAAAGTATAGACTTTTTATTTTTCTCTTGTGCTAAATTCCACTTTCATCATTACTTGCATTTGGAAATTATATTTTAATTATTAGGAAATTTAAATCCAATAAATGATAAAAACCTTACTTCATTTAGAACTTTCTAACATTAAAAAAAATTATGACCCTGAAAGTTATGCGCATGGAGCGCCACACCAAAATATACCAAAAACCTAAAACTCCTTCCATGACCATTGGTAACATGAGACACTATGTGTAAACCTAACAATTTTTTTTAACTTAATTAGCACCCTTGCATGTCAAATTTCTATGCCCACTAAGACCATCAGTAACTTGTAGTGACGTGCTCTTTTTAGTCAAACAAGATCAGTTTCAGCCTACGGTTTACACTTAGTTTGAGTAAAAATGAAAAGAATTTCTAACTATCCATAGAATTTCAGTAAGAGAATCATAATCCATCTTAATTTCAATGAAAATTCCTTTGGAGACTAGTTTTGCAAGTGGGTTTTTGGGCCCACTGGTCGCTAAGCAACAAGAGTTGACACAATTACGATAACTGGCTCTGGACTTTCCCTTGTAACTTCAGCTCTACTCTTCATAATAATATTCTATCAAACAAGATTAATTATATGTATATGGGAGAGTACACACAATTCATCAAAATTTGCATTCAAACTTAAAGAAAGTTTTTTCAAGGCCAAATTTTTGAGCACTTTAGATGTTTCAACCAACGTGCACCAAAATTGCAACTTTAGCTAAACACACCTTTTAAGTGTTTTGTTGACTCCTAAATAATTGTGGAACCTTGTACATATCATTTACACACTTTATAGAGTATGAATTTATCAAATTATTGTATGAATGATTTTTGGAAAATAATGATGTTTCTCTCTCTTCCCTTTTCTGTTTCTAGAAGTAACTGTGATATTTTGACAGGTTCTAAAAATTTGAATGAGATATAAATGTTCATGCATTGGAAATGAAATGGAAATTTGATAATGTATGTTATAATGATATTATTAATAAAAAGGAAAATTAGATCCATACCTTCGCTCTTCCCCTTTCTTTCTCTATAGATAATTAAGAAAATATTGATTGGGTTTCGAAAATACAAATGGGTCAAAATGTATATGAGTTGAAATGAAATGAAAATAGGATAGAGGATGTTACGGTGATTTGAAAAGAAAATGAATTCTATATTTTCTTCCTCCTTCCCTTAATCTTCTGTCTCTTTTTCCCTTTCTCTATCTCTCTCTATTGTTTGTTCCGATTATTTGAAATGATGGATGCATGGAATTTATGCTTGAGTGTAGGGGATTTCCAAACTCATTCCTAGGAATAATGCAATGTTGGTTGCAATTTCTTAAAAAAAAGGAATTTTTTGGATGTCTTATGTTGTATTTAATGAGTTATTATTGTAAAGTAATATTCATCTTGTAATTTCAAGGCCAAATTAAAGGAGTCCAAACCATGGTATCTATCTTTCGACACGTTAAAGGAGTCTTTTGATACCTACCTGATTTGGGTTCATTTACCAGGACTCCCGCTACAGCTTTGGAATAGATCTTGTCTCATTGCTATAGGAGATACTCTAGGCTCATGTGTGGTAGTTTCTGATAAGACCTCCATTCAAACCCATACTACTTATGCTTGAATCCTGGTTGATCTCTATACCTCCAAAATCATACCAGCAAAAATCAATCTACAGATTGGTGAAAGGCTCTGGCTACAGAGGATATACTATGAGAGACTTGCCTTCAGATGTTGGTGTTGCTTCCAAACTGGTAATGTTACAGACGATTGTGAACATTCCCAATGAATGACCAAAACTACCTTGTGGAAGGATTCTCTACTTGAACATCTTATAATTGACTCAGATCCGGATGACGAATCTAGTGCCCCTTGCAAGTTGACTCACCTATCGTGGTTGGTTCGCATATCGATATAGAGAAGCTACCTCCAGACTATTCTCTACAGGTTGTTGATTTTGTGATTAAGTATGTTTTAACCCCCCTTTCTATGGGTCACATCCCCATTAAAACCGTTGCAGTTGGTCTTTCGATTGCAGTGAATGTGGGAAATCAGGAATGGATAGTGGTGGGTAGGAAAAATAAGGGAAATTCCAAATCTAAATCCCCCACCATATAAGACAAGGTATGATTCTTGTCTTTTTGGGTTGTATTATTGTTACATCTAGGAAAATGGCCTACTACATAGTTGTTGGGTAGTTGTGTTGCTATTAAGTTGTTGTTTATTAAATATTTTTGTAGCCACTGGTTTTCTTTTGTTGGTTCTATTCTTGGAAAATAATTTTTTGTTGTGGTTTTTGGGGTAAAATCTAGCTTTTGAGCACTATTGTACAAGGGTATAGTCCCTTTCAAAAAACTATTTACCCATAATAAATAAAATATTCATCTTGCAATTCATTTATTACGATAAAATAATGATTGAAGAAATTCATTTATTATTGTTGTTTGAATAAATTTTCTTTGTATATTTTGAAAGGTAATACCAATGTGGCTATATTTTATAGTGTCGAATTGGATGTGAACTTGTACTCAATGTATCACCTATGTTTTAAAGAAATTAAACTAATCCTTTGTTGTATTAGTTATTGTTTTATTTCCTTAATAACCACAATGCTAGGTAAAATATCCTCTCATCAAAACTAACAAAATTAATAGAATAGGTTATAATATCTATTGTAATTCCTCCCCCAATTTGAGTCTTTTTCCAAGGTATAAAATATTGATCGTACTGATAAAATAATCTTATCTCATTAAATATCTTCATGCTTCACATCTAAGTTGTCTTGCTAAGGATCGTTTCCTTGATCTTCTTTGATGTGGTGCATATAGGTTATGAAACCTATCATATTGGGATGAGCGATGTGTTCATGTCTAGGAGTTGTAGGTTTGGCCATATCATGAATAAGTTAACCCCCTTGTCGATAATTTATATTAGTACCTTAGTTGGTTTTCAAAGCCTTGCAAGATAGTTGGTGGTTTTACCTATAATTCATTTCTTGTGAGATCTAAATTATGTGAATGGATACTAAATTTTGAATTACTTACGTATTTAACCAAAAATTTAAATATGTCCTTAGGAGGATTTTGTAATGCTTAATATTATTTGGAATTTCTCTCTTGCAGTACACACTTAATACTTACATTTCTAAGAGAAATGAAATGAGTTGTCTTTTGCGAGTTCATACTCCTTGTAGTCTTAAATACCTAAGTATTACATAAGTGTTATATGAATTAAATTTGTTCCAAAATGATGTTAATACAAGACCGAAGTAACTACGTAAATATAGTTAGTGAAAGATTAAATAAGATTAAAGTAAAGAATGACTGCAAAAAAAAATGGTATGACATCGAATGATATCAAAACCAACTAAAATATCAAATGTTATAATAGAATGAATGTAATAGAGTAGAGCTCCACAAATAATACAACAACCTAACAAATATAAAAACCAAAAATGATGCATGATCACATGATTTTTTGACATAAATGTGGATTAAACAATGATGTTATTGAAAAAATAAAACGTAGCCTTGTCAAAGAGATAAATTAAGTTGTAGCCATTGTCTTGCTAGTTAAGGAAATTTCACTCTAGTTCGACTTATACAAGCTAGTACAACCCTTCGTGTAGATAAGAATATATCAAACCTAGGATCACTCAGGAAGTAGAATTAATGGTCGAAACATGTAATTCACACATTGTTATTGGGAGTAAATCCTTAAGATGATGAAATAAAAGTAGTTTGAAATGTGAAATTTGTCAATTGAATTCAAAGAAAAATATCTATAAAGGGAAACATAGGTGTAATGTACCCTTCCATGCGTAATTTGATTGTGAAAATATAAATTCCTAATCAGAGGAAAGGATTGTGAATCAAGAATGATACAACTTAATTAGTTAGCCTATGTAGTTGGTTGTAATAACTGGAAGATTAAAATAATGTATTGTTAGTATTAAAAAATGTTAAGAAATGAACTCAGGATAGGTTTTGTATTGATCTAGTAACCTTCCTTTTTATTCTTCTAAAATTTTCTCCTTATAACGAGATTATTTTTCAAAACCATGTAAAGATGACTCTTTCAAACAAATCGTTAACTCAAATATTAGAATGAGTATGTGTGTATATACGTTCCTAATCATAATCAAGCTATATAAATATATTTCCATAAGAAAAAAAAGAAAATTATGAAGGAACCACTTTAGGTGAAATGTTAAACAAAAACATGTAGCCTAGTTGTAAAGGAATGAAGGGCCCCATGTTATGTATTGTTCAGATAATTATATTCAACTAATTTTTATAGAAATAAACCTTTAACATAATAATTGAATATTAGGAGACTCAGTGTTGTTTAAAATGAATTTATTTAACTAATGAGCTATGGATAACTAATGGAATTGGAGAAAGGCACAACCTACACATTCTATATTAAAGACTAATGCTCTGAAAAATAAAGTAATTAAAGTTTGAAAAATAGAAAATTTTAAACCTTATGTGTTTAATTTTGTTGAAAACTATAAATTCATACAAGGGAAACCAAAATCTAATGAATATATAAACCATGAAAAGGCCATGTCACAAAGTATGCCTATCTTGTTTATTTTATTGGAATTGGGTCATTGTCATGGTTTACGTCATTTTAGTAATACATTTGTAGTGCCCAATCCTCTTCTTAACTAATTAATTATGATGTTATTAATATTGGATTAATACATAGACATTTTGAGAATTATATTTTGATCATTAGATGATGGAATATGTGGATATTTGGACTATTTACATGTTGTGATTTATATTTTTACTATGATGCACTAGATGGTGATGATAGAAAATTATATATCTTCATTTGTAATATTCTGATTTTATACTAACATGTCATATTCTAGATGCATAGCCTATGTTGGATGTTTTTATTAGAATTATGATTTTATGGATTCTAAAATTGAAGTAATTGTATGATGATATATGATAGAATTGCTAATTTCGGATGATTTATGATTTTTATATGTATAATAGTTTCAGGCTAAGTGCATGAAGTTGGGGGACCAAAAAGTGGACAAAAACCCGAGAACAAATGAAAATGCGTATGCGTTTTATTTTTTTTTGTTTGGTAATTACTAAACCTATAACACCTATGCATTTTAAAGCTAAGAAAACACGTACGAGTTTTGGAGAAGGAAAAATGGGTACACCTTTTAGAGAATTTAAAACGTGTATGTGTTTTGTATACTATGGAGTATGTATGTGTATTTGGGTGTCTTATACTTACAGAAAGTAAATGTTTAAGTATAAGAAATAATAAAAGTAAAATAAATAATAAATTAAATCTTATACTTCAAATTTATTTTAGTAAATATAAGAAATTAGGGTCACTCTACACTTAATAGAAGTGGTCCCTTAGCTCCAATAGTTATAATCTAGAAGACATTTTTTCAAAATCTAATTTGGTCAGTATTTACTCATTTTTCAGGATTTCAGCAAAGGACCTAAAACTTTCAGGGCATATATATTGTAGTCACTCTTTATTTTGGGAAAGCAAATAGTCATTTTAAAGGTTTTTTGACCTTCTAAATTGGATTTTGTCCCTACCACTTCTTGAATTGGTACCAATTTTTAAATTTGGTCCATAATTCACTTTAGTGACCATAAATCAACTTTATGATGATTGTTTACTTCTTACAAAAAAAAAAATCCTCACTTTGTATATAGAGGATTGTTCCCTAATTGGGATTCATGTCCTATTGCCAAAATGAGGTGATTATAATGTGCCTCCTCCTTAAGGTGTGATAACAATACTAGGTGTTGAATGAGTTCTTACGAATAGTACCCATTGAATTGCATCAAGTGAACTTAGACGATTGCTCATTCTTAGAAACATGGTCCTCCATAAAGATCATCCCCTCACCTTTCCTAGCTCTAAAATAATTATTTCATCGAATCAAATTTAGGATTATCATACATATTTTTACTCATATGTCTCTTATGGAGACAAACAATGCCTTAATACTTCACACATGATTCTCCTTGATACCTCAGTGACATGACTAGCTCATTTTAGCTTGTTCTGAAGGGTGTTCAATTAGCTACAGAATGACCAAAAATGCCTTTTAGGCCTTCAGAGGAAGTAGTCTCTCATCAAAACTAAATGAGTTAATCGATCACCTTACATAGTATTCCCTACAGAGTGAAACAAGTCGAATGATCTTATTATGAATTTCCTTTGGGTGAGCATTTCTGATTTAGGTTTTAGGGTTTAGGGCTCAGGGTTTAGGGTTTAGGGAGTAGGGTTTAGTGATTAGGGTTTTAGACTCAAGGTTTAGAGTTTAGGGCTTAAGGTTTAGTGTTTAAGGCTAATATTTCAGATTTTAGGGTTTAGGGATCCAGGGTTAGGGTTCATGATTTAGGGTTTATGGTTTATGGTTTAGAGTTTAGGGTTTATGGCTCAAGTTTATGGGTTAAGGCTTTAGGATTTAGGGTTTAGGGTTTAGGGGTCAAGGTTCAGGGGTTATAGTTTAGGGATTAAGGTTTAGGGTTTAGGTTTTACAGCTCAAGGTTCAGGGTTTAGGGTTTAGGGATCAGGGTTTAGGGTTCAGAGTTGAGGGTTACGGTTTCAAGGTTCAGGGTTTATTTTTTAGAGTTTAGGGTTGAGGTTTTATGTTTAAAGGCTCAGGGTATATGGTTTTGGCTTAGTTTTGAGGGCTTAGTGCCTAGGGTTCAGAGGTTAGAGTTTAGGGTTTATGACTCAAGGTGTATGGTTTAGGGTTTAGGGATCAGGGTTCAGGTGTTAGGGATTAGGGTTGAGGGTAAAGGGTTGAGGATTCATGGCTTAGAGTTTGGGGTTTAGAGATCAGGGTTTATGGTGTAGGGTTTAGGGTTTAACTCTAAGGGTTTAGTGTTTAGGGATCAGGTTTTAAGGTTTAGTGGTTAGGGTTTAGGTTTTATGGTTTATAGTTCATGGTTTATGAATTAGGTTTTATGGTTTAAAGGTCTAGGTTCAGGGTTTAGAGTTTAGGGTTTAGCGAAAAGTTTTCAGGGTTGAGGGATCAAGGTTTAAGGCGCATGGACTAGGCTCACCCATTCACTCAGTATAATGTTTTATGTCTTACCCATTCTTGTAATTATTGACAGAGAGTATTCAACTAAATAGGGTTCATCTAATTTGTAGGTAGAACAATCAAGGGAATCATCACAATTTGATTCCTTTCATCTACTGATATTTTAAAGGAGAGAAATTATAGATATCCAAGTACAATTTGGTACAAATAAATGTTACCTAATATAGAGTTATCTTCTTCTTCCCATTGCATGCGAAATATTTCACTTATTATAATGTTCTATGTCTTACCCATTCTTATTATTATTGACAAAGAGTATTCAACTGAAAAAATTTTCATTTACTTCATATGAAAAAAATACAAAGAGATTCATAAAAAAAAATTGTCTTTCATCTGTTGATATTTTGAACGAGGGAAATAAGCACCTCTCATAAACAAGGTAGTTGTAAAGTAGACATAATGATGGTTCTAGGCACAAAAATAGGAAATATGGTCCTAAGATATTCAAAAAGATGAACTCACTCATGTGACCTACTAGAAATATATGAGGTTTATGGATTTAGCATTTAGGGCTCATGATTCATGGTTTAGGGTTTAGGGTTTAGTGTTTGGGAACTTTAGGATTTAACATTTATGGTTTATGGTATAGGGCTCATGGCTCAGGGTTTAAGGTTTAGTGGTTAGGATGAATGGTTTAGGGTTTATGGCTCAGGATTTGGGGTTTGGAGTTACGGGTTTAAGGTTTATGGGTTAGAGCTCAGGGCTCTAGATTTAGGGTTTAGGGTTTTGGGATCAAGGATTAGGATTAGGATGTCAGGTTTTAGGCTTAAGGTTTGAGGTTTACGATTTAGGGATTAGAGATTAGGGTTTAGGGTTAAATGTTTATGGTTTATGGCTTAAGGTTTGGGTTCATAGTTACCGGTTTAAGGTTTATTGGTTAGAGATCAAGGCTCCAGATTTAGTGTTTAGGGTTTACGGTTTAGGGCTTAGAGTTTAGTGTTTAGGCTCTAGGGTTTAGGTTTTAGGGTTTACGGTTAAGGGTTTAGGGTTTAGGTTTTAAGGTTTAGGATTTATTATTTTGGTTTTAGGGTTTAGGGTTTAGGCTTCATAGTTGACGGTTAAGGGTTTAGGTCACAAATAAAAGGGGTTAGGGTTTATTATTTAGGATGTATGGCTTATGGTTTAGGGCTTAGGGCTTAGGATTTAGGGTTTATGATTCATTGTTTAGGGTTTAGGTTTTAGAGTTTATGGGTTAGGGTTGAGGGTTTAGGGTTTAACATTAAGGCTCATGGTTCATGGTTTAGGGTTTAGGGTTTAGGGCTTAAGACTCAAGGTTTAGGATTTAGGGCTCATGGATAAGGGCTATATATTTAAGGATTAGGGCTTAAGACTTAGGATTTAGGGTTTAGGGTTTAGGGATCATGGTTTAAGGGTAAGGGATTAGGTTTAGGGTCTCGGTTTTAGGTTTTAAGGTTTTGGGTTTAGGGTTTTGATTGTAGAATTTATATACTAAAATATTTATCCTAAATGTTGAAATTTAGAAAATTATGCATGTACTAACCAAATTATACTATAAAAACTATCTCCTAAATTTTGACTAATGGAGTTGTGAGATTAGTTCCATAAGGTACAGAGTGACTCTAATTCCTTATTTTTACTAAAATAAATAATAATAAACGAAAAAACTTATACTTAAACATTTATTTTTGTATATAGAAGCTTGCAAAAAGTATATACAATGTTTATACTATACAAAACACGTACGCACTATAACACGTACACATTATAGTGCGTACACGTTATAATGGGTATGAGTTTGGCATTTTCACTTTTTCAAGCCATGCCTCAAGGCTTGGGATTTGGTTGGATCCCTAAGCCTAAGGCATGGACCTACACAAACACAACAAATAACTTGTTTTTGTAGGAAAATTTATAAATGCTACTTCCTCCATGATAAATAAACATAAAAAAGTTGATTCGTTTAAAAAACATTATACCACGACGTAGAGCAGAGTTTCTTGTTTCTAAAGATATAAATTTTCAAATTAATTTTACTAATATAAGGTTTTCATATTGTTTATTTTCTAACTATCCTTTTTATAGATATTTTTTGAAGTTTAAGTATGTCTATATTTGATCGTGTATATATTTTTGAGGTCATCGAAATTGAAAAAAAAATATACTAGCACAAACTAGGACTAATTATATACATATTCAAATATATATATATATATATAATTTTCTATATTTTTTGAGGTAGCTATGTGGGGGCATGGTTGGAGCTCCATTATTTTTCAAAACCTAAATTTTTTGTACTAGAAAATCATAAAAATATAAATATTTTCTAAAAAATCCTTTAAAATATTCTAGCACAAACTAGATGTTCCCAACTATCTTTCTACCAAATGGTTTTCAAAAGTACTATATGGCGCTCAAAAAACGGTGGGGGGGGGGGGGGGGGGCGAAAGTCACTATGTTTTGATTTTTAACAAAAATATGATCACTTGTTGGTATTTTAGTTATTCTACCCAATTAAGTTTATCCATTTTCAATAAAATTTAGTAGCTTAGAAACTAGACTCAAAATGCTACGATTCATGTTTCCACAACATCTTCTAGTTTTCAGTGTAACTATTTCAAAAAACTTGTACAAGTTGAATTTTTCTATTTTTCATAAAAATGTGTCCACTTAAGACGTCCTTTTGGTCCCCCAACTTGGTGCACTTACCCATCAATGTTGTTGATATGACCGTAAGGCCAGAGAGGTATTTTGTTTGTGTTGCAGGAAATTTTATCACATACATCGAAAGGGGATAGGAGAAAAACCATAGAAGGATGCTGGGTGTTGTGCAACATGACCAAAATTTTACAGCTTGTGTAATGTTATTTTGTGTTGTTTCATGCCTTGTTATGAGGTTCCCATAGGGGTATACCTCATTTATGTGGCCATGGGTGTATTGTGTTTCCTTTCTTTTAATTTTTTAAGTTGCTTTAAATTTTTGTGCATATATTTAAATTTTGGGAAATATTGGTACTTTATTAACACTTGCTTATGTATCTTAATTAGCTAGTTTTGATTAAAATTGAAATAGGAGGGACGATTTGAGATGTGGGAAATAAATTGGGTAGATGGTCCTTGAAATCTTGTGGATGTAGATTGGATTTTTACTGTATTTTGTGTTTTGTACACTTCCCCAACTTCAAAATTCGTATTGTGACTTGGGAGGCCTTTTTTGAGGCTTGTGGGAGAAGTTAAGCTTGTCTCATGCCTCTCAAATTCAACCTAAAACCATACATATGGTATGATGAGTTAATTTTAGACTTAGTTATGCATTTTGGAATATAAAGTGGTGAAAATAATTGAACTTTCGTACTTACCACAATTAATTTGTCCTTGGTAGGCTTGGTGTGCAAGTCTTAGTGTCATGTGGGCTTGTCACAAGTCTTACATCTTCATAAATATTGTATTGGGCATGGTGTTTTTCTTGTGTGTTGGAATAGATTAATGATGAAGTTGCATCCTACATGGAGCAACCTCATCATCCTAACATCTCATTTCAATTTATTGATGGAGTTTGATGGATTTGGGGTTACTTGTTCAATTTATATCTTTTGCACTTTTGGGAATTGAGAGGTTGTTGGAGTTTAATTTTGGAGTGTGCTTGACTTGAAGGTGTCAAAAATATTTTGGAAATGAAGTCTCTCAGAATCTTGATGGAGAGGTAGGATCTCCACGTTTTTTCGTTTTCTTATTTATATTTTTAGATGTGAAAATTCTGGTTGTTAAGTATTGTATGTGTGTTTTGAATGTTTTTTCTTTGTGTGGTTGCATAGTTTTCCTTAAGAAGGGAGTGGAAGATGGAAGTATGAGACCATTGGCAAGGGAAAAGTGAGTTGTGAGGCATGCATTTTTGAGGGAGTGTTATTGGGAGTTTCACGTATGGGGAGTGAAAAGCAAAACATGGACATATTTTTGCATACTTGGAAGGGGAGAGATAAGCATGTTTTACTGTTGTATTGGGCACATAGAGTCTTTAGGTGAAAATACTACTTCACTTGGGAGGAAAAGGGAGATTTTTCCCATATTCTTTGATCTTTTTTCGTTTAATATCAATCCTATGTGTGGTTTGAGAAAGTTGTAAATTTTGTTTTAGATATGTTAGAATGTTTTGGATTGTAATTTTTTGTGGAAGCCATTCTTGTAAAAACTTGTGAAATGTTGCTCAAGATCCCTCTTTGTTCTTCGGTTGGGGCTTGGGGGAAAATAAGGGGAGGGATTATCCTATTATTGGATTCAATTCTAGGTGGATATCATTTCCTATTCCCCTTTTATTTGTATTGTGATCCAAGTTTTTGAAATATTGAAGAAAGCAAGATTTAAGATACAAGTTCGGAGAATACATGCAACTAATAATTGTGTTTTAGACTTGTTAAACTTCTCTATGTTGTCACTTGATCATTCTATTATTCCCACTTTGAGTGGAAGATTGTAAATTTTTATGATTGAAGGAAAGACTTGTATATTTCATTTATTACAAGTTATAGTGATAGATGTATCTTTTCTGTGTCATTTATAATTGATAGATGTAACTTTTCTCTGTCTATTTTTCCATCTATCAATTACCAAGGAAAAATTAATTGTGGTATGTAACTTATAAATGAAATCCTTCAATCAATAGACAGAGAAAAGTTACATCTATCAATTATAAATGACATCTATTTGTAACCCTTACTAAGAGTGATTTGTATGGAAAAATTTGCATATTAAATGAGTTATCTCTTGTGATAGTAAACTACCAGTTTTTTTGATTGGTTAAATGAAGTAGAAAACATGAAATAAGGTTAAATGGCAATGTATTCCCTTCAGAACAAGTTTGTTTCATTCCCTCCAAAGTGTGATATTTTCCATTTTACAAACATTGAGAATCTTTTGAAATTGCTCAAGTTATTGGGAATGGATTTCCATTTAGTTGTGGTAAATGAAAGTCGATGGTTGCTTGTTTTATTGAAAGGAAGACAATTTTGATAATATTAAAATTTTTAGTTACATTCTTTGTTAAGTTGAAGGAAAGAAAGCATATGGATAAATATTTAACTTTTATCTACATTACTTAGTATGTTGAAGAAAGAAAAAAAAAAATATAGTGGTTAAAATTCTAGAATAAATGAAACTCTTCCCTTTGCAATCTATGGTAGATTGAATGAAAATTTTACTAGTTGTATCAACTCCTCTTTAATATGAATAAGTAGGAAAAATTTAGTTAGTTGACTTGTGTAATGCCTCGTAATAGTTACACACCGCTCCACATTGAAAGTTGGGTACATCCATGCTTCTAACAGTTACACACCACTCCACATTGAAAGTTGGGTACATCTATATTGATAGCTCTAACTTCATTCATGTAAATATTTCCATAAACGTCATTGAACAGGACAAATGACCATCCCCTAGATGTAATGCCCCGTAGGGCATTGAATCCCATTCTGCCACCTGCCCTCCACTGCCACCTTGGCCGACCAGGCAGGTCTTGTGCACGTGGATGCATTCAGTCATCTCCCAACCACCATACCTACCGACTGTATGATTGTCTTGTTCTCTGTCCTTGCTTGAGGGAGATGGGAGTCGGTGGAGTTCCATTTTTCCTCACCTGGATCTTATTTGATTTCCTTCTTCAATGCGTATGGTTGGGAGGCACGTTTTTCTTGGGCTGTAGGCGTTGGAAGGAGAGAAAACGTGTTTGAGTGTTGTTCTTTCCTTTCTGTGTTGTTTTGTATCTATTTTCTGCTAAACGAACCCTCTTCCTTTTTTGTTTGTTTCTCCTCCTCTTTCCTAGGGCGCTGCAAGGTGTGTTCTTGTTGAGGCTCCACAACAGTGACCTGCCACAATTTCTAGCCAGGCTGCAGGCATGTAACAACAAGGTAGAATCTGTTTTGAGCGCTTCCAATAGGCAGGCTGTCCAACTATGTTGTTATCTATTCTATTTCGACTACATCCTTAAATTCAGGATTCTCCTTCAAGATATTTTCATCAAAATCAAGTAAGTGACAATGAGAGTGTTACCAGGAGACCTGATGAATTTTATTACAGAGATTCTCTACTGAGACCTTGCTTGTTCTACGATGTAACTCATGCAAGAGGATCTCTTAGAGGTGGATCTGTTTCATATCAGAATATTCATGAAGCACAGTTTGCTTTGCAAGAGAGCTTTTAGGAGATCGATGAAGGATAGAGGAATTAAAAATAAACTTGGTGTAGTTGGATTAAAGGAAATAAAAAGGTGCATGCTTTTTGTGTAGGTGACAGATCGCACCCACAGGAATAGGAGATCTATACAATGTTGGAGAAAATGTCTTGGGAGATGAAGGTAGCAGGATATTTTTTCAGATTCAGAACATGTACTGAGAAAATATTAGTGTCATGAAATACAATGATTGCAGGGTATGCACAGAGTGGAAATTATGAGGAAAGTTTAGATCTCTTTCAACAAATGCATCTGGCTGACACAAAGCCCAGCAATGTTACCTTTGCAACTGTTCTTCCAGTAACTTCTCACCTATCGAATTTACATTAGGGGAAGGAGATCCATGTCTTCATACTAAGAATTGGTTTTGAATTTTTTATTATAGTAATGAATGCCCTTGTAGACATGTATTGCAAATGTGGAAATTTTAGAGTTGCACACCGAGTATTTGATCAAATGCCTAAAAGTGATGTATTCTCATGGACAACCATGATTGCAGATTTTGGGATGTAGGGAAAAGGTGAGGATGCTGAGTCTAGGGACTGTTTTATGGATATGTTGAAATGGTTTTATAAACTTTCTAGCAAATGCAAAGAGCAGATGTAAAGCCAAACTCCACAACCTTTGATAGCATCTCCATGCCTATACCGAAGTGGGAGTGTTTGAACAGGGCATGGACGTTCTCCAATGCATTTGAAAAAAAGAGATTTTTGTTGCTTGTTGTATCTGCTAGTGTCCTGGGCACATAACTATCTTAAGACAGATTTATACTCCTGATCTGGATGCTCAACAAAGTGTTCGGATGGTTTGGAAAAACTTGAACGTAATGTGTTCTTTTGGACAGCAATTATTGTTGGTTGTGGACAATTTTGGGTGGGTTGAGACACCTTGGAAACTTGGAAAATTATGGAGAAGGGACAAGGATGTGTCAAATGCTTTGTTTACCAGTGCGTTGGTAGATACATATGCAAAGTGGAAGCAAGCATAAGACACCCAAACTTCTTGACAAAATGCCTGAGTGAAATATGGCCAAAGGACAACAAGGATTGCAGGTTATGTTTTGGAATGGATTTGTGGAGGAGGCATAGGAAGTTGAAACAAATATGAATAACTTGGGTAAATCCATCTCCTCTAGCCTTGTGTAGATCACTTGTGTTTGTGGTAGCGCGTATAGGGTATGTGTGTTGGTTGTCGAATCCCACAAGAAGTAGAAGCTCAAGGAAATCAATAGTTGAGCACAAGTGCATGGAGTCACTTAGAATACAAAAATGCTCGTGAACTGTTTGAAAAAAATCCTCTTCAATTGCATGGTCTCGCGGATCGTGAATGTGGACCGCTTAGAACTGGTGCACCCAGATTCCAGTACCTATAGTTCTTATGCTGACCCGTGTGGAGTCTATACGACCTCTTGAAGCTGGAGAAACAGGAAAGATATTTCTACACTTTTCTACTATTATTTTATTTAAAAATATTGTGAAATCAAACCACTTTTCCTTGCATTGATTTGTCAGTTGGATGTCATGATGGGAGATTTCCCTTCCTGCTTGTGTCGTCTTGTTTTAGCTTTTATCGTTGGCAGTATGTGGGTCAAAAGGATGCGTGTGCCCTCTCCTTTGAATGTTATGTTTCTCTCACTCGAATGATGGACCTTCATCTGTTTGTTTCTGTATTAATTCTTCTCTGCGATTGAATTGAAAGTTGTTATGTTGATTAACTAGTATTTTCGATATCATGGAAGTAAGTTTACGATAACTATGAAGCTCCTCCCTAGCACCCAAGTTGTCTTTTGACGTTTTTTTATTAGCCCCTTCGCAAGTCCCTTTGATAACCTTTTGGTATCGAGAAAGAAAGGTTGTAGGATTGTGTGAGCAATGCGTGGGCTAGCCAGCGTAGAGTTTTGGTATCAAAACTGGTAGAATAAAAAGGTTTTTGTGTAATGTGTTTTTCTATCTCGCATGTTTAGACTCTTATACTATCTTTCATCTTGTTTCTATGCTTTTAATGCCATTCTTAGGAATTACCTTGACCATCCCTATCAACTTGAACCATAACTAACTTTTCGGATCAACTAAGCTTGAGGTTTCATTGTGCGAATCGAGTACCTCGTTGATACTAGAATAGTTTTGTCTAATCCCCCTCTCAGAATTATTGCTGATGGCGCTCTTCTATTTTTCCTAACTTGCATTATTTTCTCCCTTGTAATGTTAACGCTATTAATTAATATTGGGCGGTTTTTGTGCACGTAAGTTACCGTAATAGTTTGTGATGGAAATTTCGTTAAATGTGATTAACCTTTGGGAAAAAACTCAGCTTTCATTTGATAGTCTTATGGATTCATAGCGGAAGGTTTTGTTTTGATAATATCACTTAGAAGTTATGTTTGTATCTTTGTGTGACAGTCGACTGTGTTACAAAGGGTTGCCGTAAATATGGTTGTTTTGGGATGTGGGCAATTTATTTTAAATTAACCAAACATTAGTATTGTAGTGGAGGTTTGCAAATCCTTAGTGTTATAAAAAATTGTTGATGACATTATTGTATACTCTTGTTGGACGAAACCCCCTTCTTCTCTCGCGTGTTTGCTACTAGCCTGTAAGACTTTGACCCTTCCTGGATGATTGGTAGATCCCTTTGTAGTTAATGGTCAAAATTAGTATACTTTTCCTTCACTTCGAAACTTATGTTGTGTGTATACTCTAATTGATTTCCGGTTTGAAACTCAATTATACATGGCTTTTTGTGTTGATTTCTAAAACCCGTGTTTCCCCTTTCTTGGGCCGATCAACTTTTGTTCTTTTAGAAATGTATTATTTTAGCCTATGCGTCAGTACCTTTGATAAATTTCTAGATGGTTGGTCTAATTATATCAAATCTCAATCTTGTAATTATTGTTTAATTACTTACTTGATGGGAATTTTGTTTATGCTAGATTGGTTGTTTTCTCCTTATAGGGCCAAGGGCCATTCTCTTGCGATTGCTATACTTTCGTTGTTATTACTCCTAACTGAAATACAAGGTCTTCTCCTTCTTTGATTGGCATGATGAAGATTTTATTTTAACTTGATGTGTTAATAGTGTTTAAAGGTTTGAACCAATTCTTATAATAAAGTGCTTCCTTTTCGTGATATTGTTAGATAATAGTTATGGTGGTTTTGTGTAGCCTTATCTTGCTCAGTTCTCGCGAACTGAATCTTGTAGAAAATTTGCTGTAGATGGATCTTGCGTGTAGATGAGGGATATATTTGTAGACTTTTGTCATCAACCTCAGTTGACAAGATCCTTTGCTCGAAACCTTTTTATGTTGTTCAACTTTTGTTAACGTCCAGTGGAAAGTTTAAAAGAGGATTAATGTCTTAGTATAAATTATTGTGGACTTTGTCATATGAACTTTGGAAACCTTGTATTGTTTTACCATCATTGAAATTTTAAAGAAAATTTGGTTATTGTTGTTGAGTGACATTGTTGGAGTATCAGTAATTTAAGAATTGATGTAATCTTGTTTTGTTCATGTAAATGAGTGTTGCTACAACCTTGCCTTGAGAATAAATTTTGAGTTAAACCTTGACATGACTTAGTAATAAGGTGTCATAAGTAAACTAACATGGGATTGTTTAATACTCCGGGAAGTTAAATTAAAAGTTGTATTCAAATAAAGTAACGTCGGGGTCACCAAATTGAGAGCAAAAAATTCTTTAAGTAAACTAGGGCAAGACTATCATTGCAAGTAAACTTTATATCATGATAACCCTAGCTCCTCTAGGGAACATTATTCCTTTTACGGTGAAATTTGTAAAATGACCCTAAGGTGAAATGAACTGTTAGTGGTTTGAAGATGATAAGATTTAATAAGCCAGAGAAAAAAATCTGGAGACCTCACCATCTTTCTCACCGCCTTTTGGAAAGTAAATTTTTACTCCTTGTTAATACTTTTAGCGAAGCCTAAGTAAGTTGTTGTTAAATCTGGTTAAGAGCCCTAGCTTCAATTTAATATTGGCAATAACTAATGAGGTCCTAAAAATGTTTCATCTCCACCTTCTCCCTCTAACCCTTTTTCAAGGCACCTTATATCTCTTCTCTTAAGTGTGTTGAACTTAAAACCATGTTGTCTTATGGGCAAGAACGAATCTTAGTAGCGTTAGTGGTGAGCAGATGGCCTTATGGAATTTAATTACTCCCTTTTCTTGATAAACAAATTAAGCAATTAAAGGTCATAAAAGAGAAGATTTAAAGATAATTACTCAGTGTAAAAAGAATAAATTTAACTTGGTAACATGAATTGTATGAATCATATCCTGAGTCTCCTTGAAAACGTAAGCTAAGAATTGCAAGATGTATTTTTAAAATAAATAACCCCCAAGAATATCTCCTTGTGGTTGGCCCTAACTGTAAGTGTGTTCTGTGAATGGACTCCTATGTTGTCTTGTCAAAAAGAAAAGTAAATTGTCCTTGATTTGTGTGAACATTTCCGTGCTGCCTTTATGGCCATCGTTCTATCAAGTTGTTCACAGTGTTAGATGTATACTTGCTGACGACATGTTGCATCATGTTATGTGTCAAGCAAGTCAAAAAAAAAATTATCCTGTATTTCACTGTGTTGTTCATATGTGGATTTTTTGGGCTGTTACAACTTGTCTTAATTACAATGTACAAATCTTGTTAATCATTTTTATAATTCCAAACAAAAAAAGAGGTATAAGTATATATGTAATTTTAATTATCTTTAATTATATTCACTATATAATATTAAGTTTAATTTTCATATTGATGTTACTATATATATATATATATATATGTACATATATGTACATATATGTACATGTGTGTGTGTGTGTGTGTGTGTAGTATACACTATATGTTATACTAATAAAAATAAAAAACATCTTTTAAAAAACTTAAATGCCATAGTGTTTGTTAGAGGCCACGCGGTCTATGGGCAGCAACTTTTTTTTAAGTGTAAAAGGTCATAAAACTTACAACTTTCTCTTCCACAGACTTGAACAATGTTGAAAAACTGAAAGCATTTCACAAAAATGGTGTCATCGCGTAGGAGAGAGTATTAGCTTCATAGAAATATTGATTTTAAAGTGAATAGAATAAGATAAAAATCATTTTATAAAATTTTACGAACAACAAGTCTTTAAGACATTTTTCCCACTAATGTTCATGTCTACGTTTAAGATTGCAAATTTTGTTTCACTTATCAAAATGTGATAAAAACTATACCATCCCAAGCATGGAGAAATTTTATACATGTTAAAAAATATACATATTTGATTTCGATATTTTTTATATAGTTATGGCGGGCAAACAGAAAGCTCTCCGTTTTCAAAATCTTTTTAGACCACTTTCACGGAAAAAATCATAAAAAAAATATATTGCTTGAAAAAATATAAAGTAAAATCCATCCCAAGATAGACAACTACATCTAATTTTTCACCAAATGAAAAAAATTTACAATATTTGGTCATCCAAATCACGGGAAAACGGACTACAATCTTAGAGGGTTTTTAAAATAAAAAACCAAGTCATATAATTTTAAGTGTTTAATATAGCTAAACTTGTCTGTTTTTTTAAAATATTAGTAATTTAGAAAGTAGATTCTAGATTCTACAATTCATATTCATATAAATTTTTCTAATTTTGAGTGTGTGTATTGCTAATAATCCCTACAAGTTAATATTTCACTTTTTTTGCAATATGATGTCCACTTGCGATCCTTTTTTTGTCCACCACCTTGCTGCACTTACCCTTAAATCGAATAAAATTCTTGCTGGTGAATAAAATAAACCTAGTTGGAGGTTACCCTGTTGTAGCAACTTGTATTTTTGGAATAAATTTTTCCATAAATTTTCCAAATTAACTCTTGGGTTGTCTTGGGTTTTTATGCAGAAATTTGTGGGTGTTACGACATTGATGTGTACTCTATGTTATCCTATTATATGAGTGGGGTCATATTCATATAAATGTCCTATGTGATGTCAAGTTTCTTTATTTGGATCCCATGTGGTGTTGTGTAGTGTGCAATTAAAGTCAAAAAATGTTATTCTGATAATTTTACTATTGCATCTGGTGCTAAAAATGAGGGAATCATAAGACACACAATCAGAACACACAAATTGGATTTTCGTTTAAATCACACATAACCGCCAGTCTATGTAGACAAACGGCTATGCAACCACCATGGAATTTGTGTAAATAAAGGACAAATGTCAAAACCTTAACGAAAAGGGGCGAAAAGATTTTGTGAAGGAAAAAAAGTTAAGGGACTCAGAAAAAAAGATAAACAAGTCAAATAAGCATGCTGAAGGAGAGGGGAAAAGATCTATATCTCATCATTTTTCTGAAAAAATAATATTTTATTATTGGAAACTTTCACCGTACCACCAATATAGCATCTATGTAATTTTTGGTGCGTATAGTTCCAGTTTAGAAACCACATCCACAAAAGAAGCATGCCCACTGCTCTGACCAAGTGTAGTAGAGTGGTATGGGGCTCACCCTAGAGGAAGAGGGGGGAAATAATCCACACCTTCAAGATGTCCTCATAAATCACAGAGATTTATGACCCTAGAATTCCCAAAAAAATTATCCCTATTATCGTCGTCGTCGCACCTGATAGAGGAGGGAGAGGAGACAACAGGGTCAAAGCAAAAGAACTTGTTGTTAGTATAACCACGAGAGATTCCTCCATTTACATCTTTGTGTCACTTGTAAGCATCTTCATTGAACCTATGAATATCCTAATTAGGACATGATTTTGGGTTGACATTTTCCTTCTAGACATGAGGATATCCTTTCCCCAACCTTTTGCAACCATAGATGATGTCGTCACTTCTCGTATTAGGGAATGCTTTAGGGTTTCATCTTCACCACAACCACAATCGTCATAGTTCATGGTAGCCACTTTTAATGTAGATATAATACTTTTGAAATTCTATATGGCATAAAGTTAGAAGAAATGGTGATGTATTTTACCCCATTGTGATCCTATGATGAGGGTTATTTAAAATGCCTCATTTGAAAGTTACTTAAGTTCTCACTTTAGTTACCATGTTCTAGGGATCAAAATTTTTTGTGAGTTTCACTAGTCGTTATTTAGCTTCAACCTTGTCACAGAGAAGGATTAGCATCCTTCCTCCTCATGTTGTCTTCCTATGTCCTTATCGGTGCTTCTTATGGAGGGCGTCTGTAGCACGCTATTCGATTACCCTATTAAAGTAAAATCTTGTTCTCATTTTGTTGAGCTTGATTTTTGGTCATTATTAGTATGACTCATAATTATTTCAGGTTGTAAAAAAAATAATATCAATGATAACAATAATATTATTATTTAATTGTCAATTGACAATTATTTTATTTTAGTGTCAATTTTTATGTATATTATTATTAATTACCTCTAGGCTATTTTATTTTATTATTGATTGTTTATGTAGCGTGAGCCTCATTTTGCGAAAAGGAAGAGATTTCCATTATTGCTCCATGGCTAGTCATAGTCTTGTGTTTGAATTCGAAAACCGCAACCACCCAATGAACCCTCCTTGACTGACCAAGCCCTTCCAATGCCTCGAATGTAATAGTCATGTAGTGGAGAACATTTGTACACACCGCCGACCTAATTTTCTTTATTGGTTTTAATGAACCTTTTGGCATACATTTTTGAAGGATTGCACTCCAGTTTTGGCACTAGTAGCATGAGTTGGTGGGAGGATTTATGGCTCTACCAAATTTGTAGCTAACTTAATGGAAAACGTGTTGGAATTTGTCACAGTTGGTCTAATTCAAGTTAGTGGTGGATCATTTTTTTTCTATTTGCTCCATGTTTTTTGGGGTTTGTTTACTGGTCGGCCTTGTTGGCCACTTTTTGAATATTGGGTGTCTATTTTCTTTTTGAATCATGAGCCTATTAGAACCTTGTTTCGTGGGTTAGCTTGGCCTTTTTTATTTAAAGCAACATCTCTTCCACAAAGACTTGAAACAATGTGAAAAACTGAAAGCATTTCACAAAATGGTGTCATCGCGTAGGAGAGAGTATTTATCTTCATAGAAATATTGATTTTAAAGTGAATAGAATTAAGAAAAATCATTTTAATAAAATTTTACGAAACAACAAGTCTTTAAGACCTTTTTCCCCACTACTGTTCGATGTCTACGTTTAAGATTGCAAATTTTTTTCACTTATCAAAATGTGATAAAAACTATACCATCCCAAGCATGGAGAAATTTTAATACTTTTAAAAAAATATACATATTTGATTTCGCTTTTTTATATAGTTTATGGCGGGCAAACAGAAGCTCTCCGTTTTCAAAATCTTTTAGACCACTTTCACGGAAAAAAATCATAAAAAAAATATATTGCTTGAAAAAATATAAAGTAAAATCCATCCCAAGATAGACAACTACATCTAATTTTTCACCAAATGAAAAAAATTTACAATATTTGGTCATCCAAATCACGGGAAAACGGACTACAATCTTAGAGGGTTTTTTAAAATAAAAACCAAGTCATATAATTTTAAGTGTTTAATATAGCTAAACTTGTCTGTTTTTTTTAAAATATTAGTAATTTAGAAAGTAGATTCTAGATTCTACAATTCATATTCATATAAATTTTTCTAATTTTGAGTGTGTGTATTGCTAATACATCCCCTACAAGTTAATATTTCACTTTTTTTGCAATATGATGTCCACTTGCGATCCTTTTTTTTGTCCACCACCTTGCTGCACTTACCCTTAAATCGAATAAAATTCTTGCTGTGTGAATAAATAAACCTAGTTGGAGGTTACCCTGTTGTAGCAACTTGTATTTTTGAATAAATTTTTCCATAAATTTTCCAAATTAACTCTTGGGTTGTCTTGGGTTTTTATGCAGAAATTTGTGGGTGTTACGACATTGATGTGTACTCTATGTTATCCTATTATATGAGTGGGGTCATATTCATATAAATGTCCTATGTGATGTCAAGTTTCTTTATTTGGATCCCATGTGGTGTTGTGTAGTGTGCAATAAAGTCAAAAATGTTATCTGATAATTTTACTATTGCATCTGGTGCTAATAAAATGAGGGAATCATAAGACACACAATCAGAACACACCAAATTGGATTTTCGTTTTTTAAATCACACATAACCGCCAGTCTATGTAGACAAACGGCTATGCAACCACCATGGAATTTGTGTAAATAAAGGACAAATGTCAAAACCTTAACGGAAAAGGGGCGAACAGATTTTGTGAAGGAAAAAAGTTAAGGGACCTCAGAAAAAAAGATAAACAAGTCAAATAAGCATGCTGAAGGAGAGGGGAAAGATCTATATCCATTCATTTTCTGAAAAAATAATATTTTATTATTGGAAACTTTCACCGTACCACCAATATAGCATCTATGTAATTTTTGGTGCGTATAGTTCCAGTTTAGAAACCACATCCACAAAAGAAAAGCATGCCCACTGCTCTGACCAAGTGTAGTAGAGTGGTTATGGGCTCACCCTAGAGGAAGAGGGGGGGAAATAATCCACACCTTCAAGATGTCCTCATAAATCACAGAGATTTATGACCCTAGAATTCCCAAAAAAATTATCCCTATTATCGTCGTCGTCGCACCTGATAGAGGAGGGAGAGGAGACAACAGGGTCAAAGCAAAGAACTTGTTGTTAGTATAACCACGAGAGATTCCTCCATTACATCTTTGTGTCACTTGTAAGCATCTTCATTGAACCTATGAATATCCTAATTAGGACATGATTTTGGGTTGACATTTTCCTTCTAGACATGAGGATATCCTTTCCCCAACCTTTTGCAACCATAGATGATGTCGTCACTTCTCGTATTAGGGAATGCTTTAGGGTTCATCTTCACCACAACCACAATCGTCATAGTTCATGGTAGCCACTTTTAATGTAGATATAATACTTTTGAAATTCTATATGGCATAAAGTTAGAAGAAATGGTGATGTATTTTACCCCATTGTGATCCTATGATGAGGGTTATTTAAAATGCCTCATTTGAAAGTTACTTAAGTTCTCACTTTAGTTACCATGTTTCTAGGGATCAAAATTTTTTGTGAGTTTCACTAGTCGTTATTTAGCTTCAACCTTGTCACAGAGAAGGATTAGCATCCTTCCTCCTCATGTTGTCTTCCTATGTCCTTATCGGTGCTTCTTATGGAGGGCGTCTGTAGCACGCTATTCGATTACCCTATTAAAGTAAAATCTTGTTCTCATTTTGTTGAGCTTGATTTTGGTCATTATTAGTATGACTCATAATTATTTCAGGTTGTAAAAAAAATAATATCAATGATAACAATAATATTATTATTTAATTGTCAATTGACAATTATTTATTTTAGTGTCATTTTTATGTATATTATTATTAATTACCTCTAGGCTATTTATTTTATTATTGATTGTTTATGTAGCGTGAGCCTCATTTTGCGAAAAGGAAGAGATTTCCATTATTGCTCCATGGCTAGTCATAGTCTTGTGTTTGAATTCGAAAACCGCAACCACCCAATGAACCCTCCTTGACTGACCAAGCCCTTCCAATGCCTCGAATGTAATAGTCATGTATTGGAGAACATTTGTACACCCGCCGACCTAATTTTCTTTATTGGTTTTAATGAACCTTTTGGGCATACATTTTTGAAGGATTGCACTCCAGTTTTGGCACTAGTAGCATGAGTTGGTGGGAGGATTTATGGCTCTACCAAATTTGTAGCTAACTTAATGGAAAACGTGTTGGAATTTGTCACAGTTGGTCTAATTCAAGGTTAGTGGTGGATCATTTTTTTTCTTAGTTTGGCCTCCATGTTGTTTGGGTTTCGTTTAATGGTCGGCTTGCTTGCCACTTTTTGAAATATGGGTGTCTATTTTCTTTTGAGTCATGAGCCTATTAGAACCTTGTGTTAGTGGGTTTAGCTTGGCCTTTTTTTATTTAAAGCAGAACATCTCTGTCCCTATTTTAGTTTTATTTTCTCGCTTCAGATGGTGGGCTCAAACTATGGTGTTCCCTGTAGAGATATCTAAGAGGCCATTTTGTCCTTGGTAGTTTGTGTGTGTGTGTGCAATGGGAGCTGAGAAGTTTGAAATGTTGCTTGTTCTAATTTTATTTATTCCCTGGCTCCTATAATAGTATGAAAATTCACTACTCTGATCAGCTAGTCTGGTGGAATTTCTTGGGAGGTAGTGTTGAGTGTTTTATCTTAGGAGTACATAGCCAAAAAAAAAAAAGTTTGGTGGGTTGTGTGGAGGATAAGAACTACCCAAATCATGGCAATCCCATGATATCACATCTCTTTGAAGCATGTTTTCAAGCCATTTCCACACCTTGTGCATCCTTCACATTTGTATACATGAATCCTTAGGTACCTGCAACCCCATTTGAAAAAAAATGTTCCTTTGTGCTTTGCTGGATGCCCCTGTCACACTCTCATGTCCCTGTATTGATGCAAACTAGGAGGATTTTTGCAAGACTATGGAGTCTGGGTTTCCTCCTGTCTCCACGTGTTCCTGGGCCTTTCCTATGAAACCATTTTTTGTTTTTTTATTCCAATAATGGTATTCCATGAGACCTCAATCCTGTAAATCTGATGCCACTGGTGAAATGGAGCTCCCTGCCGGTGCCTACAATGGATGTGAATGAGGTTTCCACTTGGCATATTTGGGGAAGAATATCAGATTTTACTTTGCATGCGTCTAGTAGAAATAGGTTACAAGTGTTGCAGCTCATTATAGGCATGATAAATACTACCACTTGAATTTTATACGACCTTTAACTATTCCATGAAATGAATTACTCTTCTTGCTTAAATGGTAGTTTTCTTAGAATTTTGTACTTGTTATGCTGTTGATTTCATCCTTTGGTATATACTTATAGTTTCTTTATGTTCCCTTTGTTGGTTTTTTATAAGTTTCCCTGACATTTATGAATTAATTACAAAATTGTAGTTGAGATCTTATTTATTCTACTTCGAGTTGTGTTTCATTGGTGGCGGGGTATTATTTGGAACGGAAAGGGAAGATACGGGCTTTTATTTTTGTTCCCTTGCATTAGTGATCTGGGTGTTGGTGGTTGATAAGTAGAACCTTGACTTGAATAGTATGTTTCTCAGACTCTAGAGTTATGCTTTTATTTTTGACTGACTAGGGAAAATTTACTCTCTTCTAGGTGTCGAAGTTTTGTTATTATGATTAACCATTCAAAATATTGGCTCCTTCTCAGTGATACTTCGAGCTCTTGGTCCAATCCTAGTTTAATTTTAGCTTTTGGTAGAGCAATTACTTGTATTTACCATGTGATGTTCATACTTCTAGTTTACCAACTAAAATGAGAAATCCCTGGCTCCCTTGCTAGCTTCAATTGTTATAGTTTCGTTCTCTGACCTTGTGGTCATTTCGAAGAAGGGGATTATATTATGAATGTTTTAATTAAATAAATAAATAAAAAAGATGACCCTTATCCATTTGTCAGGCTCGGTTTTAAGTTAGTGTGTTAGATGAATTCGTATATATGAGATAGAGAGGGTCTAGCCAACTTGGCTGCATGAATCTTAATGAGAAGGATGCCTCTTTCTAACTGATGCCTTACCCTTTCATGGTAGAATAAAAATGATTCTGGATAACGTTAAAGTCTTAATTATTATGAAAGGAGTTCGGGTGGTACCTTCTTTCGTCCGTTGTAATGGTCGGGAATCATTGTTGCAATCTTGCGATAACTTAAGGCATTCCCTTACCTAGTAGGTTAGATAGGGGTGTTTATCCCTCTAGCTATTACAAATAGGAAGAATAGTGATTTGTATGTGATGATGGAGGACAATATTACTTTTGAGATGACTTTGGTGATTGTACTATTTATAATTATTATTATTGATGTGACTAAAGAAAGTTTCACCTTGGTTAAGTTTTTTGTTACTATTATATTCTGGATCGAGAGAGGGATTTACTTAGGAGTGGCGAGATAAAATAATATGCTTTTATTCAAAATTAGGATAGAGGGTTTTAATTGTTTAATATATGAATTTGTGTTTTAGCTGTTTAAGGTACTTGTCTCAACGAGTTTGTTGTATGAAACTAAGGAAGCTTAGGATTTTGTTTGTTATCTACTATGGAAGATATTCCTATGTGTGACTAGTTTAAAATCGTCATACTGGTTCCGTGTGACATTTTGCTTAAATTTTATTGATATAGGTTTAAGGGTAATTTAATTGATTGGACTCTATATTATATATTTGTAAGACGGTGGCATTAGATTCCTTTTAGTTGTTTGATGTTCTAAGTCTGTGTTCTTTCTTTTATAATATTTTTTTATTGTTGTACATAATATGGTAAGATGATCCTATGTTTGAAATTTTTATGTTATAACTTAATCTGTATGTTACTTACAAGGAATTTGGTGTAGACATGTTGTGGGGTAAATTTCCTTTGAAAGGGGCAATTAGTGGTTAGTATTTTATTTTAAAGTTCTAACCTTAAACCTATTAAATATTTTGACTTATTCAAAGGAATGTTGATTGATGTTGAGTATTCGATTTCAATCATGTAATCTGTACGGTTACACGATTGAAATCCCAATACACTCTTCTCTCTGTTTTAAACTCAATGGGTATTTGATCCCTACTGGAATGATAATAGTCTCTTTGTTGGTTCAGAAACAATGTTCATAACAGATTTTATGGTTTCCTTTCTTAATTTGAAATAGTAAATATTCTAGCATGATTAAAGAAGTTGTTAGTGGGTTAGAGCTTAGCACTTTTCCGTTTAGTAAAAAGTTCATTTCATGATATTGTTAATTGTAGAATATAATTCCTATGTGTAGTTTTTATCATGCTCGGTTCTTGCAAACTGACTCAGGCTATAAATGTGTAGATGGCCTTCATGAGTAGAAAAAGGGAGAGTTGCATCAGATTTTTTTTGAGTTGGTTTGTTTCTTTGGGTTGTACGTCGTGTTGGAAAGAATTGATGTAACTATGTATAGCTTCCAAACGAGTAATGATAAACTTTTCTTTTGAGATTAAATGTGAGTTGTAAGCCATTCTAAGACATAGTAACAATGTAATTATAAGAATAATAAAGAGGATGACTTGTAAAAGGACAAAACATGGTGCGGTGTGGGTGGAATTCTTTCCACAAAACCTAGTATAGTGTTGGTAGAATTGGTTTTCTCAAATTTTGGAGTAACCACATTTGTTACGTCAATCTTTAGATTAGGTGAACTCCTCCCTTACTGGTTACCATCGAATTTTTAATCTCTTACATTTTTACAATAATTACTATTGTTGGGTGACTCAATAAAATGTGTGGACTTCTTTCTTGCCCAGACAATATGAATTGTGTTATATAACGACTATAACATTACGGGGTGAGATTTAATGGTGGTTTTGTGCACATTTATGTCTTAGACATATTAAATATAATATGTTTATTAAGTGTTATTTAATTTGTTTAATTTTCATACCTCAATCAACGAATAGTATAATCTTGATTATACGGTATAGTTTAACTTAATTTAAGATATTTATAAAGTTTGAATTCACTTTACACATTTACAACGGTACAATGTAAATATTGAGCAATGTGATATACATATCATTTATTTTTTACGTTTTAATAATATATAAAAAATTATATTACATTTTTTTGTTTACGTTTGTATAATTAATATCTTGAAAATATTGTAGAGTTTTGAGATCTTTTTTCAGATATAATTTATGTAAGTAGTTAATGATATTATTAATCAATGTGATAGGTGTAAAATTAGAGATCATGACCTTAACATTAATTCATATTGTCATTTTTTTTATACAAACCGAAAAATAGACAACAAATGTATTTAAGATATTTATATTATTTTTATTAGATTTATATTAATTTGTAATCAAATAATATTTAATCAATTCTTATATTATATAAGCTCATTCATTATAAACATAAATTAAACTAATATTAAAATATTAATATATAATATTTTCCTTCTCGTAACATATTACTAAGTAAATTTGTTGAATATAATAACTCTTGAGATTTTTATTTTTAATGAGTTTTATATTTAATTTATAAAATGGTTATTGCACGTAGGATATATGTTGACCATTGTTAACTATATGGATCTAGGAAACATTAGGCCTTAATTGTATAAGAGTAAATATAAATACTTTGAAAATGAATGAAGGCAATGCGTAATAATTTTATATGTTAATCATTTGAAAATGACTGAAGGCCTTATATCTAGTTTTTATATTTTAATATTAATACTGCTTCAAATTAGATAGGAAATAAAATTATATCTAGTTTTTGTGTTTATATTTTAATATTATTTATTTAATCACATTCATGTGTAGTTCTTTCTTATTAATCTTCCATGTCTCTATATCCTTATTTCTTTTACATAAACGTAGCAAAATTCTTAAATTTAATAATTTTTCCAATCGAGACATGAAAAATATGAAATCAAAGAATCAATTATAAAATCTTCCTAACCCCATTTTCCATGATATAGTTGTAATGAATGTTTTGAGTCATATAATCATCTTACGGTGGATTAAACCATCTTCTAGATTGGCTCTCTCATTTATAAATAACTAGCAATTGTATGTGAAATGTACGATGAGAATGCCGAAGGAGATAGAGCGAAGAATTAAAATTTAAGTGAATGAGAAGGAGAGGATGGGGGGCAAAGAAGATGAGGTATGAGGGAGGAGAAGTGTGTTGTGTTCTACTGAAATTTTTTCTATCTTGGTCCCATTACCTTTATCTGTGTTCCACTTTATCATGTAAATGTCACTTGTGTTATTCACATGAGTGCAATTTGCAGTTAAATGGGGGTTAAAATAAAAAATGGGGAAGATCCAATAGGCTCTAGGGACGTAACCCAACTAAGAACGACTGAAATATTGTTGATTGGTCAACGTTTGATTTTTTTATTATAAGATGAAGACAACAATGGAAAGTCAAAAATTAAAATTTGAGAATTAAATACCTTCATGCATCACACCTTTTCCATGGCTTAAATCAAAACGCACAAAATATATTTCGTATTTGTGTTATACTTCACATTAATGTACAATCAAATCAAATACGTGAAATGCAAATCATTGTGCGGTTAGTGCTAGCAAGGAGGGGTAAATTTATAGTGGAAAGGGGGTATGCATAGGACAACTATTTTTGATAATTATCAGATGAGGGCCAGAATGAAAACATAAGCATACAAATTTGTCAAAGTCGAACTGAAGAAAACTCAAGATTTAGTATGCAACAACTTGCAATGACATACACAAATCTCATCCTAACATTTGATTGATGAGAGATCGGTACATAGCAAGCTGATTCAAGATGTGAGAATTAAACTCAATCAGTTTGATTGAGACTTGATCAAACAGATGACATAATATGAGGCACAGATGAAAGAAAAAAAGAAGCACAAACTTTGAGATATCCATATGGCTAGTCAAGTGAGACAGATTTCATAGAATTTCAAGACATTTATGAGTTTAGACTAACATTAGTAGTTGTCACAGACATGTCTAGCATCTGTACATGTAGCCTGAGGTCAAATTTGCATTTTTATTTCGTTTTTATCATATAAACATTTCATAAGTTTCAGTTTCAAGCAAAAACCGAGTCACAAACTATTATGTCACCAGCAACCCCACCTAGAGGTAATAACTGGTCTTAAACACCATACATAATGTGTTTATCCTGCAAAAATCTCTATCCAGTTTTTCAGTATGGCCCATTTTCAGCATCTGTGAATTATATTCTTTATGAAGATAATTGATACAACACTTGGTACAAAGATAAAAAAAGAGAACATAGCCACAAAACAAAAATCCTTGTGAGCATGGTTACAGAAGACATTTGTTATAAAGCTTTACAGTTTTTCATGCAATATACATCTGGAAACAACATCAAATGGTTGAATTTCAAAAGGAAAGCATCTCTTGCACAATGGAACACGGAATGTAAATATTAAGTTTTCATTGAACATGCATTTATCTTGTTGCCAAGGCCACATTTCAATTGGAATGTCAAATGAAATATATCTTTTCTGCAAACTCCAAATAGGTGAAGGAAACCTCATGCTATACAATTGTGAGTGACTAATACAAGGACATCTTCACCTTATGAGAAAAAATATAATATCTCTTTTGGTTTTGATTTGGTGATGATTAGAACTCAAACACTAAGCTCTACTTCTTGGAATTTATGAGTTAAAACTTAAATTATGGCTACATTCTCCAGCAAGGGATATCCATCGGTAGCCATATGTCCACTAGCTAAATAATGGTTCATGCGTGGCAGAGTCTAGAAATCTGTGCCAAGCAAAGGTCCTGACATATGAGCATGATAGAACAAAGAAAACATAGTAGGATTATCTTCCAACACCATTCGAGAGACATGCTTGTGCACTCAATGAGAAACATAATCCACTTTAAGGAAAAAATATCATTTGTGAAAAGGATGAATCTACTGGAACTGATCCAAACTTCCTCCTAGTTGTTATTTTATTAGTAATGGTAAAGGGTAAAGGTGATTTTTTAGGTCCAAGCCCAGCCAATATATCCTTAGCCATTTAAACACTACTTTGAGAACAAGAAATCCTCTTCACTTCACCTTATATATATTCTTCAAATTATATACTTCTTTATGTTTCGATCTCAATCTTAGAAGCATACCAAGCCTTAGTAATTACACATAATCCTTCGATGGATACAAAACCTCTAAGAATCAGTTGCCAATTAGCACCAAAAATATTCAAAATCATATAAAAATCATTGGTAGGTTGAGAAAAACATGTTAACTTGGTACCATAGATCCATGAAATTTAGGATTTAAAGATCCACGTACACAATAGGGCATTATATAGCTCATTAAATTGATCTTTCAATAAAATTTGAAATCGATATCGTGACCTAAAATTTTAGGAATTCTTTAAAGCTCTGAGGACAATGACAAGAATGTGAACAAGATGAATCTTTAGTTAGTTCGACATATCCAAAGGAAATTAAGATGCTAAATAGAGAGCATGCAGCCAAAATAAAAAAACAATGGCCACAAATGTTTCCACAGAAAACCATCCAAAGCTGACCTGCACAAATCAAAGGATGAGTTTTAAAAATAAAAACAGCGAGCCCTACTCCAATCTGGGCATTTTTCATACCAAAGGCGTTGACTTGCAAAGGAATTTTTTTTAAAAAAAAGTAGTGGTCAAAATATAAAGAAAACAAAAGACAAAAGGAACTCAGATCTAGTTTTAGCGCAGACCCAAACCAAATTTCCACAAGTTTCCACCATGTGGACATCCTAGAAGGTGAAATGTTTTTGGCGATACAATTTCAAAAAAATATCTGCCAAAATAATTTCGACCTTAAGATCTATGATGATTGTCAGACCTAGCAAGTTGCATCTCAATACAAAAATGCTTTCGGCATGAATATTGTGTTAGGTCATCTAATATGACTTCTCATATGTAAAGAAGAATAAATTAATTGAAATTTCTCGCAAAACATGTTAGCACAGGAGCAATGTAAAATAATTTCTGAATGATCTATTGAATGTACGAGAGGTGAATAAATACATAGAGAATGCGGTTAGGAGATGTAACTGCCTGTATCCAATAAACAATGTATTAAATATGCTAACATTCCCCCCCTTAATATATTGTTTTTACAAATCTACCCCAGATTCATTGTCTTGTTACGTCGCGACATGTCCTATTTGCTTCTTGCAACAAGGACTTTGTCTGGATTTTCTTGAATCTCTGCGACAGATGTGCTCTCGTTTGTAGAAAAAATAGATGAAGAAGTGAGCTCGAAAGCTCGTGTGGTGCGCCACAGATGTGCCTGAGGGCATTTAATCTCACATTTGTCATCTAGATCGACACAACTCTTCTCCGTTTATATGTCGAAAAAGACTCAGTCCATTATGTCCTCGGATTGCAAGTTTTGGAGACTGGCTAAGAGTAGATACCGATGATCTTCGGTTCTCTCAAATGCGGCATGTCTCTATGGTTGCTTGCAATGCTGCTAACATCTCTGGGCGTGACTTTCATGCTCTCAGACTGTTGCATGGGATCATAGGCTGGTTGTTCGCATCCATCTTTGATAGCAAATTTGATGAATGAATGAAGGGGCTTAATCTTGTTTTGTTCCGATTTGATTCAAACAAATTCCACATGTCTCCTGATCTTTTGTACGATGCGCTTGCTAATGTATCGCTTGGTCTGCAAACAACAGTCGAGAAGATGTTGGGGGAAGGATTCTACCAACGCACACCTGGGTTTTCGGTGGTCGATGCCACTCATGTCAAACTCCACACAGTGCTTATAAATTGGTCAGTGGTCATTGCCACATGCTCTCTTCTCCCTCTTCGGCTCAATGAGACTACTTCTTCCTCCACGGCTGTGTTGCGACTCTTCAAAGTTACGTAGACCTCTTTCTACATCAATAGTAATGAGTTGAAAGGTAAATCATAACTGTCATAACCGTTCTCTTCCTTCCTTGTGCGACTTCTCCTTATCACTGCGGCTTCTGTACCTCTTCTTTTCACACGTATCCGAATTCCTCGATTTGAACTCGGGGAGATTTCGACGGTAGGAAAATCTGTCGTGGTCTCGATGGGCACGAGAAGTCCTCGTGTCTTCTTCCCGTGAATCGTTTGCCTCTGGTGTTGTATTGAAGAGATCTGTTGCCGTCCTCCAACGAGGGCGTGGGTTCAAACCCAACTTCTGACACCACTTCATTCACCTCCCTTCCACGTGGGACAATCCACGCACAGCACAGTCAAAATGGATAGGACAGGCAGAGGAATCTGAGTCTCTTCTCCAGCGTTTTAGGGATGAATAGAAAAACGGTTTCACAACTAACTGCTTCCTCCTGCAGTCTTCTTTCTTCTCCCACGCTCAGGCAGAGGATGCACCAACAAGGAACAACAAAATAAAAAAAGGGACAGGCAACAGTCTCCTCGCCTCCTCACGCACGCACAGCTCTTCCTTCACGCTCAACCAGGCATGCACAGCAAAAGCTTACTCCAAAAAAAACGGGATAGGGAACTCACGCGGGAGTCTGCTCTTCTTCTCTTCCTCCACGCACGACCTCGACCTGCTCTGACACCAATGTTGGACCAGGAGAAATGCAAATGTCTGAATGATCTATTGAATGTACGAGGGGTGAATAAATACATAGAGAATGCGGTTAGGAGATGTAACCGCCTGTATCCAATAAACAATGTATTAAATATGCTAACATTCCCCCCCGTGTCTTCTTCCCGTGAATCGTTTGCCTCTGGTGTTGTATTGAAGAGATCTGTTGCCGTCCTCCAACGAGGGCGTGGGTTCAAACCCCACTTCTGACACCACTTCATTCACCTCCCTTCCACGTGGGACAGTCCACGCACAGCACAGTCAAAACGGACAGGACAGGTAGAGGAATCCGAGTCTCTTCTCCAGCGTTTTAGGGATGAATAGAAAAACGGTTTCACAACTAACTGCTTCCTCCTGCAGTCTTCTTCTCTTCCTCCACGCACGACCTCGACCTGCTCTGATACCAATGTTAGCATAGGAGCAATGTAAAATAATGTCTGAATGATCTATTGAATGTACGAGGGGTGAATAAATACATAGAGAATGCGGTTAGGAGATGTAACTGCCTGTATCCAATAAACAATGTATTAAATATGCTAAAAAAACAATGATGAAAATTAATATAACATGCAACAATCACAATAGTTGTGTAGTCAACATCATCTCTCATATAAAATAATGAAATTAGTGTAAGTACTAATGGTTGCTCCAAGAGGAGCAAGATTAGGCCGTGTGTTGCAATGTTTTTTTTTTGTTTTATATTATTTGGTGGGGGCATTTTTTTGTAATTTTAGTATGTTTCAATGGAATGTTTTATAATATCAGTGACTTTTTGTGCATAATGCCTATAGCAATTTTTTTTTGTTTATTTTGTTTGTTTGGTTTGTAAATAATCTTTTTCAGTTAATCAATCTTCATTTTGGTAATTGAGAAATAGGGCACATGTACATAATTTTATGCATGTGTAAATACTCTTGTACAAGAATGCACTATCTCTAAATGAACTCTAGCATTGAAATAATGAAAGTCTCCAACATAAATTGTAATACTAATTTTCAACAAAAAAAAAGTGGAAAATCAAACTGTAGGCTATGTAAATGAAAGAAAGGTCATCTAAATTTCTCTAACATGTACTTTTTTTGATAGGTACAAAACATCTATGTAACTACTATTTGATAGGTAAAGAAATGTAAATGTAGTGACATTGTATGTTGATTGTACATTAGAAAAAGTAGTTTATATATTTATCAGTAGTCATTATATTCAATGTATGTCCAAAACATATGTGAAGTAGTTTAAGAGATATTGGTACATGAACTATACAGGTTGTGGTTTGTACATGTGGAGGTTGGTAGGGTTTTACATTGGTGGTTGGTTGTTTTGGGGGAGTTGGGCTTATAATATTCTGCGTAGAACTTTTACCTAAGGATGTGGATGGTGTTTTTGCTGGCAGTGGCTACCTGTTGAAGGGTTTTTTATGTTTGTTCTAGTCTTTATTGTGTAAGCAACATTGTGAATATTACTTTGTTGTCTATAGGTGTTCCTTCTAGGTATTTCTCTTGTACACGTTCAGATAGTAGTTGTTGTATGCGGGTACAATCAATTCCAATACGGTCTTCTATGGCATTGAGTGTGGCCATCATGCTTGAAGTGCCTGCAAGGAGATGGGTAGACAATGTATTAGAGGCATAGATTGAAAAGACTCAATGATTTATGTTTGAACTGAAGATTGCATAGTAGATAGTATTTTAGGAAATGAGCATGAACAATTATGTATTATAAGTCGTTAGCTAAATATGGAATTAAAAAGTGTAATGATGCTAAAATCAAATGATCTGTAATTTGTAAGGATATTTAACTCCAAAAGCACGTTTTAAACTGACACCTACAACATAAAGAAAGTACAACAATATGAGTAACAAAAGTAATAGACCAATGTAAGTAACAAGATTGGTTGTAAATAGAAATGGATGTGTATCAATTTGACATATGCAAAAAATAACACACGCTCCCTATGTGGAGATGTCAAACCTGTGTAAGTGGCGTCTGATCACGAAAGAATTTCTAAACTTTTTTTGGGCAAGGTTTTCTTTACTTCACTCCTTGAGATGGATTAATGTTTTATTTAGGAAAGGGTAAACATATGTACTTATAAAAAAATTGACTGGGGGAAAACAAAAATTCCACAGTTTTTGTGTATTTTCTTTATAAGTTTAAGATTTTATTGATTGAAAATAGTAAGTTGTAGATTATTAGAGTGTTTATTTATTATTTTGGATGTTGTTAATGAACATTATGGTTTTGTTTGGGTTCTCAAAGGTGGCTTAGGTTTTTTTTTATAACATGGTTAATATTTTATTATTAAAATTTGCTGTTATTGGCTAAATGTATAGTTTGTTACTGGTGTAGTCCTTCCGGTGCATTGTGGAAAGGAAATTTTCTCGGTTGATTAAGAATTTTTTTTTAAAAAGTTTTATTGTTTTGTATATCACTAAACCTTTTTTTAGGAAATTTGAGTAGTTTTTGCATGTTTTTTTGTGAGTAGCTCAGTAAAAAAGCATTGTTGTTGTAGAGGGTATACTTTGGTGCAAATGCATAGGGCATTAACCTATGTTCAATTTGATCTTTGGATGTCACTGGCTGGTTAAGAAGTGTTATTTAGGTAATGCATGGTTATTTGATATTTTGTTCTTTTTTTATCATTGACCTTAATTGTAAGGTTAAAAATCACAAGATTGCTGATTTAATGTTGAACTTAAGGCTTACTATTTTTTTAAGCCTATACTATGCTTTGGTATAATGTTATGATCTTTTCTTTTTAGAAAATGGACATACATTCATTCATTTCTTCTGGTCGCTGTCCTTAAATGTAATGTAAGGTTTACAGAAAATTGTTGATTTAATGTTGACCATTACGGCTTATTTTGTGCACAGATACAATTGTGAGAATGATTGCAATGGTGGAATTATTGAGATGCGTATTTAGCATTACACTTGGAAAGCTGCAAGTAGTTTCCAACGCCTCTTCAAAAGACCAAAAAAAACTCATTTTGTGCATATGTTGCTACCAACGTATCCACAACTAAGAAAGACAAAAAAACCCTTTATAATGAGGTATTTTATCACCTACATCATGTGCCTATGGATATAGACAACATATGATATTCTAGTGCTTTGGTGGTGCTTCCAAAAGTAGTTTTTACCTCTTTATGAGAGGGTCCAGGTAAAGGGAAAAATATTGTGTAGAAAATAAAATAGAAAGATCCAGTGTTTGCATACATATTTACTGATCTTATTTTCTAGTTTAATTACACCATACGATTGAACCTATATTTGAGGACAAATTTATCCTTACTTTTGGATATAAAACTTGTTCGAAAACATACCTACAACGCATTTAGAAACACAAATGAAATTTTCTTTATTCAAGCTACAATGCCTTGCAAACGCTCTCTATTTGGTTCCTTACTTGCAACCATGGTGTATTCTACTACAAGTTATATTGTATTCCAAACACGAGTATGTGATTTTTTTTAAAAATAGAATAAGGTCCTAAATCAAGACGCATGTGTTTAGAAATATTTCATCCATAGAAGATGACATTTCAGTTGTTGGCAAACATGTGAGCCATTTTATCAAACAAATGGAAATGAAACTAATGTAAAATGATAGCCTATTGTTGTTTGAGGCAAAGACAACAACATTTTATTGCGGAATCAAGAAGATGATTAGAATACCAAAGAAAACATCTACAACTATGACATAACTTGGTGTCTTAGTTTATGAGAGAGCTTAACAATGTTGTCATCTTATTTGTTTATTTTACTATAAAAAACGTATTCAGGTTTTGTAGAATGTAAAGGTGTTTTCCAGGTGGCTGTAAACTTAATGGAAATTCAAAATACAATGAATTAAGTAGTAACATAGTGGCTTGAGTCTGACCTTTTATAACTTTGTATTAAACCATGCAGAATTAGATACGACATGGATTTTTTTTTGGTATAGGCTGAAGCCACTTTTTTATTTGCTACGATACGGAGGGGAAAAGTGTATCTGAATGAAACAAAAAAACAAAAAAGAACTATTTATGTTGTTTCTGGGAGCTACTGATATCTACAGACTTTTTGGAAGAAGTATAACTATGCTATTAAGAAGCGTGAATGCTTTTCCAGGCTTGAAACTTTTTTTTTCATAGTTAGTTCTTTGTAAATGTGATGAAAGCTTAATCAGGGTGGCTGTAGGCTCGGGCCTATGATACTTTTAGGAGAAATCAAGTAAACTCCTTGTGAATCCATTTCTGGAGCATATCATTGTAGGCTTTCTCTTTCATTTTCTTTTGTGCAGTTTCCGCAGGAGCAATTGTTTGTTGCAAGATTTGTTGTGTCTGTTTTTTTGTTGTGTGGAGTACATGCTTACCATGGTGAATTATTACACTATTGAAAACGTTTGGTATTGAGCGTTTACAAACTCACACAACAGGCATTCCGGATAACTGGCATCAGTGCTGGTCTGACCAGCTAAAGTGTAAAAGTTATCTACCATTGCAAATGACCCTACACAAGAAAGTGAGAGTTTAAATATAGGAATAAAGTATGGAATTTTGTATTATATTTTAACAACTAAGTTTAAAAGAATTTAGTTAAGACATGTATGATTAAAAGTAGTGGTAGGAAATCTAAAGGCGGGTGCAAAACATGAAAGAACATGACTGAAAGAGTTCAACTATACGAAGATAATAAACATGTGCGTAGGTAAGCATGTACCTATGCTGTGTGAAAAGGTGGTTCATGTTGTAAATGTGCTTCTGCCTGTAGTTAGATTGTAGTGTTTTTTTCTTCTTGTAGTCGCTTGTAGTGAGTAAATGAGAATGATGGGAACAATCAGAGGTAGGCAAGGGCCCAAACTCGGGACAAAGCTGTGAAGGTCAGACCTTGTCATTCTTTGTGCCCAATGTCGATGGTAGCTTTTTCAAGAGTTAGTCCATGTGCTTTATGAATGGTCAGTACCCACGCCATTTTTAAAGGTACACGTCGGAGGTTGCTTCTTTTTATGGGGGCACTGGAATGTACGTTGGATGTGTCGGGTCCCATGCTGGGCCCATGTAGGCTGGGAAGTTTACAACCACATACAAGGGAAAACCTGCTGGGGTGCTACCTTTCTCGTACAACATAGTAACAATCTGGCCTTGCGCACCATTAAAAAGGCCAGTTTGCACCCAAAGATTTGTTATCAACATTGTTTATCACCTTCACAGAGTAGCAGGGTGATTTCTAACTGTGTGTTAGTGCTTTGCCTTGGTTTGGCTTGTCATGTTTGTTTAGATTTAGCTATTGCAACTGTTGTGTTAAGAATTTTCATCCTGTGTTTGTTATGTAATGTTACCAATGCATTTGTAGCATAAATGTGCGTTGTGGTTTGGAAGGTTTCTTGTTCTGCAGGGCTGATGTATGTAAGAGTCTACGACATTAGAACATTCCAGTCCTATTCTGTAGCAACTGTGTTTCTGACATTAAGTAGTAGACTTCGAAAGGTGTGGTGGGTAGGGTTGGTGACTTGTTGGCGGAAGTTAGCAGTAAGCATGACCATATTTACTAAAAGTGACCATAACATGTGGTTGTAGGTGCCAGGAATGTACAAAGGAGTATTTTTAATTAGAGGTAGATGAGCTAGGTCACTTTTGTATATGTCTCCCCCCTGGGTAAATATAGAAAAACAGAAGAATATGGGAATTAAAGAAACTCAAAACTTGGCATTTATTTAGGCCAAAAGTTGCGCCTTGGTGCAGGTTGGAGGCATAGATTAGAAGATGTCGACATGGAAAAAGTTACGCCTTGGCGCAGGTTGGAGGTGCAAATCAGAAGATGTCGACATGGAAAAATTTGTGCCCTGGCGCAGGTTGGAGGCACAGATTAGAAGATGTCGACATGGAATAAGTTGCGCCCTGGCACAAGTTGGAGGCGCACATCAGAAGATGTCGACATGGAAAAATTTATGCCCTAGCGCAGGTTGGAGGCGCACATCAGAAGGTGTCAACACCACATTTTCAGTGCCTGTGGTACACTTAAGAGTATTTTGACATGAGTATTGGTGCACCAAGGCACATCTTCAGGAGGCACAACATTTTGATTGTTGACACCCCGAACGTGACAGAAAGCAAACCCTGACGCAAATATTCAAATGGCCATAAATTTTCATAGGGAGCTCAGATTCATGCAAGGTTAGAATTTTTTGAAATCTTAGAAGGTCATCTGTCTAAGTAAGACTGGATATATTTAATTGGGTGAGAACAAGTTCTTAAAAAATGTAAAATACAATTCGCCACTTTTTGGGTTTGCTAGGGTTCTCACCTACCGCCGTAATGAGATGAATTAAATACAACCTAGAGGTGGTTGGGGTAGATTTGGAATTCCTCTCTCTTCCCTCTCTCATTATTCCTATAAATTGTAAGGAGGGGCTTCTTTCTAAAGGTTGGACATTCTTGTTTTTCCCCTACCTTCTTCTCTTTGGTAGGGAAATTTGTGGAGTTCAAACCTCCCATCTAAAACTATAATGCAACTTTGCCTCTTGGCATTTTGTAGTGTATTGTATCAATCTTTGGAGAAAATAATGCATGTCTGTGGATGATTCTTAACCCTCTCCGTGTTCATTTTCATTCTCCTAATCTTTCACTGCAAATTTGGTTATCTGTGCATGATCTTGCATTGCATTTTAATGGTTTGTGTTTATTGGCAAGATAGGTGTTCTTCATTCCTTGGTGCATCACCTTTGTTAGTTTACGTTTATTTTTATGCATATTCTTCCCCTATTTCCTTGGCAAGTTAGATTAGGTTTTTGAGTAAACCCTCTGCATTTTTATGTGTGCATCTGAACAGAGGAATAGGAACCGACCTTCATCTAGAGAGCTTTCCTGATGTACAAGGTCCCACACTTGGGAAAAGCTCCATGTTATGAAATCACACTGAGAGTCTCAAACCTTTGAGTTGCAGACATTCAGGGGAACTATGATTCACCATCAACAGTCACCAACCAAAATAATGGAATGAATTCCAAATAGTGTGCATTTATAGGCGGTGAATGCTTCCTATAGGCGTGTATTTATGTTGGCTAGAATTTTGGGGCTGGTGACACTCATTTCATCGATAAGTATATATTCCATATCTACCATGACCTATTGAAATGTAGTGAGGGTTTTATCTCAAAGAGGGGCAACTTTAGATATTGGTATCTGTAGGCCAGTATGTATTGTTGTGCCGAAGATGTTGAATGTTAAAAACCCTATTTGGGCTAACAGGAGCAAGAGAATTTCATGGAAGTTGGTGGAAGGGTGGAGTGCCCTTGAAATTTCCCATATCGAGTGTGATTTACTAGTGCCAATAGTTCCTTGAATTATCATGTATAATGGTGAAATGTGTGGTGCTACATTTTCATGGGCTATGATTCTCTGTAACACATCTTATTTCTTTGCTGATAGGTTATAACCATTTGTAGCGAGTTGGTACATTAATAATTTCAATGGTTGCATGTGTAGTTTTTATGAAATACCCCCTTGTTTGATGAAGGCGGTTTCCAACAGTAGCTTGTGGCCAATTGTGGGACATGTCAAAATTGTGCTTCCCAAGCATGTCTCAGTCAATGATGTCTACAGTCACTGCAAGATGTAAGCCGAAAAACACCTCCCACTCGTCCATCTAATTTTTGGAGATTTCATCAAAGTTAATGGCTGGATTGCTAACTGGTTGGTGGGGGGCCAGATGTTTTACATGCCATGCCTGATAGGTTTGAGAGAATGTAGCCAACTGAAGCATGTGTGTTTCTGGGCATGTGCCAATGTCAGATAGATATTTTTCTCAAAATTGACTTTGTGACAGTGAGGGTGTTACTAGCAGACCTGATGAGATTTATTGCAAAGATTCTCTATTGAGACCTTACTTGTTTTATGATGTAACTCATGGAAGAGATCTCATAGGCACAGATCTGTTTCATACCAGAATATTCATGAAGCACCTCAAATAGGGAAGATTAACACTCTAACGATATCCTTCTTTTATCGTTCTTTCCACGGTTAGCATTTCCTACGCTTATCGTAGACCAATGACTGGGTGGTTTCTATTAAGCAATCACTCAGTGGGTATAAGTGGCAGGGGGTTGTTGTTTTATTGGATGTTTATACTCTTAATATTGATATGCATGATCCAATGTGGGAAGAATTTTGTTGTGTATCAAGATTTTCTTGTCAATGATTTATACATTTTTGACTGCATATGCTTTCATTTTAATTTTTTTTCTTGAATCAAGGTTTGTCATAGACATCCTCAACTTGATCAAGGTCCTTTACAATGAGAGATAAAACTTTGGGACATAAAACTAATGGTGTGAATCATGTGCTATGGTACAAACCCAATGCTCTGGTCTAATAAATTGTTTTTTTATGGTATTAATTGTATGATATACTATGGTTATGGGAAGGGATTTACCATATGATGTATCAAACACTGCTTGAATGCATACAATGAATATTTTTTTAATTTCAACTTCATTAAGTTGTTCTTCACAAATGAGACCACCAGCCATAGAGCTCCCTATGGTCCTCTGTGGCAAGATTTGCACAAAACAATTGATTATACAAGTGCTCATCACCTAGCCAATAAAGTCTTTCTAAATAATATGAAAATGGGAAACATATGTCTTACTAAACATTCTTAACATTTAAATACATGTTGCATGTGGAATACTCATAACATCAAATTTAGAAGAACCTGATCATGATAATCTGAGGAGATATCACTAAAGGAAATGACCCTCTTATCAATGTTTCTTGTCTTGTCAGTTATTGCCTTTTTCTTCTTTGTAACTGCACCTTTGTCTAATAGCAACAAGACTTGGTGAAACATTTGGCCTTTCTGATGGTGAAAATTCTTGTTTTTATTTTACTAAGGATCGATGTATAGTAAATTTAGGACTTGTATGGTGACTAGGATGACTGTAATCTGTAGCCCCTGGTCATTTAGGGTGAAGGGTTCATCTTGGCGAGGGTACCTTTGTATCTAGGTATGGTGCTTAAATTTGATATGTGTATATGGAAATGGGCACTCTTATCATTTAGAGCTGTAAAACATCTCTTACTTAAGGATCCAACGGTAGTTTGACTTTCTTTAACGATAATATGTCCAGAGTATGTCTAGAGTTGTATGTGTGTGAGTGTGTGCACGTGCGTGTGTAAGAATATGAACGTAAACACTTTGTAATTGACCATCAAATATTATAGTAAAGAATACCTATTCATTCTATAAGTGACCCTACCAAGAGGTTAGCATGTGGACCATGTGATTTTTTTTATAATGTTTAGAAACCAAATGTAAATAAGCCACAAGTTATTACACAATGTTACGAATGGAACGAGTTGGACTTTCCTTTTCCATAAGTGAAACCTCCTCTCACAAATATTATTATAAGTTCTACAACACCCATTACCAATATCGATATCAATTTGTTCTCTTTTTCACACGCAATTCTGAAAAAAAATGCACACCATGAGGGAAGGGCCGGAGAGTCTTTTTTCACGTTTAGACGTCAATTTGTGTTGTCAGGAACTACCCTTTAAGAAGAATACAAATGTTTGAGTTGTTTTAATTTATTTCAAACACTATAAATCATGTCTCCCATGTAGAATTTTCCATAGATGGGCCTAGTAGAGCTATTATGAGAATATACAACACGAAATTTCACTTTCAGTTTAGAGAATTAAGAGTTTAAGGTGAAATAGAGTTCGGATTTCTTCTCGAATGGCATCTAGTGAATAGGTAAGAATGCAAAGTTCCTGATAAGTCTTCTACATGAGATTTGAAACTTTCTTGATACCTTATCGAGTGGCTTGCAATTTGTTTGGGGGTTGGAACTTGAAGAAGATTCATAACTTTCACTTAGTATCTCCCCTAGGGAACTAAGCTCGTTGCTTAGAAATGTAATTTCTTTGCAATGAGGGGAGCCTCAGTATTTATGTATTTTTAACAAACCATTATAGGAAGGCCCGGTCCTACATTTTGGAAATTTGCCACATGCAATCAGTTAATGAGATGGTTCAAACAATCAAATCCAATTTGAATACAAGGAAAAATGTCGATCTCGAAAGGAAGCTTGGTGCACTGCTAATTGAGAAGACTGTTAATGATGTTTTATATTCTTCTTGAGCATGATTTAGGTAAGACCTTATTTTAAGATGCCTCTGCTCTTTCTCCTTGCATCATTACAGTTATATCAAACCAGGAATTTGATCCACTATGGTGAATTTACAGAATTAGTAACTAATTTAAGTAGCAGGAACTGAATTCAAGTTTAAGAATAGATTTTGCCAATTAGCTCCATCAATTACAGCAGTCTTGACTGCCTCGACAATGTCCACCAAAACTACCTTATGGAAATTGAAATGAGAGATGTTAAATTCAATGTTCAAATCCAAACACTACTTCCTACGGTAAAATTATGGCCTACCTTATTATATTTAATTAATTTGGCAGAAACACGTAAATGTAAAAGCAATTTTTTTAAAGCCTACCTTTAAGACCAAATCTCTTAGCCCAAGCATTTTCTAAAGAGGTTTCATTTTCCATTTTATAGCTAATGAAATTTTTATCACGGAAATATTGAGCCCTTCAATATTATGGCTTGGAGAATACGAAAGGGGAGCCTCAAAATAAGAATGCGTGATTTAGTAAGGGAGTTGGCGAGACAAACGGGAAGAGAACAGTATCCCCTTCGCCTATGTTGCAGAAACGATATAGATAAAATGATCTTCCAACGGGTATTTGTTGTCTTGATAACTTTGTTTTGTATTTTAACTTAATAATCATTTCACATTTTGTTATGCTTCAATTTGCTTTTACATATTCTTATGATTAAAGCATAAATATCCAAATCCTTCCAACAACATTCTTATAGCTTTAACAATAGTTATGATATTTACAATCGCTGAATTTTCACAATAGCTTTCGCCAAGAAACTTTAACCATGGAAAGATCTGAAATCACGTGATATGCATGGTCAAGGGAAGGGTTGTAATCTGTTCTGCAAGAGATATATTTCAAGAATCAAAGTTATATTCTTTATAACTGCAACCGATGACACCTCAATACAGCAAAAACAACTGCATGCTGGCAGGGGGTGAAGGAACAGGGCACCAGCAATGAAAAGCTATTTAAGCAACTGCACCTAGTCATCAAGGATCTCTTCATACTGACAGGTAGGTGAAGTAGGAGGACACGTGCAGTGAAAAATAACTGACGTAGCTGCCCAAGGAAAAAATTAAACAACTCAAGCAATGGAGCATGGTCGTAGAGATCTAAACGAGTGGTAGACAGGCCTTCCGCGTAATCAATATATTTTTTCGAATTTAGCCGTTAACCACATGGAATTTTGTAGTCTACCTCTAAATACTGCAATGGCAGAGGTGGAAGTAGACTGAATTTTTAAAAAACAAACATATAGAAATTTGTAAATTCAAGAAGATAACAATTAAACCTGAAATATGCAGTCCGATTGATCTTGAGCTTGAAGTATAATGTAATGTTAGGCTACGATGTTACATTTCGTTTGATAAGTCAAGATTCGAACCTAGGACCTCCCGTAAACTCTGGGGTATTACATTACCAAGTCAGAACTTCCTGCAAATGCTAAATTGTCGTCAACGATTGGTACTAGCTAAGACTCTAAATTGAAAACTTCCGTGTTTAATGGATTTTTCATTGACTGATGAGACTAATGGCTTGATCAGTTAGTCTCTGGTTTTATTTCTCAGATGCATTCATTTGCTTAAAACGTAGATTACATTACAACTCATTCAGCAAAAATTGTTGAAGAGATGCGAACGAAGTGAAATACAAAGTTATTCCATATGAATGGAAACTACGTGAGATTTTGGCATTAAATTTGCCAGAGTTCTCTGACTCCTTAAAAATTTGAATTGTGAAATTTTCATAGACCCACTAGGACACTGAACTTATAATTTTATCATGTAAGACTTAAAATTTAGGTGTTCAATTCAAATCAACCAGCTGAAGACTTGCAATTTACAATATCGAGCTACCGTTTCGAATTTTTTTGAAGTCGTTGAATTAAATTTATCAAAAACTGTAACTTAATCCAATGCTTTAGTGCTTCAGCAATATCCCCAAACCACATTTCTTCTACGCTAGTAATCCTAGTCCGACTCTCATACACAATTAAATTTTAACGGAGTAAGACTCGAACCTAAAACCTCCCACCGGCTTCTGGGGTACGAAGGATGTTGTGCTTAGGGGCTTCTTTTAAGTTGAAGGCCTGGATATTTTTCTTGAAACATCTCCCATGTGATGCTCGGAAGGTATTAAGCTACTTGTTCAAGATTTTTTTAGGACTTCACCAAAAACAAAGATTTCATGATGTAAAACGAAGCAAAGATGTTTGGGAGAATATAAACAGTGCTTTCCAAGAAAAAAAGAACTTTGCCCAAATGTTCAAAATTCAAAAGATACGAGTAAATACAAGGAAGCTAAAAATGTAAAACAAAGTAGATATTCCGCGATACCAGGCAGATCGACAACACCAGCGCTTGGAGGCGGAAAAACGCCTGCACTAGTTCGAAACCTAAGATTATATGCCAAGAAATGGTCGAGGGCTTTAACCTTGAAATCCTTAAAAGAAACTAATGCAGAAAAGTGATCTATAGTACCTTTGCACTGTTCAATTTGACGGGGTAAGAGGAGATTGCAGGCGGCGGGAATCGAGTGGGAGAGGGTTTGATTAATGGGAAAGCCTAAGAAATCATTTTTGTCTAAGAACTCGCACAGGCACTCCCAGACTACGGTAATGATCGCGGCCAGAACCGTCTCTCACAAGGATAACCTCAGTTTCTCCCGTCATGTAGGAAAGGCATGGCGACAGGCTGAGATGGGGTCGGTGCAACCCATGGCTAGCGGATTTGCCATCACGTGTCTGTTCTCGTTGCCGCTATCAAAGCTACCACTGCTCCCATTTTTGCTGCCAACAAGGGTTCGTATCGTCGCAGAAGTTCTGTAACGCGGGAAAAGACGACGCTCGCTCACGACGACGACGACGGCGTGCCACAAACAACCAACCCGAAAATGCGACAAATTTTTTTTTTTTAAGTATTTGTACCTGCCCTTGACGGACATCACAGGTTTCATACTTAACATTTGAGGTATTATAATTGTAACCCAAAAGGCATTTTATTAATTTAATCATAATTCATTTTGCAATTCAAACGAAACCATGTTTCGAGTTGTTTTCACATGGCTCCGAGAGTTTAGTTTATAAGCATATATCGCCATCGAGGTTAAATAGATGGTCGGTTCTTATTTTAAAGGTAACATGTTAAATATCTATATCTTGATCATAGCGCCTATACAGGAGCGTTAAGTTGCAAAGAACAAAAGGGATACAAACAAGGTCATACCATGGTGTGCGTAAGAAACTACTTTCCGTCATGAGCAAGTATGATCGCCAGGCATAATCTCACTTATGTCGAGCCCGAAAAAAAAATGGAGTCATAGTGAGACCAACATCATGCTTCATCCACGTCGTCAAGGACACGTTTAATAAGCAAGCAGCCATACCAAGGATTTTCCACGTGGCCCAAGACACTACGTGGGAACACATAATACTATTAGCTATTCCGCCACCAAAATTAAGTGTCTATACATATTGTCTTATCCAAAATTAAGGGTTTTGCACATAGAATGTGTTATATAATGTGCATGCAATATTATGGCAAAGGGCTAGCTAAGTGCTACCTGCGAATGGACATTGGTAAAATAGGGTGTTGACCCTTGTTAACACCTTTCTTTGATTGTTTCCAAAATAACTCCACTCATGATGATTTTAGCAGATCACTTAAATAAGACTACATGCTTAGCATACGTTTGGAATTTGAAAAATTAAATGCATAAGAGTCAAATAGGGGGGAAAACGGCGTTTTAACCCATGTTTAAATCTTTTGGATTTGGGGCGGTGGACCTCACCCACCAGCTGTCATAATCAACAACTCCCTGCCTGGCGTGTCGTGCTATACCTACTGAGCCGCTCAATCTCAATAGATTTACAAATTTATTAACTAAAAGGACACTACAGTCGGCCTGTTGTTTTCCCCATTGACCTGGTCGCGCATGAAACTCACAGGGAGGTAAGGAAGAAGGTTATAGGCGCGTGGATCCACTGCTCAGTCGTCCAGGCCGCGTGGACAGTCAGATAGAGGTGGGGCAGCAAAGGAGACGTCTTTTTTTTTTTTTTTTTGTGTGTGTTTTCTTGTTTTAAAATCTTTGGCAGATGGTGGAAGAGATCCACGGCCCTGGCCTACACAGTGGCGACTAGATAGAACGTGAAGGCCCCCTAGGGCGGTTCCAACAAGCAGGTTGCCCAACTATGTTGTTTATCAGTTCAGTGTTGAATGCATCTTCAAATGCGTGGTTCTCCTTCGCAGATTTATTTATTTATCCAAAAATTTCAGAAACTAAAGTGTTGACAAGAATTGTAGGCTAAATTAGACGTCACTGTGCTCTAGTTAACTAATTCTCAGGGAGGCTGTCACTTGGTTCCATTTAACCAAACAATGTTGTATGTTAATGCAATGGGACGGGTGGAAATAAACAGATAAACGGATTCCATTTTTTTGTATTGTGCGTCGATTGGATTTGATTAAGTACAAATACAGAGTTCCATTGTTTGTAACATGTAATACAAAATTTGAATGTTAAATCGTTAAAAAAAGAGTTCCATTGTTTATAATATGCACGAGTTTGACGAAAAGGTGGAGAAAAATTTCAAGGGGGTGATTGACTAGTCTTGATTTTGAGACTAACTTCACATTTGTTTGGGCAGTTGCGAGACCTGCCATGTAGCTTGATATTTGTGAAGCTAGGACCACTCGCAGTGTCCTAATCTGTAAAAAAAAAGAAACGTGCAAATCTTTGTAGCATTGCAACAATTTAAATGTTCGCTCTGATAGTCAGCGCTTTGTGTTTCAAGTTGTCTGTCAGGCATATCTACTGAAACGTATCATCTTTTTTTTTATATCAGTAGTTATTCTCTTAGACACGATTTATGGGTGATTGACTAATCTTGATTTTTGAGACTAACTTCACATTTGTTTGGGCAGTGGCGAGGCCTACCATGCAGCTGGATATTTGTGAAGCTAGACCACTCGCAGTGTCCTAGTCTATAAAAAAAAAATGTTCAAAACCTTGGTAAGCATTGCAACAATTTAAATATTCGCTGTGACAGTCAGAATACTCAAGGAAAGGAGAAAAGAAGAAAAAACAATTTGCTTGCCTTTTAGAAAACAAAAGGAAAAAAAACAGTTCATACATTAATTATATTTATTTCATTTCTTTGTTGCAGTTTATACTAATACACTATGTAATATGCAAGGAAATATTGATAGCACGTTAGTACCAATATGATCTAATATTAGTATACCCATTACTTTTAATATTGTTCCAATAAGAATATTATTTACAATATCAATTTCCTTATTAAACATTAAGGGAATATTGGATAACACATTTAATAAGTTGATAGACTTGCATTACAATTTCCTTCTACACAATTTCATAACATAGTATGGGATTACAAATAGGTTTATTTCATTCCCTTTATTAATTTGTAATGGATTCTTGTATTAGATTCATAAATGAAGAAAGCATAAAAGAACTAGATCTTACAATGTTTCATTGTCATACTAAAAGCTATTTGAAAACTTAACTCCTTCCATCAAGTATAAAAGAAGGGATAATGCACTATTCTTTTAACCTTTCCAACATATCACTTCCAAGTACTTCAAACAAAATTTTAATATATTTTCTTTTGTAATTTCTTTCCAACATTCCACAAGAATTTAACAACATTTACAATAAATTTTTAGAGTAAGAAATACTATCATTTCAATGCAACTTTTCCTTCAAATCTTTTACAACATGTCCTAATTCATGTGGAAAACATATTTGCAATAATGGAAGCTAAAGAAAGCAAACAATATTACATTTTTCCTCCACTCAAGGTGGGTAAATGCATGATGTTTTTACATTGTCAACAACAAGGTTCTTGTGCTCCAAGGTGTTCTTCATCCATGCTCCAAGTTCCAAGTATTTCCAATCACAACCAAGATAGGGGGAGAGGCAACACTCTCCTCCCAACCAAAACTCAATGGAGAAGAGAAGCAATCTCCTCCATTGACCCCCGAGCCCCAAACACAACACAATGAAGGGTGGTCTCCAACTCAAGGCAACAATACTTGCTTCCACAATACAATTTCTTCACAACATTCAAATTAAAATGAGGAAAACAACAAGGAAGCACAAATAACACAATACTTTGCACAACAAGGCTTTCATCCAAGCCAACAAGAGAAGGTACTATGGGAAAGTTTTCCTTATGCCTCCCAATTGAGATGAGATGCCCATCCAAAATCCTCCATAGTAAAACTCAAGCCCCTATGACTCTTATGCCTCCCTCAAGCACCCCTTTTTCCTCCCATACTCTTATGCCTCCCTCCTCTTATGGCTCCCTCAAAGACAAGGTAAGAATGCAAACATTCTTACCCAAGATGGGCATCCCTCTCAAACTCCCTCCACAATATCCTAATCTACTCTTATGCCTCCCTCATGAGTATTCCCATAGACCTCTCCTATACTACACAATAAGCATTCTATCCATTTTCACAATACACCAAAGTAAACATGCATTTTTCACAATTTTAGCATAGAAGCAACAATAATATGAAAGCAAAACAAAGGAGAGGGTTTCCTACCTCTCCATTGGAGAAGCCTAAACCAAGAAATTTTTCCAAGCTCCCTCCCAAAACAATCCAAGCATGCAAGTCTAAGCACTCTCTTTTTCTCTTTCTCCCAATTCTTTCCTCTCCCAAAAATAACAAAAGAGAACTCTTCAACAAAACCAAAAACAAAACTCCAACCCCTCCACAATGGAGGAAATTTCCCTAAATAGACAAGAGGAAGAGTGAGGGTGATGTGGCTCCTTGTAGGATGCCACATCACACATCCTCAAGACCACCTCCCTTTAGTCAACTCAAATCCCAAAACACCATAAATGGGTGGTTGGGTTGAATGACATCTTTAATCCAAATCCATCCCTTCCCCATGTGTCCTAAGGCACAATTAAATGCAAAAGAAGACAAGTGCACTCCAAAGTCACATTTCCCTTCCCAAAACAATAAATAATCCCCTTTTTGGATTCCCAACCCATAGTTATGGTTGGTAAGGGGTTTTGGGAAGTGTGGGACAAGTTTAACTTGTCCCACAAGTCCCCCAAAATTTCCCTCAATCTCAAATTCGAGATTCAAGGAGTTTGTAGTGGTCAACACTCAAAACCAAGCATTCAAAACATGAGGAAACACAAGGCTCAAGGAGCCAACCATCAAAATTAATTACATCCACTAGACTTCCCTCCAAAACTTAAAAAGTAAAACGAGATATTACATTAATCTAAACACACTTAGCAAAGTAATTTTAAAAAAAAGAAACATCACAAATAAAGTCACCTACTAAAGTAAGTTAAAACAAGTAATTAAAATTCTTACCCCCTTGGTCACAATAGAAAATTTCCCTCTCATGGAAATTTTCTCAACACATAAAAGAACAAAGGTAACACAATACAATTTACTAGTTGCCTTGATGACCAATTGTTGTAACCACCCGACATCCTGTTGTGTTTGGTTCCCAATCCCCCTCATGGTTGTGATCAGGTTGTGCTTCATGCAAAATGCAAAATACCTCCTTCGGCCTTGCGGCCATGTCAAAATATCCAAAATAATCATATGCATGAAATTTATTAACATCTATACGTAATTCAATTATCCATTATTCTAGGTCTAAATCACAACTTAATTATGCATTTCATCATTATCCAAAATTATAGTAATGTAAATTCAACAACTACATTCTACTCATCCTGGTGAAGAAATCCAATGTTAGAACATATGCAATATATCCATATAAAAATAATATCAGTATCCAATAGTCTGTCCATGAGTCAGTGTAGATCATACTGAAAACAAAATCCAACCATAATCCAAATGCATCTAGTCACAAAACATCATTCTAATCGACATAAGTATAAGTCATGTCCATATCTAAAGTCTGCATAACTCAAAATGATAATCAACTAAGTGTCGTATGGAAGTGGGCATTACAAGTTCCACCTTTGTTATTGTAGACGATGTGGGAAGATAGCATTGACCAACACCCGAAGCAGCTGGCGAGGAAAAAATTCAATAGCTCAAGCAGCAGAGCGTCATCGAAGGGATCTAAGCAAGTGGTAGACACGCCTTCGGCGTAACTAAGTGTGTGTATGAATTCAATTGTTATTAATGATTTAGAAAATTATGATAATATTTTTCACATAATTGTTATCGATAAGGAAAAATTCTCTATGTCAAAATTGATAATAGAATTCAAAACAAAATTATTTCTCAAGATGCAACTTGATGCCTTGCAATTTATACTTTTTCCCATATAGTGAAATTTTTTCTTTGAATAATTTATGGTTAATATAGATTCAATCTAATCGAGGATTTGTTTCTTGTGATTTAACACCTCTTGAAGATTTCTACATTCTTATCAGATGACCATACCTTTATGACAATGATGATATGTGTAGTATCAGGGTATGTTGTAGCTCAATGGATTTTTTGAGTTAGTGAAAAGTTTTTTAACATCATTGAGGTATCACTAATGAAAAAATCCTTTTTAAACTATATATAAAACAAGTTCATTACTTCATCTCATTGGTTAAAGTATATAATTATGTTTCACATTTTTGCACTTTATGTATCTTCGACAAAATATGTTATAGAAAAAAAATATAAGAAAACACATATAAAACGAACACACATGTATTTTTACGTAATTAAATATAACAAGGTGTAGAGCATCCACAATTTTCGTGATTTATTTAGGTTTTCATAATTTTTTAAAGAATAATTTACAATTCAAATTTAAATTTTTTTATGGCCACCAAGTTGAATAATTGTGTATACTTTGACCGTCTGAACATAGAAAATAATATGTGTTATCTAGAGTCTTCCTATGAAGATATAGATGGGAGGGGAAGAAGGAAATGTTAGCATAAATTTTGAATTCTTTTATTCTTAGTGACAACATCTCACCATGTTACTAAAGTAGTAAAGATAATTATTTTCATATCTTAAATGTATTTCAAAAAACATTGCAATAAAGTTTTGGACAATATTATTTTGTCAAACCCTTCCTCCTAAACACCCTATTACTTGATGAAGGAATATGGTTATCTAATTAAAATTTTCATGAACCAAAAATACGTTAGTGTTGGAGAGTATGTTGGGTGCAATTATGTGAATTTATTTTAGAACATAGTACTGTTGTTAAGATGTTTTTTTACAGCCTAAAATATTATATAAGATAAGATTAATTAATTAATGTTTTTGAAGTCACGACAAAAGTAGGTCAACGTGACTGCAGAGTACAAAGATACCAACACAAAGTGTAGTGCTCACTTCCCTTCGGCACTTTTTGTTATTGATTATGATACAGTCGACTATACTTATGGATGTTATTGTAGCTTTTGATATGGCATGATGTTAGATGTTAGAGATCATGAACTATTGTTGATGTTGATTCATATATGATGCATGCGGATTATAGGAGACATTTTATATTGATGTTGATATGTTGATCAACATGGTTGTATGTGTGTGTGTGTTTCGAACATGTGATATTTCGTCATTTTGAGTAGACCTAGGAAAATTGAACTAATATTATGATCATATTGTTATTGATGAAATTGTAAATGATGTAATTACTTGCCTAGATGATGTTTTGATTCATATCTATATGATTTTAGAATTATATTGTACATTTATTCTAGATGTTTTGATGCGGCCACGAGGCTGAAGGAGGTGTTATGTGTTTGCAGGTAAACATGTCACAACAAACATCAGGGGATTGGAGACCAACCACATTGGAATTCTAGATGAATTTAACAAGGGTCACAATGGCAACGTGTATTTTTTGATTGTGTATGTTTGAATTTATGTTAGGAGTTCCCATGCGGGGGATCTCCTTCCAATGTGACCAAAGGGTTATGTGTATTCTTTTATTTAGTTTCATTTGCTTAAATTTAGTATGTGATTTTTAGTAATGTATTTCGCCTTTATTATTTATTTAATTTGTTTTAAGATTAGCGAGCAATCATGTTGTTAAATAAATTAAAATGGGTTAGAAGAATACATTTATTAGAGTTGTTGTCTCTTGGTTTATGTGTTGTATGTGATATGTAAGTAACTTGGAGTGAGAAACACTCCACCTTCCTTTTGAAATTCGGATATGTCCTTAGGGGCTGATTTTGGAGGCTTGTGGGACAAGTTAAACTTGTTCCACACCTCTTAAATTACTATACCAACCCTACCTATGGGTTGGGGGAGTCAAAATTAGGCCTTATTATGTATTTTGGGAAGGCAAGTTCTAATTTTTTATTGCACCTTCTTGCATGTAATTAATTTTTGTCCTTAAGGGGTGTGGGCTTGGATTGTGTGTGTAAAAAAAATGTCATTTATTCACCCACTTATTAATTATTCTTTGGAGTTCGAAGTTGACTTGTGAGGTGGAGTTGAGGATAAGTGATCTAGCATCCTACATGGAGACACCTCATCATCCTCTCTCTATTTTCTATTTATTCGAAATCTTTTACTCATTTGGGGGTTACTTCATTTTGATTTTTTGTGCTCTTGCAATATTTGTGAGCTCGAGGATTTTGGATGCTTGTGGAATTATTGGATCTTTCAGAATGTTTGTATTTGAAGAAGCTTTTTGTTGAATTCTTGGATCAAGCTCTACTGTGGATAGGTAGGAGCTTGACTATTTTAAAATGTATTTATTTTATATTATGCATATGTGAATGTTGTTGAATGTTTTGGTACATTTGGGATGGGTGTTCCACCTCAGAAAAGAAATAAATTTCATTTCTTACTTATGAGGGATCCATAAGAGGAGGGAGGCATAAGAGGTACTTGAGGGAGGCATAAGAGTATTTGGGGTTTGGAGATCATATATTGGTGAGTTTTAAGGTTAACACCCATTTCCCTTTGGGAGGTATAAGTAGCTTCCCCCATAGATCTTACTCTTTTGGATTTTGTATGATGAAGCCTTATGCATTTTGTTGTTGTCTTTCTTGTGACTGTTGCTGCTTTATTTGGACTATGTATGATTGTAAAATTTGGCATTGTGCTGTGGAAGCTTGTTGTTGCAATGAGTTGAATCCATTTCCTATTGTAATGTTGTTGGGGCTCGAGGACCAATGAGGAGGATGAATTCTCCTCTTCATTGGAATTCTTGGTTGGGTGGAGAGCATTGCCTCTCCACTTTTTTTTTGTGACCAAATGAAATCTTGCGGATCCCTCTTGTTGCTGTCTCTTGGAGCTGTGTATGAAGAAAAATTTTGCAGTCCTCTTTAGATTTATTAATGTAAGAATCTCCCAATTTAAGTGGATGAGATTGTAATATTATTTATGGTGAAAAGCTTCTCTATTTTTGGATGTGGAAATTACACTCGAATGAGAAAGATTTATTTTGAAATTTTTCTTTTGGTGAACAGAAGGGAAGTTGTAAAGGGAATTATTTTAGTTCAATAAAAAGTTATTTACTGTATACAAAATGGAGTTGGTCTTTTTTGGAAATATGTTTATTGAAATGCTTTTGCAAACCCTCTGTTTGAATATTGGAAAGTCTTTGTTAGGAAATATATAGTCACTATGCTATTTGAAAAACATCTTTTAAATAAAAGATAGAACTACATTCTTGCTTTTCACGCATTGTTGAAAGAAAGTTAAACATGGTGAAATTGAACTGGAATAAACTCAAATAATTAGAGTATGATAAATTAAATAGATCATTTCTAATTATAAGTACGTAGAAAATTCATTTAGAATATTGTAAACTTGCAATAAATATAAGGAAGATATAAAATTTAATCTACAAGAATGAAAGACAAGTAGAAACATTAAAATGAACTAAGGATGATCAAAACGCATCCCAAAACTAATTGTATTGCTCAATAAACTTAGTTAGAACTTTATTAATTCGGTAAGAGGTAGAAAAATGCCTTTACAAAGAAAAAGAAGAAGAATTAAATTCAACTTGAAATCTTAACGTTAATCAAATAATCCTTGCAAATCCATTCAATATCTATCTATGGTGATTCCCCATGTATTTTTGGAAAATTTGAGAAGGAAGAATGGTAGATCAAATTAAATCTAGCAGCTAAAAGGCTCAATTCACATATTAATGTAAGGAAAGATGTTTTATTTAATTTCACTCGTCTAAGTAGTTCAAAATAAGATTTTATGCTTCTTGCACAAAGAGGAGTTCGAGCCCTCTCCAAAAAGTTCTCATTCACTCAAATCCAAGCCTCTAGTCAAAATTTATGATCTTCTAGGTTTTTGTATCAGCTCTATTAAAAAAAAAACTAACTGTAAAAAAATAAAATAATAATAAAATATTTGCAAGCGGATCCGTGGGCTGAAAAATACTTTCCGTGTTTTTTCCCCAAAAAAAAATACAAAAGGACACAAATTTTCCCGCCACTCTGCTGGCCCGAACTTTCTATTTTGGCAAAAAAAGAAATTCTAAGTTAAAATAAAATTACCTTTCCAATATTTCCTTCATGGCCCTGCAGCCCCGCAAGCTTCTCTTTTGGCAAAACACTCACATGGGCTCATGGCTCTGCATCCTCAAACTTGTTTTTTTGGTAAAAGTTGAAAATTTTCCTAAGTCTCCCCATCAATCCGCCTCCCCACATGTCATTATTTGTCTGACACGTGGCTTCTTTAGGCATCAGAAGAGGCGCGAACTGTTTTTAAGCCTTTATGTTTTTTCTTCAAAAATCCAAAATTCCTAAGTTTACCTCGGTGGTCTACTTCCCCGCTTGTAGCTTTTGGATGGAAACTTAGCTTGTCTGGGTGTCGGAGGAGGAAAGAATAATTTTAAACCTTTTTACTTTTTCTATGAACCAAGTCAAAAAATCCTAAATGCCTCTGGCGACCCGCCTTCCCGCGATGGCTTGAAAAATTGCCACATGTCCATTGCGGGTTTGGACATATTTTCTCCTTTTGATGCGAAGACTTGCCATGGGTTCGCGGGTGTGCAAATGAAAATTGTGATTTTTAGAAAAAAAATTTAAGAGATAAATTATCTCCCTAGGTCTGGCAGTCCAAAATCCTTCGTGGGAAAAATTTCTTCCCAAGGCCTGTCGACCCGTAACTTGATAAATATGAGGAGTTAGGAGGATTTCTTTATATCATTGGAAAGGGAAAGAAATTTCCTATCAAATGGAAATGTTTTCAGGAAGTATTAAGTGTGTGAATTATAAACTATATCACCTTCCAAAATTTAAATGCTTAGTTTCAAAAGCATAGTGTGACTTTTAAGGGCTCACCTTATGGGGAAGGGAACGTTTTTCTAACTCCATGTAAATAAGAACATTTGTTAGTGTTTAGACCTTGCGAAATTAATACCTTGGGCATTTAATTTTTTTTTGCCCCTTTAACCCTCTAAAATTAATTAAGGAATATTCAACTATAGTGTTAATTTAATTATTTATTAAATTAACACCTAAGAGAAATTTAACTATATTTGGATTAATTAAACTCATTAATTTTGTAATGTGGATTTAATATTTCTTATAAAGGGAATAATTTATTTATTATAATTGAATTTGAATCTTTGTTTTGACAATGGTAGTTTTCGACTCCTGTGTGAGGACTCGCCTTTCAAAAAAAAAAAATTCCATAATTCTAACTAAACCTAGTTTGTTATTGGGTCTTGAGTGGACGTTTTAACGAGCATTACACTTGGTATCAGAGATGTGGGTTAAAAATATTCGACCCTTGGGCACACTAGAAAATTTAAGACACGAACATTAAATCTAGTACAATATTAAACCTAGCACACTTTCAAATCTATAAAACAACTTTGTTTAAAAATTGCATATTTTAGTAAACATGGAAAACTGAATAAAACATATAATAACAAACTAAATCTCACCATGGTCTATGTAGGAGGCACAGAAAGATGACGGGTACTTTCACATGGATCTAGGCCGACCACCTCCCAATCATATTGTAGCATCCATCCTACCTTAGATTTTATAGATGCTTTAGGATGTTAATGCCACTTTATGCGGAGGGTCCATAGGAGGATGGTCAGCCAGACATGATAGGGAGCCATGCATGGAGGATCACGACACAGTGAGGAGGATAGAGGAGAGAACTCCATCGTGGAGTTAGGAAGAGTAGAGTCATTGTAGAGGGGACAGGGTGACTATATTTTAGGGCATGGGGATATGTCTCAGACCCCTTAGGCTTAGAGATGAGCATGTAGGGAGGCCTAGGGGTCACCAGACTACAGGTGTAGACCATATCAAGGAGATGATAAAGATATGACCATCTCACTATTCTGGGGATATAGGTGGGTTTCAGGAAGAGGCCTAGTTGGTAAGCTTGAGTGAGTGCTTCAAGCTCTGCCCTTGTACTAGCAACAAGAAAGCTCATGTTGTGATCCATCTTCTGAGGGATGGAGTAGGTTTCTGGTGGAGGAAAAAGGACAAAAAGATCCATGTTGATTCAGATAAGATTACCTAGGAGCTCTTTGAGGAGCGGTTCAGGAGCAACTACTTATCCTAGAGATTCATTCAGCAGAAGATAGACGAGTTTCACGAACTTTGTCAGCCCTCTACGACTATATCTGAGTATGAGAGTCAATTTCTGGACCTAATCTAGTATGTTGACTATATGCAGCATGAATAGGTATGAATCCACATGTTCATCCAGGGAGTGAATGTAGATTTGGGTGGTGCAGTGTGTATCCACTATCTGCAGGCATTAGCTGAGGCTATTGAGAATTCCTATATAAAAGAAGAGACTCGGGAAAAAACACAACAGGCTAAGGATAGAGTGTGGAGATGCATCCAGTCAATGTGGGACAGCAGGTCGAGGGGGTCAGCTCCTCCTCCTCATGATGGACAGGGTCTTGCATACTTGTCTTTTAGGCCATAACATCAACATACCCGTTGACCTTACAGACCTCCACAAATATTCAATGCATAGAGGGAGTAGAGTATGGGGCCTCCTCCTAGGGGTCGCATTAGGAAATAGGGTACGCTGAGAGCTCAGTCAGCAGGAGTTCTCCAGTAGAGACCTCAGCAGTCTGTATCTGGATCGTCAGGATCCATATCACAGACCTCCAGAGTACCGGATGGAGCTGCTACTCATTTGAGAGGACTGGAAAGTTGTTATGGTTGTGATGTTGCTGGACATATTTGGAGAGAGTGCCCAAAAAACCCTACTAACAAGGGTAAGACGTAGATTTCAGATACTTTTGGTTGTGACATGGGGCACAGTAATCAGATCTATGTAGTGGTCGAGAACCACGAGGTTAAGCACCAGTGTACCATGATTGAGATGACATGTAGCATTGGTGGTGTTCCTATCTCCATTCTGTTGGATTCTAGTTCCACTGATTCTTTTATTGCATCATCTTTAGTAGAGCGATGTAGGTTGGTGGTAGTTAGGCAGGGTCTTAGTTGCAACGTTAAGATGGCTTACGGAGCCAAGATCTCTATAGACTCCTTAGTTAAGGAGTTTATTGCAGATGTGGGACCTTTTACCACTACTTCGAATCTTTGTATCCTTCAATTGGGCTCATATGGAGTCATTTTGGGCATGGATTGGTTATCTACACACAGATTCATAGTGGATTGTTACAATAAGATTATATCATGTGCAGATGATCTAGGAGTTGAGTCAGTGATAGCAAGGGTTAGGAAACCCATTTCGATTCACACTATCTCTATTGCGCATCTTAAGTAGTATGTGTGACAAGGTTGCCAGATGTATGTTTTCATAGTTAGTGACCGATCAGAGGATGAGTCTAGTGGACCATTGCTTGATGACCATCCCATCTTGAGAGAGTTTTTTGATGTCTTTCCAAAGGAGCCATTGGGTTTATCACCTTGCGTGAGATATATTTTCACATAGATATGGTTCTAGGAGTAGAGCGTATCTCATGAGCACCTTATCAGATGACTACCCCTAAGCTCTGCGAGCTCAAGTTATAGCTAGAAGGCCTTCTGGAGAAAGGCCTAGTCCGTCCTAGTGTATCCCCTTGGGGTGCACCAGTGTTTTTTATAAATAAGAAGGATAGATCTCTATAGTTGTGTATTGATTATTGCCAGTTGAATAGATTTTTTGGTGCTTAATTTGGTCTTTCCCTGTTTGTCCTTGAAGTTCCTCAGTTTGTGGGCTCTGTCATCTATTCTATCTCCCTGTATTGATGCATAAAAACTATATCCTCCATTTCGTTTCCATGATCAGTCCCTTCCTTGGTTGAGGATCACTTCGAAGTCAAGAATTTGTTTTTATACCTTTGTCCATGTGAAAGAGTATAACTTGGGTGAAAACTCAGGTTTTTCCCTTCCTTCCATTTTCCATGGTCACGTTTTGTTTTCCCTATCATTTTTGTCCCAAATATATGTGGAAACATGATTATATGCGACTTAGAGGATCACATTTGGGCCTTGTATCATTTCTAGACTCTCTGACTGTGAAGAAAGATTCATTTCCAGGCTTAAATAGTTATTTTCCTGCATTTTATGGTTTTACGGGTGTGTTTTCCCATCAAAATTACATCTTAGTATTTGTGTAAACATGGCCCTTTCTAGTTTGATGTGGCTTGGTGGGGAAATTTTAAACTCGAAGGCTCACTTCTACTAAAAACTAGTCCATGTGAAGGGTCAGTGCTCATCTGAAAATTCACCTTTTGGTTTGACCTTGGAGTTGCATCAGGGAGACACGTGGTGGTTTCCACTACCTTTCTCAGAATTAGACAATTTTTTCATGTAGCTAGTAAATTTTTGGCATACCACAGACACGTGGAGAGCCAATGCTCATTTGAGGATCCGTCTCAGGGTCCCACTTTAGCAGTTGCACCGAAGAGACATAAGGTGAGCCCATGTTCATTTGGGGTCTCCGTTTTTGGGCAAAATATCAAAAGAGTTCCATTATGACATGTGGAAGTTTCCATTCACTCTTCCCTTACTTGGAATTTTTAATGTCTAAGGAAAACTATCTCGGACCCTAGACATATGGCACCTTCCACTAGTCCTTAAAATTTTTCAAACACCTCTGCCAGACTGAGACATGTGGTGAGCCCACGCTCGTTCGGGGTCTTCATTTTTGGGTACCATCCCAAAGGTGAACCAAGGAGATACGTGGAGGATTCCACTGGATATTTTTATATTGAGAATTTTAAAAGGCCAAAAGGCATTTTTCTTGGGCCCAGGGGAAGTCGAAGGCCTATGCTTGTTTGAATACCTTCCTTTGCACTTCACCTTTGCTATTGCAGCAAGAAAATAAGTGGACAACTCTAATATAAAGTTGAGAAGGGGCATAAACAATGGTAGTTGTGCATTGTATATGATTTCACCACCATTTTATCTCTAAGACTCTTGGAGATGCAAATACTCATAGTTTTTCATCATTTTTTATGAAATTGCTTGTCGTTTTTATCTGTAAAGCACCATTGAATGGATTTAGAACTTAATTTCTGAGTCTAAGGATTGTTATAGTCGATATTTTGAAACTAAAATTTCTTGGGAACTTGCAAAAACGTGAATATTCAGAGAAGTTGGATACATGACAAAGTTACAAATGGAAGAGAGGGAAAAGGATGAAATGATGAAGGTTACAGGTGCAAAAGTGGAAAAATGTGTTGCTTCGAGTGTGAAAAGGATTACCTGTCAGATCGAGCCATACAGAGCCTCAAGAAAATGATTAAAAAGGGTATTTCTTACACAAAAAAATCAAAATGATTAAAAGGAGTGTCAAAAAGGTTGTGGCAAGGCATCCTAGTCATTAGTCGTGGGTCTGAGAAACGTGATTCGTTCACAATTTTTCCAGTTAGTAGCTGCGGGTGTGAATTTGTTAAATGTCACTTTCTGTAACAAATTAGTAACAAACAACGGCCCCTAGAATATTCTTCTTTTTGGGGGAAAATTTGGGATAGCTGAGAAAATGAAATGTATAAATGCAATCAGAATACTCTTAAAAATGGTCAGGGGTTGAATTCTTAAGAGAAAATTTAATAAAAGTTGTCTTCCTGAGAGAGAAATCTGAGAAACCTATTAATTTATTATGTGTTAGATTTTCTATCATGTCAAGTTGGTTGGGAGTGTACAACCATTGACAAAATCTGAGATTGTTCTATGTAACTTTTCCCTGCTCATGAATCTATGCAATTTTGAAATTAATTTGTGTCCATCTTGGAGAAATTAGTGTCTGCTTTGTTTCAGAATGTATGTAAGTAGTTTTACTCATTCCTACTGTAATCTTACATTGAAATATTTGTCAAATTACAAAGGATATCATCCCTTTAATAGTTTAGTGGCATTTACAATTTCATTTCAAGAAGAACTTTCATCATGTGATGAGATAAACAAATTTAAAATCACTACACTATAATTTTTTGATAAAGATTGTTTATAAGTCTTTGGGTGTACCTTAGGCATGATTGATCAGATATTTTGGTGTTTAATTGAGTCTTTTAACTTGAGCCTTCATGTTAGATTCTAAAAGATTGTGTGAAAACGTGGTGATCTAGGCCTCCATTGAAGCGCACCTTCAAGTTGAAGGAACATCTTAAATATTTTGAAGCTTTCTGTTGTTGAGTTTTCCATTATTGTGAATTTTCTCAAAGATCTAGTATAATCAACTTTAATCTACTCAATATCCCACAAAAATCATTCAAAAACCATTAATCCATCCTTAAATACCCTTATTTTCCTTTTATATCAACAAAGGAACAAACTCTATTTACTAAAATATGCAGAACAATCAGGATCCCATAATGCCTTCAGTAACATTTGCCTTATTTTTAAAGTGTCTCTATCTTTGAGAAGTGAAAATTCTTGAGAGTTGAATTATGGAGAATTGATCATACTTTCCCAAGATTTTCTTCATAAAATTAGTGCAAAAGAAGGATATCTCCATCTCCTTTTTCAAACAGAGGTTACACTACGGGTCCTCTCACCCTTGTGGAAAGGCACGGCGTAAATTAGTCAAGATAGATTAAATCCTCTTGAAGGTGTTATCCATGTCTCCACAAACAGAGTGAAAAAGGGCCAATTTGATCTGCTACCCAGCTACAAAATGACATATATTATGATCTATATATCTCTAAGCTCCATGTCGAATACGTGATGCTTCTCAACTTGAAAAGGAGAAAATTTTTTGATACCAACACTTGTGGCACCACTACCAGGGATTTTTTGAAACTCTGGTACCTATTTGTGAGGCAACAACACTTATGGCGCCATTACCGAGGACTCTTTGAAGTATCTTACAAATGCAATACATACAGAACCTGGAATACTTCTTACATGTGTTGTGTAATAATACATTTTTGAAACATCATTATATTTTCAGATTTGTAAGAATTGTTCAAATTTGTAAGTTCTGAGTGTAATATATCCAGTGCATACAATTATTATACTAAATTTGGTATCATTAATGATAAATTTGGGTAAAAGAAGAGCAGATCTTGTAATCTTTGCATGAATCTGGTATTAACATACATTTGAGAGGTATTTCATAGTGCATTTGCACAAACTAAGGTGAAACTCATTGGTGATGACTCCATGTTGTTTAAATTCTTAATAAATACCAGTGTCTTGACATATATCAAGTAAGATTTTTCATTAATCTCATCAAATATGGAAGGAAGAAGATATGTCTTTTGTAGGGACCCTAGTAGAAGGTTGTTTCAAGAGTTGGGTAAGTCCAATTTTGAAGGAAGAATAATTTGGCAGGTTGTAGGAGATCAAGCATCAGGAAAAGAGATCTCCATTGGTGAAACTGATCAGCCTATGATTGAATATTGCCATACTTCCTCAAGTGAATCTGAATCAGGTAGTCTCTTTATTGAATTGAATTCTCCATCTAGAGAGGGGCCTTCATTTGTATTTGAAAAATTTTCTTCCTCAATCTTCCCATGTATTTTCTACATTTGATAGAGTTTTCCAAGAAAAAGAGCCTTTAGAGGGCATTCATTATGAGAATTGCATCCCTATACCACATAGACTTCTCACTCCTCATCAGTTTGCATCTCCTCCAAGGTCACCTCCTCAAAATAGTATGGCTCAACCTCCACGCAGACCTCCATTTGTTGTTAATACTTTTGTTCCCATCAATTTTAGAGGTATGGCTAGCTATCGAAATGTTGTGCCACAAGATGTAAGAAATAGATTTCCTAAGTTTCAAGGATATAATGCAATCACTGGTGATGAAAACTTGATGCTATTTGTTAATATGATGGAGGAATTTGAAAAAGAATTTGAGGATGTGTACATTAAATAGTTTATCCATACTCTACAAGAAGATGCAAGGGACTGCTATAAATCTTTGCTAGATAATTCCATTGATTCTTGGATAGAAATCAATAATTCTTTTAGACTGCAGTATGGTGATAAAAAAAATCCTAAGTTTCTTTTATCCGAGTTTGAAAACATTAAGAAGAATCCTAATGAATTACTACATGATTTCAATACAAGATTTCACAAAACATTGAGAATATTGCCTGCTAACTTGAGGCCATGTGATGAATCATGTCTGATAAAGTATTCAAATGCATTTGATAAGAAATTTGCTTAATATTTGAGGGGTAAGAACCCTGGAACTTTGAGGCAGGCCTTTACCATGGCTCCACAAATTGAGAACAACATTAAAGAAAACAAAAAATATCCTAAGAGGGAGGGTGTTAGATTGATCAACCTAGAGAAGCTTCAATCAAGTAATGCTTTGTATCTTGAGGAATTTGTAAAGACTTTGGTCTAAGTTGTCAAAGAAATATCTTAAAAGCTAGCCAGGGTAGAGAAATGAATTGGAAAAGGTTCTCGAGGTCAATATATGTAGACAGGTCAAGATAGATTTGCAAATCATCCTAGAAATGATCAGAGATATGATGAAAGAGATAAAGGACCCATGGGAGCTAGACAACCCCAAGCTAGGGAAAATAGAGTAATACCTAATCCTCTAAATGCCAGAGTTGTTGTGGAAGAAGACAATGAAATTGACTGGTGTGACAAATTTCTCTTACCCCACTTTCCATGTGAAGTAGATAAGCAAGTTGAAGAATCTGATGATGATGATAACACTAATGATGATGCATTGGTGGTGGATTTATCTACAAGCTCACAGCAAGGAGAAACTTCAACAGAAGTAATAGGTGCAAGAAATGTTGTACGTTTTTTGGATTGCATTCATAGGGTACCTATTCTTCCTCCCTCTCATACTTTAGAAATAGATATGGTACAATATTTTGAAATTCCTAGTAATGATTTTCATTACCTAAGAGCTCTAATTATTAAGAAGTATGATGGAGGGATCCCATCAAAAGAGGATAGACAGTTGTTAATGAATGATGTTTTTGCCCAAGAAAAAGAGTATAACACAAGAAGTAAAGATATCAAAGGGGCAGGGCCTCAAGACAAACGAAAAAACAATGTTCTCAACAATGTCCCAAAAGATAATCTAAATAAAGATGCATCCGGAAGAGGCCTCGTTATCTCAAGTAGTTATGGTGTTCCCACCCATGCCCAAAATGTGAAAAATATCGTGCCATCTGATGAGTTTGTCAATATTTCTCTAAATGCTACTTTGCCCAACTATGTTCCTTATGACATTTCCCAACTCTTGAGTCAGATCAATATTTTTGTTCCAATTGTTGAGATGTTTAAGATTCCTGAGCATAAGAAAAGGGGCTTTGAGTATTTGGGATTGAAAGAAGAAAATATTACCCAATGTAGAAATGTAAACAATGTTAAGACTCCTCCTACCATTTCAAACCTAGAAAAACAACTAGCATTGGAGGAGATAGGTGAACCACCTGAAGTTTACTTGGGAACATCTTTGGTTGAGTCTCAATTAAATTTTGATCCATTTTTTACAACACTGATTATTAAGGACAAACTGTTGCACAATTGTATGTTTGATTCTGGAGCATCATGCAATGTTATTCCTCTAGAGGTCATGAATGAATTGAACATTAAAGTGACAACAACTCATGAAAATTGTACTACAATGGATTCTAGATAGGTGTTAGTTGTAGGATGTGTGAAAGGTTTGGTGGTAAAACTTGCAGCTTATCTGGGTAAGAACTTGAAACTTGATAATGTTATTGTTGATTGCCCTGCCAAATGGGGCATGCTGTTATCAAGAAAGTTAGTTGCAAGTGTTGGTGGAAGTGTTTAGATGGATATGTATTTTTCCACCATTCCAATTGAAGGAATCCTTTTAAATATGTATGGAGAGAAGAAGATGTTGTACCTCATTGAAGATCCCAATAATGCTTCTTATGAAGTTTTGTATGCTGATGTAGGTGCTGATAAGTTTGATGGATTCGTTCATGGTAAAGAGCATAATATTGATCAATGTAAATGTCTGGAACAAGTAGGTTTTCCTTGGACCTTGTTATTCGATGGAGCTTGTTCTGAGTTTTGAAATGGTGTTGGTATTGATCTTATTTGTCCAGGCTAGGACGAGTTTGTTTTTTCTTTCAAACTCAACTTTGAATGCACTAAAAACATTGCTAAATATGAAGAAATTTTATTGGATTTGAGAATTACATGGAAATATGGTGTAAAGGATATTATTCTCAAAGAAGATTTAGAACTGATTGTTAAGCAGACTAGAAAATTGTATGCTACTAAAAATCAGAGAATGAAAAATAACAAGCATGCAGTCTGGGATTTGATTGAAATGTTTGACTCATTTAATATTGTGCCCCACAATAAAAAGTTTAATGTTGTTACAAACAAGTTAGTAGTCCCAGGATCCAAATTTATAAATTATACAGTATCTCCATTTTGTGAGTATGATGTTGAAATACTAAAAAGGCCATCTATCCCCGACAACGTTAAAAATTGGAAAGTGTTTGATGATGATGCCCAGTTGAAACAGTTTTTACAGAACAAAGGTGAGTTTTCTAACCAAAATATAGATTGGGAACCAATCGTGTGTTCTAATAAAGGAAAGGAAACTTTATTTGGTGACATCATGCAACTGAAGACAAACACGATTCCCAGAGGTTTGGTGGAACTTGAATCAAACTTTGGTAATGTTTATTACATTATTAACAGAAGTATGTTAGTTTCAAGAGATGTGGCAGAGCATGACCTGGGCACAAAGGAAAAACCACGTAAAATTTGGTTAGGAAGTAATCTAAGAAAGGAATAGAAGTAGTCCTATGTTCAATTGTTGAGGAAATATCAAAAATACCTAGCTTGGTCTTACTATGAGTTAAAGGAATGCAAGGAATATATTTTCCAACATGAAATACCTCTTGAATCTAATGTCAAGCCTTTCAGGAAAAAATAGATGGCAATTAATCCACTCCTTTCTTTGAATATGTAAGAAGAATTAAATAAGTTGAGGGATGGAGGTATCATTTAGCCCACAAGGTACTCATCTTGGGTTGTAAATTTAGTACCTATCAGAAAAAAGAACTGAGATATAAGGTTGTGTGTGGACTTTAGGAACTTGAATAAACCATCATTGAAAGATAATTACCCTCTTCCAAACATGGAGAATATGCTACAATTGGTAAATGGTTCTAAATTTTTATCCACTTTGGATGGTTTCTCTGGCTATAATCAAGTTGTTGTGAAGGATTTAGAAAGATTAAATACTTTTTATACCACTCATTGGGGAACTTATGTCTATATCAGGAAGGCTTTTGGCTTAATGAATGCTGGAGAAAATTTCCTAAGAGAAATGGGTGTAGCGTTTTCTGGTTATATTAATGATTTCATTGTTTTTTATCAAGATGATGTAACTAAGTTTTCCAGAAAAGGAAATGATCACTTGCAAAACTTGGAGAGAACGTTGTTAATGTGTAGAGAGTATGGCATATCATTGAATCTCAAGAAGTGTCATTTTGGAATACAAAAAGAAAATATGCTTGGTCACATTTTATCAAAGGAAGGGTCATGATTGATCCCAAGAGAGTGGAAGCCATTAGAAAGGTTTGAATTCCAAGAACTAAGAAGGGAGTTCAATCATTCTTTAGAAAAATAAAATTTAACAGTAGATTTGTCTCCAATTTTGTTGAGCTGACCATCCCCATTACTAGAATGTTCAAGAAGGACCAAGTTATCAAATGGGAAGAATCTTCCATTCATTATTTCAATGGGTTCAAAGAAGCATTAAAGTATGCCCCTGTTTTGGAAGCTCCAAATTACAAGAATCCTTTTTAAATGTTTTATTTTTCTTCAGAAAACACCATTCCATTTGTATTGTTGCAAAAGGATGATGAAGGCACTGAGAGACCAATTTCCTTTTTCAGTAACGCATTGCAAGGAGCTAAGTTTGAAATACACCATCATCGAAAAGCAAACATTTTCCTTGGTGAAAGCAATAAAGGTTTTCAGACCTTAGATATTGAGCTCTAAAGTTGTTGCTTATATTCCCCACACCATGGTGAAAGATATCTTATCAGAGATGGAGGTATCAAGAAAAATATGCAGATGGGTAAAAATGTTGCAAGAATATCCAATGGATATCCAAACAACGAAATTGATAAGAGTTTTGGGCCTAGCTAATATTATTACTGAGAGAAACTTGAAAACTATTGAGGTAAATGAAGTAGAAGAACAAAGAGTGGATGTCCTTGAAAATTTCGTAAGCTCTGAATGGTACAAAGATATAATATTTTATCTCAGACATCTATGCTTCCCTAAATAAATGAGTAAAAATCATAAAAGATCTTTTAAGTTAGCCTCTCAAAAATATGTCATTACTGATTTTGGGTTAGCTTGGAAGCACTCGGAGGGAGTGGTCTTCAGATGCATTGCTGAGGATGAAGACCCAAAGGTAATTACTAATATCCATGGAGGGAAATTTTGCTGGAAGAGTTACAACACATAAAATATTGAGGGTTGATTATTGGTGGACAACTATCTTCAAAGATACAACTCTATTGGTTAGGAAATGTGAAATTTGTCAGCATTTTTCCGGAAGAATGAAAGCTTCAGGCTCCCTTTCTTTGTATCCTGTATCAGTTAAAGCCCCATTTAGACAATGGGGAATGTATTTCACTGGGGAAATTTCTGATCCTTCCAGTGCTGGTCATAAATGGATTCTTGTACCCACTAATTATTTCACTAAGTGGGTGAAAGCAATCCCCACCAAGAAAGCAACACACCAAGCTATCATGGACTTCATGCTGAATCAAATCATATAAAAATTTGTAGTGCTAGCTAAGGTTGTTGTTGACAATGCCACGAGTTTTAGAGCCAAACCTTTTGTAGCAATGTAAAAAGAATATGGAATCAATTTGACATATGCTTGTAACTACAATCCTAAAGGAAATGAATAAGATGATTCCAACAATAAAAAGTTGTTGAAGATCATTAAAAGAACATTGGAGCTGAACAACAAGAAGTGGGGTGAGAAATTGAAGCTTTTTGGTTGGGCTAATAGAATCACTATCAAAATAGCTACTGGTAAAATCCAATTCAAGTTAGTGTATGGAACTCAAGCTTTGTTTCCCCTTCATTTGCACTTATCTTCATTTCAGTTTGTTCAACAAATTGAAGATCAAGAAGTTAGTCCATATGATGCTTGAATCAATAAAATTATTGAGTTAGACGAAGAAAGAAGGGCTTCGCATTAGTGGCATGTGAAGTTCAAAGAAAATTTGAAGAAGATATTTGACAAGAAGCTGACTCCACGAACTTTCAGCATTGGGGATTTGGTGCTCTTATGGGATAGCAGACATGAAGATAAGGGAAACATGGTAAATTTGATACATTTTGGATGGTCCCTTATGCAATTGACATTCAAATTCTTGAAAATACCTTCATCTTAAAAGAATTAGATGCGAAATTGCTTCAATTTCCTGTTAATGGCAGGCATTTGAAACATTTCCTTGATTGGTTTCTCAAAATCAAGGTATACTCCATTGTAAAATGTATAGTCTTATAGTTTCTTTCTACTTTCATGTTTCTCTATTTTTTTTTGTCCTTGTCCTTGGTTGCCGTTTTGTTGGTTTATCGGTTCATCCTTGGGGGAGTTGGTTGTTATTGTTCTACTCTGCAAGCTCATTCTTTAAATTTTTTTCCCAATGGTTTGTTTTTGGCACTAGGTCTGCTATTTGTTCTTGCGAAAATCAAAGGGAGTGCCCATTCCCAAGTCAGAGCCAATTTTGGTGCTCAATTTTATCTCGAACCATTTTTCCTTGAAGTTCTTTAGTTTATGGGCTCTGTCATCTGTTCTATCTCCCTGTATTGATGCATAAAAACTCTATCCTCCATTTGGTTTCCATGATCAATCCCTTCCTTGGTCGAGGATCACTTAAAAGTATAGAATTTGTTTTTTACTCCTCTATGCATGTGAAAGAGTCTATAACTTGGGTGAAAATTGGGTTTTTTCACTTCCTTCCATTTTCCACCGTCACTTTTTGTTTTCCCTATCAATTTTGTCCCAAATATTTGTGGAAACATGATTAGATGCGACTTAGAGGATCACATTTAGGCCTTGAATCATTTCTAAACTCTCTAACCATGTAGAAACATTCATTTCTGGGATCAAATGGTGATTTTCCTACATTTTACAGTTTGACGGGTGTGTTTTCCTCATCAAAATTACATCTTAGCATCTGTGGAAAATTTGGCCTTTCTAGTTGGATGTGGCTCAGTGATGCACTTTGAAACTCTAAGTCTCGCTTCTACTCGAAATTAGTCCACGTGGAGGGCCGACACTCATCTAAAAATTCACCTTTTTGTTTGACCTTGGAGTTACGTCAGGGAGACACATGTTGGTTTCCGCTGCCTTTCCCTGACTTAGAAAAAAATTTCATCCGACTAGTAGAGTTTTATAAGACCATGGCCATGTGGAGGGCCGGTGCTCATTTAAGGATCCACCTTAGGGTCCGACCTTAGCAATTACATCAAAGAGACACATGTTGAGCCCTAGCTTATTTGGGGTCTCTGTTTTTTGGCACAATATCAAAAGAATTCCATGATGAGACATGGAAGTTTCTACTCACTCTGCCCTTACTTGGAATTTTCAACAGCCAAGGAAAATTGTTTTAGATGCTAGACATATGGTGCCTTCCGCTAGTCCTTAAAAATTTTCAAACACCTCTACCATACTGAGACACGTGGTGAGCCCACACTCATTTGGGTTCTCCTTTTTTGGGAACCATCCCAAAGCTCCGTTAAGGAGACACTTGGAGGCTTCCAATCGATCCTTTTATACTGAGACTTTTCAAAGGCCAAAAGGTGTTTTTCTTGGGCCCATGGCACATGGAAGTCCTGCACTTGTTTGAAAACCTTCCTCTGTACCTCTTCTTTGCTATTGTACCAAGAAAACATGTGGATGAATCTAATCTAAAGTAGAGAAGAAGAGGAATCAGTGGTTGCTGCGTAATTCACCTATTTTTCTACCATTTTTACTCCAAGACTCCTGGAGATGTGAATACACACTATTTTTCATCATTTTTTGATTAAATTCCTTGTATTTTTTTGTTTATAAAGTGCCATCGAATAGATTCAGAACTTAATTTTTGAGTAAAAGGATTATTATGGTCAATATTTTGAAGTTGGAATTACTCAGGAACTTGCAAAAACATGAATTACCAGAGAAGCTGGATAAGGGAAATAATTACAGATCGAAGAGAGGGAAAAGGATGAAATGATGATGGTTGTGTTGTATATATCTCCCCCCAGGTAAATATAGACAAATAGAAGAATATGGGAATCAAATAAACTCAAAACCTAACATTTATTTACACCATCTTTAGCTAGCACAGGTTGGAGGCGCGTGTCAGAAGGTGTCGACATAGAAAAAATTTCACCCTGACGCAGGTTGGAGGCGCATTTCAGAAGGTGTCGACATAGAAAAATTCACGCCCTGGCATAGGCTGGAGGCGCATGTCAGAAGGTGTCGACATAGAAAAATTCATGCCCTGGCACAAGTTAGAGGTGCATGTCAGAAGGTGTCAACATAGAAAAAGTCGCGCCCTGGCGCAAGTTGGAGGCACATGTCAAAAGGTGTCGACATGAAAAAGGTTGCACCTAGGCACAGGTTGGAAGGCGTCAACACCACATTTTCAGCACCTATGGTGCACTTAAGAGTATGTTGACATGAGAATGGATGCACCAAGGTGCATCTTTAGGAGGCGCAACATTTTGAGCATTGACACCCTGAACCCGACAAAAAGAAAACCCTGACCCAGATATTCAAATGGCTATAAATTTTCACAGGGAGCTCAGATTCATGCAAGGTTGAACTTTTCAAAAATCTTACAAGGTCCTATATCCAACTATGACTAGATATCTTTAATTGGGTTAGGACAAGTTCTTCAAAACTACAAAATACAGTTCGTTCCATTTTTTGGGTTTACTAGGGTTTTCACCTACCACCATAATGAGATGAATTAAATACAATCTGGAGGTGGTTGGGGTAGATTTGGAATTCATCTCTCTTCCCTCTCTCATTCTTCCTATAAATTGTAAAGAGGGGCTTGTTTCTAAAGGTTGGAAATTCTTGTTTTTCCCCTCCCTTCTTCTCTTTGGTAGGCGAATTTGCGGATTTTAAACCTCCCATCTAAAACTGTAATGCAACTCTGCCTCTTGGCATTTTGTAGTGTATTGTATCAGTCTATGGAGCAAATAGTGCATGTCTATGGATGATTCTCAACCATCTCTATGTTCATTTGCATCCTCCTGATATTTCACTACAAATTTGGTTATCCGTGCATGATCTTGTATTGCATTTTAATGGTTTGTGTTTATTGGCAAGACATGTGTTCTTCATTCCTGGGTGCATCACCTTTGTTAGTTTAGGTTTATTTTTATGCATCTTCTTACCGTGTTTCCTTTACAAGATAGATTAGGTGTTTGAGTAAACCCTCTACATTTTTATGTGTGGATATGAACAGGGGAATACGATCCGGCCTTCATCCAGAGAGCTTTCCCGATTCGGAAGGTCCCACACTTGGGAAACGCTCCATGTTATGCAATCACATTGAAAGTCTCAACCCATCGAGTTACAAATAGATTAAGGGGTGTTGTGATTCTCCATCAACATTTTTGGCATGCCCGGTGGGAGAAAGAGGTGATTCGATAAGATTTGAAGGAATTTTCAAGAAATTTGGACTTAGAAATTGCAAGTTTTACAATTTCAGATTTTTTCACCTTCTAGGATGAAATCTGAAATAGATTTTCAAGGGCTTAACTTGCTCAAAACAAGTCAAAATTTCACCAGTTGATAGATTAGGGGATAATCCTCAAAAGGGTATTCTTAGATTTTTTATAGTTTGACTTTCAAAATTTCATAGTTTTTTAGTATTTTGGGTTCTCCCAGGTGTCGAGCATGTCCCAAGTTCTGACACTGCGTATTTCAGGTTTTGTAAGTTGCCTTGCATGACCTGAGTTTTACCTGTACCTTTCGGGGATTAGTAGCTACGCAACAAGACCTGATAACTAAATTGAAGAACTATATCTTCCAGGTCCTTCAAAGTTTTAAATTCTATTTTTAATATTGTCAGGTTTGGTGTGTAACTTGGCAGAATCTAGCCTTTTTGAGGCTCATTCTCTAACACATCTGATGACTCTGAAGGGATAGAATTCAGCAGTGTAGCAACAAAATTTTCCCAGGCACATGAGAAGAATTCGAACCAGGTCTGATACTCGAGAAGAAGGGCTATTTGTCTACTTACAACTTTCACCAAGCAGAGGAAGGAGAGGAAGAGGACCACAAAGATCACCATCTCCACCTAACTGAAATTTGTCTACACCTCCACCTGGTAGACCTTTTCTCGCATCAAGCAGGGTTCTTAGGCCAATCATAATGGCACATCTACCACCAAATTTGTCAATTTCATGAGAAGTAGTCCACTCACCCTAAATTCTCATAATCAAGTTCCGGTTGCAGCACTAAAGAATATCCCCTATTTCACAGGAGAAAATCATACTACTCCTATTGACCACATCCAGGATATTTCCAATGCATGTGCAATCCATGAAATAAATGAAATGGATGTTGCAGTCAAGTTGTTGGCTTCATCTTTTAAAGGTAAATCCTTACAGTGGTTTAGGAGCCTAGTAGCAGGGTCTATTATGAATTGGAACCAAATTTGTTCAGCTCTTTGCAACCAATTTGGGGAGAGGGCAGACAATTTGTCTTTATTGGAACAACTGATGACAATCAAAAGAGCTTTTAACAAACAAATGAAAGATTTCAACTTCAGATTCCAATGGACATGGGATAGGATTCCAATAGCTGCTAGACCAATGGCCAAAGGTGCATTCCTTTATTTCTTAAAGGCTATAAATTCAAACATAGCCATGATGATCCAATCAATGGGAGGGACAATGCTGCCAGGGGCCTATGACACAGCTATCAGAGTAGAGAACTGTTTGATCTAAGATGACAAGTTTGCATCAAGGCCACCAATGCCTCTCTATCTAAATATGGGAAATCATACAACCAGTCAAGCACCAGAGTTGAATCCCATTCCAACTCCTAGAGATCAAAGCAATAATGAGGCATCAAATTCTTCAAATACTTCAAAGGAATTTTAGGAGGTTATGAAACAATTACAAAACCTTAGAAATGAGCTGGTGACTATCCAAAGACAGTAAGCTCAAAGTGTTATAGCATATCACCCTCAAGTGCAGTACCAAGCTAGGCCCCCATACCAACAAAATAGACCACCAGCTCAGGCTTCAAATCAAAACCATAACTAGGGACAACCTCAAGCTTCCAGGCCATTTCGACCATATGATCCAAATGCAACGAAATCCTCAAGAGCCTTGGTTCCAACACAAAACAAAATGGCACAGGAGTACGATTGGTGTTACCCTTGTAATCTAACTCATAATCAGTTAGCATGTTTCAATGGTGCACTAAATCAAGCCTTGATGGTGCAAACCATTGGTGTGTCTCAAGAACCAAACCAAGAAAGGAATACACAACAAGAAGCACAACAAGAAACACCTCCAATAGAAACCATGTTGGCCAATTGGAAAACGAAAGACTTCTGTGGAGTTAACCAATAGCCTTTTCAAGGTGTGGCTATAAACACACGGTCAAAGAAGAGAAGCATAGAAGAGGGGCAGCCATCTAATCCAGTTGTTTCTCAGCCCACTCCTATACAATAAGGGATTAGTAGACCAAATGTAATTATAAATGTGCAAAATCAGCCTAAGGTACCTGTTATAGCAACACATGCACCTATTCAAGCTCCAGAAAAGGTTATGCACCTGGTAAGGGACGACAAAAATACGGATCATCCTCTTTCAACATCATTGATCAAATGAAGAAGACACATGTGAACATTTCCATGTTGGAATCACTAGCGATCTCAGGGCAACGAGATTTATTGTAAGATGCAATGGAAAATTGGTCTACCTCGAATGTATCAAACTAGAGACAGGAGAAAGTTCTCACTAATGCAGTGAATCTAGGTGGCGGTAAACCAAGCAAGGATTTGAAGCCTCCACCATTTTATGTGTCATTATTTGTTGGAAACCATTTGGTACACAACTACACGATAGATTCAGGGGCAAGTAGTTCATTGATGCCGAAGAGAATAGCGGATCAACTAGGTCTAAAGTATGAGCTAGCGTTGAAAGGAGTAGTACAGATGGATGGAACAACAGTTCGAATAGTTGGGGTAAAAAAAGGGTTAATCCTAACACTACATGCCTATCCTAAATGTTAGAGTTCTGCAAGATGTGTCTGTGATTGACCTTCTGCCACTATTTGTGTTATGTCTGTTCAAGAGACTTCATTGCAAAAATTGGTGGATATTTATCTACAGATTAGTCACACATGATTTTCAAGACAAGGTATGGGGGCCAAAACAACAATCAGGTAAGAACCAATTGCCAATTTCCATATTGAACCTCATATGCCAACTCCTATCAATGTAAATTGCTTAGCCTTTTGATCAAGAGGAGTGTTAAAATGATCTAGAAACATGGTACTAAGGTTGAGGGAATTCCTGATTTGACTTTGGATGAATGGGAAAACAAGAGTCATGAATTCGACCCATAGAAGGAAATTGAAGAATCTAAATTGGGCGTGTATTGTGTACATAAAGAAAATTCACCCATTCCCAACATCATTCATCTTGAACAGAAGGATGGCAATGAAGTTTGGCAACTATTTTTTGATTGTTCGAGAAGTAGACAAGGTGTTGGAGGTGATGCAATGTCAATTTCACCGCAACACATCAAATATTTTCAGCTTTTCGTTTCCAATTTTCATGTTCAAACAACACAGCTGAATACGAGGCATTGATTCATGGACTTCATTAGTCCAGGAGAAAGGGCATAAAGAACTTGCAGGTGTTCGGGGATAGCGAGCTAATCGTCAACCAAGTCAGGGGACAACATGCTACAAAGAATGACCTGCTGAAGAACTACAAGAATAGGGTATGGGACCTCATTGAGGATTTCGAAGCTTTAAACATTGTGTCCATACCCAGGAAGGAAAATGAAGCCATGGATAGGCTCACAGTAGTTAGAACAATGTTTGATGTGGTTGACAACATCAGAAGGGAAAAAACACAACCACATATCCATGTGATTGTGAGGCCAACAGTTCCAGATAATAACACAAGCTAGTAGATTTTTGAGAATGATCAACAGATCATCAATTTTTTGCAAGAAGAGGCTAAATTCTTAGCTAGGAATCAGGACAGACTAGAGCAACAGTACGGGGATCAAGTAGTGCAGCTACGGACAAAAAAGCTTCCTAAGGGTTTAGTAACATTGGAGTCTATCTTCAACCCTAACGACCAGTTCCGTAAGGAAAAGGCTAACATACAGGTCAAGAGAGAAGATTCAGAGCCAATTCTAGTTGGGGAAGGTAAAACACTTCAAATTGGTAAAGTGGCCACCGAGTAGGAGAAATCAGATTTCATACAGCTTTGCCAAGAATTTCCAGATGCCTTCACTTGGAGCTATGAATACTTGAGAGGATTCAATCCGAAGTTGGCACAACATACCATAGAATTGGATCCAGATGCTAAGCCCATCAAGGCAGAAGAAGAGACCAGTCAACCCTCACGTTGAGCCTCTAATGAAGAAAGAGTTAAACAAGCTAATTGAGGCAAGCATTATATTCCTGATCAAGCATTCAAGCTGGGTTCCAAACTTGGTTCCAGTCAGGAAGAAGAGCGGAGAAATCAGGTTGTGTGTGGACTTCCGAGACCTCAATAGGGAATCTCTCAAAGACCATTACCCGCTTCCTTCAATGGAACAAATATTGCAAGTGGTATCCAGTTCGGAGAGATTCTCTCTCCTAGATGGCTACTCAGGGTATAATCAGATAATGGTGAAAGAAGATGACCAGTTCAAGATAGATTTCACCACCAAATGGGGCACCTATGCCTACAAGAAGATGCCATTTGGGCTATCAAATGCTGGAGCCACTTTCCAAAGGGAAATGGATATGGCATTCAAGGGATTGATCAATAAAATAGTTCTGATATATCTTGATGACATCACTGTATTCTCCAAAAATGTAGCAGATCACCTCTTTCATCTGAGGTAGGTATTTCAGAGGTGTAGAAGATTTGGGGTATCATTGAATCCTCATAAATGCATATTTTTGGCTCACGAAGGAAAACTTCTAGGCCATATTGTTTCAAAGGAGGGGTTGACAATTGACCCAGAAAGAGTTGAAGCAATTCGAGTGTTACCATTGCCAAGTAACAAGAAGGCTCTTCAAAGCTTCTTAGGAAGGATCAATTTTTTCCGGAGGTTTGTTCCAAGCTTTGCAGCCCCTGTAAATCTAATAACATTGATGTTAAAGAAGATCATGGCATTTAAGTGGACATCTGAAGGCGAGGCAAGTTTTTAGGCAATAAAAGAGGCTATATCTCAAGCTTCAACGCTCATCAATCCAGACTTCTGCAAGGACTTCACGCTATATGCCTTCGGTGGTGGAGACACAATTTCTACAATCCTGGTACAACAAAACAAAGAGGGATTAGAACAACCAGTTTCTTTCTTCAGTCAAGGCTTGGAGGAATACGAAACTAGGTACTCTTTCATTGAAAATCATGTCCTTGCAGTGATCAGGAGCTTAAAGAAATTCAAGCACCTAGTCTCAAATAACAAGATCCAATTGTTGGTCTCTCATGCGAGAGTCAAATACTTCCTTCTAAACAAGGATCTGAATGAGAAACGTGCAGGATGGATAACCCGTGTCATGGAATATGACATCGAGATCAAGGTCACTAAACTAGTATGTGGAAAAGGATTATGTGAACAGCTAGCTTTGAGTCGGCAAGTTGAATCAGGTGATGAAAAAGAGACTGTCTTGGTACTACAGGATGGTCAGCGAACAGGAAAATGATGATGTGCCTGCTCCTTGTTGGACTCAGAATATGATACACTTCCTACAGGCAAGCCTATGCCCTCCAGAATTGAGCAAAGCAAAAAGGAGATACTTCATATTACAAGCCATTCCATATGTGCTTGTTGATGGTGTTTTGTTTAAGAAACACGTCAATCGAGTTCTATTGAGGTGCATTAGGACATGTAAAATTGAGAGGGTGTTACAAAATTTTCATGATGGAGATTCCAGAGGACATTCCACCCCACGGAGTAATAGCTCTCAAGATAATAAAGGCAAGGTATTATTGGCCCATAGTGTTTAGTGACTGCTATACATGGACAAGAAGCTGCAAGCAATGTGCACTCTTCACAGGAAAAGAAAGACTAGCACCACTTCCATTACACCTAATTTTGGTTGACCAACCATTTATGCAATGGGGATTGGACTTCGTCCAGGTCATCAACCCAAACTCAAGCCAAGGCCACAAGTGGATTCTCACGGCAACAGACTATTTCACCAAGTGGATTGAGGAAGTAGCACTCAAAGAAGCAAATGAGTCTAACATACTGGACTTTTATGAAGGAATAATGACCAGGTTTGGTGTGCTGGCCATTATCATATCAGACAATGCATTGGCATTCATAGGTTCCAAGATTACAGAAACGTCTGTCAAGAATGGAAATCTATTTGAGCACCTCTTCAAATTATTACCTGCAGGGTAATGGATAGGCAGAGTACACGAACAAGAATTTGCTAAGGATCATCATAAGGACTCTGGATGAAAACCAAAGGACATGGCATACCAAGCTAAAATCAGTGTTATGGGCTGACAGAATAATGCCAAAGAAGGTCTACAGGTAATTCTCCCTACAAGTTGGTCTATGGGAAAGAGGCAGTATTGCCTATATCATTAGAATTGCCAACATTGGAGCTCATGAAGCAGTTGGAGTTGTTTGAGTTCGAACCAATGGAGGCTAGGTATGCAGAGTTGATGGAATTGGAAGAAATAAGAGAACATGCAGTTCAGACGATTGAGAAGGATCAGGCCTTAGTAAAAAGATGGTTTGATAAGAAGGAAAGAGCAAGGACCTTCCAGGAAGGGGACCTAGTTCTGAAATGGGATGCAGATCGGGCAAAACCAGGAAAGCATTCCAAGTTTGATGCCATTTGGAGTGGCCCCTACATGGTCACGGGATGTAAAAGTAGCAATGCCTTCCAATTATCTACATTAGATGGAGAAGAACTCCCAATTCCGGTTAACGGAAATCTATCTTAAACATTGCTACTAAAAGGAAAAGGTTTACCGTTGTAAATTTTAGCCTAGATTTCAATTCCTCTAAGTACGGATGAACATTTTATTGTTGTAGTTAGGTTTCAATTTCTCTAAGTGCTTTGGCATAGGTTTTTTTGCTCTCAGGTTTAATTTCTAAAATTCAGTGTGCTCTTGGAGAAGGAGTTGTGGTATCAGGCTTGGGATCAGATATTAGGTTGGTTTCAGGTTATTACTGATGACTCCATGCCCAATGGATTGCTAAAAGGCCATTGATCTTCTACCTAGCAGGTAGGTGATCCCATTAAGTCACCAAATTGTTGTATATATCTCCCCCTGGGTAAATATAGACAAACAAAAGAATATGGTAATCAAAGAAACTCAAAACTTGACATTTATTTACACCATCTTTAGCTGGCGCAGGTTGGAGGCACATGTCAAAAAGTGTTAAAATAGAAAAAGTCATGCCTTGGCGCGGTTGGAGGTGCATGTCAGAAGGTGTCGACATAGAAAAAGTCGTGCCCTGGCGCAGGTTAGAGGCGTATGTCAGAAGGTGTCGACATATAAAAATTCGTGACCTGGCGCAAGTTGAAGGCGCATGTCAGAAGGTGTCGATATAGAAAAAGTCGTGCCCTGGCATAGGTTGGAGGCACATGTCAAAAGGTGTCGACATGAAAAATTTTGTGCCCAGTCATAGGTTGGAAGGCGTCAACACCATATTTTCAGCACCTATGGTTCACTTAAGAGTATGTTGACATAAGGATAGTTGCGCCGAGGCGCATCTTCAGGAGGTGCATCATTTTGAGCGTTGACACCCTGAACCCGACAGGAAGTAATCCCTGACCCAGATATTCAAATGGCCATAACTTTTCATAGGGAGCTCAGATTCACGCAAGGTTGGACTTTTCATAAAGCTTACAAGGTCCTCTATCCAACTACATACTAGATATATTTAATTGGGTAAGGAACAAGTTATTCAAAAATGCAAAATACAATTCGCCATTTTTTGGGTTTGCTAAGGTTCTCACCTACCGCCATAATGAGATGAATTAAATGCAACCTAGAGGTGGTTGGGGTAGATTTGGAATTCCTCTCTCTTCCCTTTCTCATTCTTCCTGATAAATTTTAAGGAGGGGCTTCTTTCTAAAGGTTGGACATTCTTATTTTTCCACTCCCTTCTTCTCTTTAGCAGGTGAATTTGTGGAGTTCAAACCTCCCATCTAAAACTGTAATGTAACTTTACCTCTTGGAATTTTTTAGTGTATTGTATCAATCTATGCTGGAGCAAATAATGCATGTATATGGATGATTCTAAACCCTCTCTATGTTCATTTGCATCCTCCTAATCTTTCACTGCAAATTTGGTTATATGTGCATGATCTTGCATTGCATTTTAATGGTTTGTGTTTATTGGAAAGACAAGTGTTTTACATTCCTCGGTGCATCACCTTTGTTAGTTTAGGTTTATTTTTATGCTTCTTCTTACCCTGTCTCCTTGGCAAGTTAGATTAGGTTTTTGGGTAAACCGTCCGCATTTTTATGTGTGCATCTGAACAGATGAATAGGAACCGGCCTTCATCCGGAGAGATTTCCCGATTCGTAAGGTCCCACACTTGGGAAAAGCTCCATGTTATGAAATCACACTGAGAGTCTCAACCCATCGAGTTGCAGACAGATTCAGGGGTACTGTGATTCACCATCAACATAGGTTGTACATTGCAGAGATAGAGCTAAATCCAGGTCTTGCACATACAAGGGTGAAAGAGTAGTTACCTATTAGATCCAGCTATACATAGAAACAACTCTATAAAATTCCTCATTACAATAGGGGATTTCTTACCCAATTTTAGTAATAATCTGAATAATTTACAATAACTGTCAAAAATGTTGTCCAAGCATTGCTACTCTAACACTTAATAATTTCTCGAGTCGTGCTAACTGATAATGTGATCAGTTGCATAGAGTGTAATCCAATTGGCAGCTATGGATACCAACTTTGTTACAATAATTATTTGCTCATGAAATTATGAACTATATGTATGAGAATCAAAGGTAACTCAAATATTATTTTTTTTTAGAGAATGATACCATTTAAGAGGATAAGAGAGACACATTGGAGTGATAAGCAAGTGTTAGTGAGTAGCTTTACATTGGGATTCTTGGAGTTGAGGTATCTTCCCACCAATCCTAATTCCGATCACGAAGATATCCACCTTACCAATGTTAATTTCTTATTTTTTTGATTTTCTATCATGTCAAGTTTGTTGTGAGTGTATAGCCATTAACTAGCTCTAAGATTGTTCTGTGTAACTTTCCACTGCTGATGAATCTAAGAAATTTTGAAATTAATTTGTGTCCATCTTGGAGTAATTAGTCTGTTTTGTTTCAGAATGTCTGCAAGTAGTTTTACTCATTCCTATTGCAATATTACATTCAAATATTTGTGAAATCACACAGGATCTCATCTCTGTGAAAGTTTAGTGGCATTTAAAATTGCATTTAAAGAAGATCCTTCATCCTGTCATGAGATAAACAAATTTAAAGTCACTGCATTATCATTTGTTGATAAATATTTTTTATAAGTCTTTAGGTGTACCTTAGGCATGATTGATCAGAGATTTTGGTGTTTAATGGAGTCTTTTAACTCGATCCTTCGTGTTAGATTCTCAAAGATTGTGTGAAAATGTGCTGATCTAGACCTCCATTGAAGCACACCTTCTAGTTGAAGGAGTGTATTAAATATTCTGAAGCTTTTCGTTTTTGAGTTATTCATATTTTGAAGTTTCTCAAAAATCTAGTATAATCAACTTTATCATGCTCAATCTCCCATTAAAATCATTCAAAAACCATGAATCCATCCTTAAACACCCCTGTTTTCCATGTATATCAACAAAGGAACCAAATCTATTTACTTAAATATGTAGAACAATCAAGATCCCATAATGCCTTCAGTAACCTTAGCCTTATTTTTAAAGTTTCTCCATCTTTTAGAAGTGACAACTCTTGAGAGTTAAATTATGGAGTATAGATCATACTTTTCAGATCAGTTTCAGAATATAAAAGGGATTAAACAACAAACTACAAGACTTCAACAACCTTAAAAACAACTTTAAAAAGAGCCCATGATAGGAAAGAATGTTCATGATTCAATACAAAACAAGAAAATTAGTTTTTTAACTATTTGGATGCCTTGTCCTATTCGGTAGCTTGTTGGTTCACAGAAAGTTACAGCAGTATGAGATTTCATGCTTTTCTTAGAGCCCAAAAATGAGCATCAAAATTTTGAGAATCAGTCCCAAAACCTCTCAGAACAATTTGCAGATAAATTAGAAAGGTTATTTGTGTTTTGGGCTGATTTATCAAATAAACTCAAGGTACACATCTCATTTTCAGGTTTTTCATATTATTTATTTTACAAGTTGAATTCACTACCTCAATTTTGGAGAAAAGAAAGCTATTTTTTGCTACATGTTTCAGGATTTTTTAGCCCCGATTTGCAGCTGGTTAGAATAGGGTGGATTAGGATTTTCCTTTCAAAACATGTATTTCATGCACATTACAACTTTTTAATTCAATAAGTGCATTTGTGCACGCAATCTGGTTTACCAGATCCTTTCCCAGGTTTAGTTTGTTTTTTTTATAAGGATCAATTTTTTTAGAAAAGGCATATTGTGGTTATACGCTTTGACTCCATGCCCAATGGACTAGATCAAGACACTGATCTTATAAGCTATTAGGAATCTTTCCCTGCAAGATCACCATAAATGTTTATAATTTTTGCACTTGTGCAAAAATGGGCAACTTGAAACTTTGTTCGATGGAAGGAATTAATGGAATGGACCTAACTATAAAAGAGAAAGAAAACTGACATGTCACTTTTCCAGTTTTAGAATTCCTATTTCCCACTTAGAATGTCTTCCATCACATCATTGTCAAGATCATGCACCAGATCACTTCAGAAAATGGGCATGACCTCAACACAAATGGGAAGGATGCATTAAACAGAAGATGGAAAACCAAAATATTGCAGAGGGATAGTCCACTTCTGTAACGACCCAGAAAACCACACACGAACAGCACAGTGAAATACAAGATAACTTTTGTTTTACTTTCTTGACACATAACATGACGCAACACGTCACCACCAATTATATAACTAACACTGTGAACAACTTGATACAAGGATGGCCATAAAGGCAGCACGGAAATGTTCACACCTATCAAGGACAATTTACTTTTCTTTTTGACAAGACAACATAGAAGTCTGATCACAGAACACACTTACAGTTAGGGCCAACCACAATGAAATATTCTTGAGGGTTATTTATTTTAAAAGGACATCTTGCAATTCTTAGCTTACGTTTTCAAGGAGACTCAGGATATGATTCATACAATTCATCTTACCAAGTTAAATTTATTATTTTTACACAGAGTAATTATCTTTAAATTTTCTCTATTATGACCTTTATTTGCTTAATTCGTTTATCAAGAAAAAGGAGAATTTTAATTCCACAAGGCCATCTGCTCACCACTAATGCTACTAAGATTCGTTCTTGCCCACAAGACAACATGGTTTAAGTTCAACACACTTAAGAGAAGAGATACAAGGTGCCTTGGAAAAGGGTTAGAGGGAGAAGGTCGAGATGAAACATCTTTAGGACCTCATTAGTTATTGCTAGTATTTAATTGAAGCTAGGGCTCTTAACCAGAATTATCAACAACCTTACTTAGGATTCGCTAAAAGTATTAACAAGGAGTAAAAATTTACTTTCCAAATGGCTGAGAGATAGATTGTGTGGTTTCAAATATTGTTTTCTCATGTTTATTAAATCTTATTATCTTCCAAAACTATCCATAGATTTCCTTTAAGTTCGTTTCAGAATTCCACCATGAAAGGGATACTGTTCATTAATGTCGCTAGGGGTATCAAGTTATATAATGTTACTTGCAATGATATTCCTGCCCTTGATTACTTAAATAATTTCTTGCTCTCAAGTTGGTGACCCCTACGTTACTTTATTTGAATACAACTTTTAATTTAAATTCCTCAAGTATTAAACAATCCCATGTTAGTTTACTTATGACACTTTATTACTAAGTCATGGCAAGGTTTAGCTCGGAATTTATTCTCAAGGCAAAGTTGAAGCAACACTCATTTACGAGAACAAAACAAGATTACATCATTTCTTAAAATACTGATACTCCACAAGTCACTCAACCACAATAACCAAATTTTCTTATATTTTCCAAGATCGACAAACAAATCAAGGTTACAAAGTTAAGACAACATAATCCATGATACAAAATTACTAAGAAATTGATCCTCTTCTAAAATTTTTCCACTAGATGTTATCAATAGTTTAACCCCCCAAAAAAAAACAACGTTCAAGCACCAAAGTGGATATCATCTATGCAAATACAACAGCCACTTCTTTCATACTTGAGCTCGGAAAAACAACCTGCCTCTTCCATTGCTTGGACGCAAGACATAGAGATTACATCACGCTCCTGGCTCTGAAGGCATCTACCATAATGATAAATAAACCTTTTCCTTCATCAGATTTGAGGACAACATCAAACTCTCGGTGCAAACATTACAGTTGAAGCTTGTAAGGTGTGATAATTCCAACAGAACTCTTTATGCCTGCCAACTTAGTGACTCGTTGAAGATGCTCATATAATTACAAAGTAAATTGTGATTCATGAATATTCTGATATGAAATAGATCCACGCCCATGGGATTCTCTCCCATGAGTTACATCGTAAAACAAGTAAGATCTCAATAGAGAATCTTTGTAAATAAATTTCATCAGGTCTGCTGGAAGCACTCAAAAAGGCTTCTACTGTACTACAACATGCCTACTTCCTGGCTAACTCCTGACCAAAAAAAAGGGAAACTCCACTAAGAAGAATATACGGTATCACTCCTACACTCCAAATGTCTACTTCTGGTCCATAGTTTCACCGTAAGACTTCTGGAGCCACATAATATGCACTGCCAACAATATCTCTAAATACTTGACCTTCTTTGAAGAAAACAAAGAGTCCAAAATCAGTGGCCTTGAGGGGGGCGTTATCGTCCTTACTGAGCAAGAGAAAATTCTCAGGCTTGAGATCGCGATGGGCAACACCCATGGAATGGCAGGTGTGCAACATCTGGACAATGGTCCTGCACAACGTGGCAGCCACCCTCTCGGTGTAGTGGCCCTTGGCAATGATCCGATCGAAGAGTTCACCGCCAGTTCATAGCTCCATAACCAGATTGACAGAGAGCCTATCCTCATAAGTGTCCTAGAGCTCCACAATGTTTGGCTGACCCGTCAGGTGATGCATGATTTGAACCTCTCTGCGCACGTTCTCGATGTCGTCCTTGCTGCAAGCTTGAGCTATGCAATGGTTTTGCAGGTGAAATGCTCCCGAACTCGCGCCCCATTGTGTAAGTCTCCCAAACATCCTCCATGGGACGCCCGAGCATGGGGCCTGTGGGCTTGAGCTTAGCGGCTGGTCGTGGTGAGGGCGCAAGGTTTGGCCTGAAGGGAGAACTCGGCCTGTGTGGAGGATTCGTCGATGCGACCGCGGGATGGGAATTTGCTTAAGGATTCTTTGCAGGGCCATTTTCCCGATGCTTCTCCTCCTGCTGATGGTTTCCGTTGTTGGTGCTGTATTTGCAAAAGTCCCTACGGAGACGTGCAGGTGGGGAAGCAGATTTGTGTGCAAAGTGCAAGCACATAACTGTCACACAACAACAAGAACAACTACTACAGCTGCAATATTTTGCAACAACTGATCACGACTGTGGTCGCGTGCAACCAGAACAGCAGGTTCAGCACCAACGATTCCTTGAGATGGTCCTGTAGCAGCTATCGCACTTAACTCTCTCTAGAGGCCTCTCATTTTCTAAGATAAGTTTACTTCTCTGCCCTGTAGCTGCTGTATATAGCCAAACACTTCCTCACGGCACTCTCTTAGGAGAAATTTCGGTTCTACGCTCCACTGAAACTGCCTGTACAGCACAATTTTGAGGATCTACACCCACCCACGCAACATCAGGGTGACAGACCTTCATTTCACCATTAATGAGTCCACTATCCAGAACACGCTATAGAAATTCATCTGTTTCAGCATTTGATGGAGTGCAAAACAAGCATTCGTGGTTAGACAGACACGACAGGTAGGCCACGTGAATAGCAGGTGTAAGTCAACAATTTAATCAATGAGCATGTGCGGCCACCAAAGTCTCTTGCGTGAGCATGTAAAAAAAGAAAACAAAAGATTTGCAAAACAGGAAAATCAGTGGGTGCGGCAACCAACAGGGATTCCATCACGTCGTACATTAATGTCTCCATCCTCCACGTAGTCAGGAATAATGTTGACCGAGACAAGGTAGGTTGTGGCATTACAACTTCAAGGGTGAAGTAGGTTTTAGCTTATCTTTGTTGACTTTTACGTTGTTATCATTGATCTTAAGTTCATTAATTATGATCAAATGAAATGTTCCTAGTGTGTGTGAGTTGTACATTTTTCATTTTACGTCATGTATGTGAAAGAGTAATGAAAAATAGATAACATTCCAGCTCATCACATGAAGAAATTCTCATTTATTTCATAATTATTAAGTACAGTGAACCGAAACAAGCCGTGGGAATAACTCTGAAAGAAGGTGCATGAAATGAAATTATATGTATTTAAAGAAATGAACGAAAGAAGAAGGGAAATCGATCATTTCCTAATTGGATTGATTTTCCCGTAGTCATTCAGTTTCATCTTTCTCTTCTCACTCTCCTTTTCATACTTGGAAGGTACTTGAACATTGAAACAACAGTCTGTTAGAGCTCTTCATTGCGCCATTCTCTTGCATTCATATTTTTAGATAAATAAACTTTCATGAACATGAACGTTAAATCAGATATTACAGAAATAAATAAATGTAGAATGTCAACCTTAGAAGCATTCCATAGGGAAAAATAGACCACAAGGTACATCTTGAACAAAGAAAAAGATCACATAGGAAGTGTTAAATTGTATTATACTCTAAGTACACAACTATGGATTTGAAAAGGAAGTAAACAAGTTAATCATATAAGGTTTTAGGTTTGACATCACAGTGTGCAAATGATATAAGTACAAGATGCAAAAATTTAAAAAACCCATTCAATGAGTACAAAAAGGGAAAACTGTTATATATATTGATCAAAACATTTCATGAAGGGGAGATTTCTTTCAAGTAAATAGTAAAACAGATGAACATTACAAATGATGAACATTCCTCCATCATGAGTAATCAAACGACCTCAATATAAAAGATGGGTACAACTTGATTTATAGATCTTGAGAATGTGGGTTAGAGCCTCCATCAATATCTTAGATTAAAAATGGTCTTGCACTATAAGGACTGGAAACTACATATTATCAGGGGCAGCCAACAAGATTGCTTTCCAAAATACATTTTCAGAATGTATACATACAAAATGCATGCGGAGTCATTTATACGTTCAACATGTGCCAATGAATTCTTGGAATACAAACTTAAAACTTGAATAATGGAAAGTACAATTCAAGAGATCCTTGAAATTGAATCCTTACCATCAATGATATATATCATCATAATCAAACAACTTTCAAGAACCATGTCATTTTTACATTGTTATATATCATTTTTAGATAAGTCACACAAATCTCCAAGATCTAACATGGAAAGAGTTCCATATTTCATAATGAAAATGAGATTACAGTGAGTACAGAAACACAAAGAATCTATAGTATTCTTGAAGAAATAAATCCAACCCTGCAACATTAAAGTGAAATGACCAAGTCAAAGTTATTGTTGGATGCTCACTTCAAAATACTGATACATATTGGACAAAGATCATTATCAAATTTGAGAAGGCGTAGTAGGCTTCATTCACAGAAAGAGGAGTACACTATCAATTAGTTAAGTAAGTACAAATCTTCATTAGGTTGTAGCCATTGCAAAGTTACCTCAAAATACATCAATCAATCGAGACAAATGCCTAGACGGTATTCATTGCATGATCAAGATAATTATTTCCTCTACAGTACATGTCCATGCTTCTAGCAGAAAAGGAAAGATAAGAATTAAAAAAATGAAAAACAAAGGAAGGAACAAGCACACACATTGTTAGTGTTATCTCAAAAGGAAACAAACACATTTCTTTGTATAAGTAGATTTGTATCAGTTTTCGAAAGGAGAAAAAGAGATTCATGGCATATACTGGTACTTCAAGTCTTGAACACGGAACTGATTGAGAGCAGTATTATGAGACACTAACATCATGAAACACTACGGAAAAGAAATAAAAACTTTGCTACATCCATATTTAAAAAGCGTCAAGCTTGCATATGTTCTAAATATCTTCATTCGAACAACTTCTCAAATATTAACAAAGTTGAGGAATACACTTCTAGGTTCACATGAGAATTTTTTCATATGATGCTAACCCAATTGAAATGGTAGTTATCAAACCACATAGAAACAAAATCAAACTCATGATGCCCCATCTATTGAATCATAATGGTACACTCTTACAAATAAGCAAATGGAGCTCTAGATACATTTTCAATTTTTTATCAGAATTGAAAAGGACATAATCGAGTAAAGCTTCGAGTATTAATTATTTCCGAACATACAAAATAGAAAACCATCATGATTGCAATGAGGACCTTACAAATATCAATAATTTTTCATTATGTTTAGAAATACATGCAATACAGTCGTCACATCTTTGAAGTAGTCAATAAATGAAGCAGTTATACATAAACTCACCTTCAAACCAATGATGGAAATACAGGGTATACATGTTGATTGGAATTTAGATTTTTCACCATCATGGAGAGGTTTCAATACATGGTTTACAGTGAAATCCACGAGCTCGAAAGGAAAGACAGATATGATCTTCAGAGAACTAAATCGAAATCAACGAAGTTTTTCAGGAGCAACATGGAACTGAACCAGTCAAAGCAGTAAAATGACAGTCCAAATAAGAGAAAAGTAGAGAAATCCATGTAAATGAATTCAAAAGTAGAGAAAATAAGGTAGAAGCACGAGTTTATCATTGAATTCCTACAAACCATAATTTTAAAAAACACATTCAAATGGCCCAGAAAAAATGGTGAAATGGATGAATCCTCAGCAAAAAATAAAGAGCTTCAAGAAGCCTATAATGGCCTACGTCTAGGAAGAAATTTCATAGAGCTTCGCTCGCTTGAGGTTGAGCTCAACATAATGCACAAAATGGTTAGGGTATGAATTTTTACTCCTTAACTCATGAAGATTTAGTCAAATCAACCAAGAGATCAAGAAATGCACGTGTCAAAGGTTCAGAAAACCTAATTTATCTCAAGGTTAAGTCCATCGACAATATCAAATGAAGGGTCTAGGATTCGTGAGGAAGGGGACTGTGTCCGAAATTATTTGAATTTGACTTTTGATAAAGTAGAAAATCGTAATCACATGCCATCAAAATAAAATAATTAATCAAAAGGGGGTTGAGGATTATATTTTTCCATTATTTTAATCATAGAATATGTGAAATGCCTTACCTAAGTATACATCATGCCTAGGTCAAAAAGCATAATTACCTTAAAATTTTAAAGTATAACTTATAACTTTCTAGAGAAGCAAACCTCGTACCAATAAAATGTGGCTAATAAGGTATGTGAGTGATTTTTCATGTGTTCATAGTATAAAGAATTGATTATTTTTAATCATTCAGTTGGATACAGAAGGAAGAGTTATTATTTCTAGCATGGGAAGGTGGTCCTGACGGAGAGGGTGATTATTTTTCTGAGTATGAAGACTAGCGTAATTATTTTTCTTGCACAGAGCTATTATTTTGCATATGATCACTACAAGATAGATTAGAGGAAAATCCAAATTACCCTTGCAAGTGGGTGAGTACACAAGTGCTACATTGGGGATTAAATATTATTATTTAATCAAACAACAAGAAGAACAAGTTACATGCACATTGGTAATGACTTGAAAAACAAGCAAGTGGCTAATATTAGCCAAAAATATTCACCCAAGTATTTTTATTGTAGTTAAAATAGAGCAGTCAAATACACTTTGACTAAGTGTATTTTTGAAACTAAGGCTATTAGAGCCTCATTGTAATCAGAATGTCTATTTTTATCTCTTTATTCATTCGTGATAAAGGGATAAAATTATCATGCATGAGTGAGTAAAAACTGCAACCTATTTTTAGGAGGGGTTAGGTGAAGTATTTTTGTATTTATTGTTTTCATTAGAAGGCGCAATGAAGGACTTTTGGGACATATGAGTGTTCAAGCATATTTTGCTAGTTTAGCCTTGAATGAGAACTAGTTTTGGCCTTTCCAATTATTTGCAGCGGTGTGTATCTTTCCATTAATTCTTGTGAATATTTTTTCCCTAATTAATCATATTACTTTGCTATAGATATTGTATTTTCTGCATTGTCTTAGTGTGCATGTTTAGCTTGTTGTGTTTCTGTGATTTATCCCTCAATACATAAATTTTTTGCCTTAATATTCTAAAAAAAACCATCGGTTCATGCATCTAAAATTCATTCTAAATATTATTGTTCATATACTAAGTCAAATCCCTCAATAATTATAGTGTATCACTCATTTTAATTTCATTTACAGTCATCTTTTTACCCTCAAAACAAGAAAACATTAGTTTAGGATACATCAATAAGGAATTGGTATTGATACTAGAGACTCGCCTCAACAATAGGTACACCCAAAAATATGAGGTGTTTCTATTATATCTACAAAAGTGAGAGATCAAGTAATCTTAAAACCCCTGTTGTCATCTCTCAAACAGGGTGCACTTTCGAGAGATAACAAGAAGATTATTAATGTGAAATATAACACCCACATAAGTATGTATGTATCACTACACAAGCGTACCAGGCCCACCTTCACTCTCTTTCTCATCAGTAAGATATTGTATCTTTGAACAAGTAATAATAATGAAATTTAATTTTTGACATCATGTCGGCTCCAGAAAAAATTCTATCCAATGCCTAGCTTTTGCAAGGGCCCAATTTTCTTGCATGGAAGAAAAGTATGAAGATTATTATCCTCTTTGAAGATCTTTGGGAGATCTCCACTGTCACACTCATTCAACCCATTGACACAGATGGATGAAAGAAGAATGACAAGGCTGATGCAAAATCCTTGATGTTGTTCAAACTGATCATATACGATGATGTGCAGCCACATAATCCGAATGCACAACATCAAAGGTGGCTTGGGATAATCTTTGCATGATCTATGAAGCAAACAATATGACAAAATGATTGCATATTTTACCAAATCTTTGTACCATGAGTATGAATGAAGGCGAGAAGGTGAAAGAATTTTTGCGTTGAGTGGAAGAATTACTAACTGAGATGAGTGCACTCAGAGAAATAGTTGAAGATAAATTTCTTATCCCTCTCACAATGTGAGCTCTTCTGTGCCAGTTCAGGACATTCATCACCACATTGACCATCACATAGAAGGAGGTGAAATTTTCCAAACTAGAAAACTTTTCTGCAACATGAAGGATTCATTTAGTCACTGCAAGAAGAGTTTGAGGATAAAGCATCGATCTCAAGGCATAAGAAGAGTCAAAAGCATCACATGGGATAAAAAGAGAAGAAGATAAAGAAAGGACCATGAAAGCCAAAATAGAAGCATAAGTATCAAAAGGCAAATAGATGCTGTCACATCTATGCCGTGAATACACAATTTATTGTAAAATCTTGGTACAGTGGTCACACACAAATAATTTTTGGAGTAGAGAAAACATATTTCTGAGTTGATTCAAATAAATCAAAGTGGATTCCTTATGGAAAGAAGTAGGAAGGACATTTCGTAGCCTAGCCAAATGTTGACTGAGATGAAATGTCCCAGAATTAGCAAATTACGATGCACATGAAGATGATTTGGTTCTTGTATCCCAAACATCACATCAATAAGATAACATTTGGTTGATTGATTCAAGTGCCAGAAAACATATGATAGGTGATAGAACTTTGTTTGATTCATTTACTGATCAACCTATAGGAGATTGGGTCCGAATTAAAGACAACAAACAATGTGTAGCAAAAGGAATAGGCAATATGACCATTCCTCTTGGGATGGGAAGATATACTCTCATGAACGTTCTCTATGTCCATAGTTTGACCATAAATCTTTTATCCATCTCTCAGTTGTTGAATCACAATCTCAAGGTGGAGTTCCTAGTTTTGAATGATGTTAAATCATGTATGATAGCTAAAGTTGGTATGATACTTTCTAGATCTTTTTTGAAGCATTGTTTATTTGTATTAGATGCTAATTCATCCTATGCAATTATGTTATCTTCCTCAATGTTAGAATCCGATAAACTATGGCATTATCAATATGGACGTATTTATGTTGGTTCCCTCTATCAACTCAGTCCAAAGGAGATGGTACGAAGAATTCATCCTCTCTCTCAGTCATTACCTCTTTGCCTTGGATGTTTGATGAGGAAAAAACATCAAGATCTATTCGATTTGAGTACATTCCATGCCAAGAACCATCTTGAGGTCAAGCGTATAGATCTATGGGGACCATTTCTTACCTCATTTAAGGATTTTAAGTAGTTAAATTTTTTCACTCACGATTACTCCCATAAGACTTGGGTGTTCGTTCTTAAAAAGAAAAGTGAAGGATTTGGCCATTTCTAGAAATTCTATAAGAGATTTGTTTAGTAGAATGGGAAGCCCCTTTTTTTCCTCCACTTATATTGAGGGGCTGAATTCACATCGAATTAATTATTGGCATTCTTTAACTTGCATGACATCACATTGCACTTGATTTCCCCCTACATTCCCCAGTATAATGGAATTATATAATGCAATAATTAGACTGTCATTGAGATGGCTCATTGCATGCTTTCCACTCAAAATTTGGAGAAACGAATTTGGGCAGAAGTGGTCCAGACTGTTGTATATCATCTTAACCAAGAACCTAAAAATATCTTGAAGGAAAAAACACTGTAAGATGTATGCAGTAATCATAAAAATATAATTGAGATTTTTTTATGTACCCATATAAGCATGTTTCAGATAAGAAGAGAAATAAAATTTATCTAAAAACACACCAATGCATATTTTTTTGGTACAAAACAACCTAAAACATATATCATCTCAATGCTCCTGAGAAAAAGAGGATTAATGAGAGACTATAATTCATTTGTGATAAGACATCATTTGACTCATTTTGACGGAAGGAAGATTCAACACTGACCTCATCTCATATACTACTTAGACATCAAGATGATGAGCACGAGGATTCTTCAGAGAAGAAGGATGAGCTGCAAGGAGAATTACTCATTGATCTTGGGAATTTGGAAAATAATTCTTCACATCAGTAGAAACGTTGCCATCTGAAGTGGGTCCAAATCACCATGAGATACTCCCACCTAATTTTTCTTCCAGACACTTCATCAGGAGTTTTTACGAGAATACAAGTGAGAAATGAGGTAAATATTACACTCAAGAATTTAGGGGTTGATAGCATTGAACTTGATTCAGTTCGTGAGGCACTCAGTTAGCTAGAGCAAAAGAAGGCCATGGATATAGAATATGAATCCTTGATACAGAATCAGACATAAGATCTTGTCAATTTTCCTGCAGGTAAGAATTCATTTGGTTGCAAGTGGATTTTCAAAACAAAATACACGACAAATGGATCTATTGACAAGTACAAATCATGAATAGTTAGAAAGGGTCATGCTCAGAAGGATGGAATTTCATATGATGATACATTTAAAATCATTATGAAGATCAAAACCATGAATTTTTTTTTTTCACAGGTAGCCAAAAATGGATAGAAACTTTAACAAATGGATGTGAAAAGTTATTTTGAGAATGGTGATCTCAAATATGAGGTATACATGACCCAACTAGAAATATTTGTCGATGAGAAGCATCCTCAAATGGTATGTCGTCTAATTAAGTCTCTTTATAGACCTAAAAAGTTACTGAGGGCATGGTACATAAAAAAAGATGATCGCGTATTACAACATGGATTCACTCGTAGCCCCTCTAGCTCAAATGTTTAACTAAAAAAGATAGTTAGAGAGAAAGTCATCTTGGTTTTCTATGTAGTTGACATTATGATCAAAGGAAGTTCTAAAAATATTTTCAAAGATGTGAAGAATTATTTTAAACAATACTCTTTCATGAAATATTTTGGGCTACTTCACTATTGTCTTTGCTTAGAGATATGTCAGAAGAATAATCATATTTTCATCTCTCATAATATGCCAAGAGACTCATAGAAAATAATGGCATGTCAGATTGTAAACCTTTTTCCACTCCAATGGAAAAAGGTTTGTAACTTTTTATATTCTAGGATTCACCTTAAGTAGACAGTAATTTCTGTAGACAACTTGTTAGGAGTCTCATTTACTTGATATATACCAGACCAGACTTGTGCTTTTTTGTAAGCTATCTTTCCAAATTCATATAGGAACCCAAAAAATGTCATTGGGTAGTAGTGAATCATGTGTTGAGATATGTCTGAGGTACAGTTGACTATGGTATGGAGTATCAGAAGAAATATCATTTCTTTTTTCAAGGATATATAGACTCATACTGTGTTGGATCTAATGATCAAAGGGAATCAACTTTAGGCTATGTTTTTCATCTTGGGTCTAGACCTATCTCATGGATAAGCAAGAATAAAGTTTTTGTTACTCTCTCATCCACTGAGGAAGAGTATCATGTTGCACAAGGAGTTGCATGTGAAGAGATTTTTTTATGTCAAATTTTGGAAAATATGGGCATTCCTGAAGAAATTCCTCCCTGTTGAATGCATTTTTCACTTTTGTTGTCATTAATTTCAAATCCATTGATGTCAAGTGGTCTAGGTGATCTAGGCACGTTAGCTAGGTGATCTAGGTATGTTGGCTAGGCGATTTAGGTATGTTGGCTAGGTGATCCAGGGGTCTCCTATATTGCATTTGTGTGGCTTGATTATCTCCAAGGTGGTATGATGGTTAGACAAGGTCCATGAGTTTAGTCATGTGTGTCAATGAGTCTGTAACATGTTCCAAATGGTTCAGTTAGGTAATATATGGGTCAAGTCACATCATTTTAGGTGCTGGCCCAATGGAAGTACATGGTTTAAATCAAATAAACATGCAAATTAAATTAAAGGAAAGGAGAAAAATCATGGATATACCATCACAAGGTTTCACAAAAGATATAGAAGGTGATACAAAAATCAAACCAGGTGGTTGAAGGTAAATAAGTCAGTATAGTGTTTTCTTAATCTCTTTCACAAGCAAGCAAGGTGTGATATGATGATCCAAGATATGAATATGAAAAAAATCATGTTGTGAGGATGGAATGGTGTTTTCTGAGGTTTACAAGGCTTTATAGGTCATCAATCAGGTGTTTTGAGTACACATACATGTCAGACTTATAGAACATCTGAGAATCAGAGACCAAAGGGTACCTAGATGAGATGGAATAGAAATATTTATGATGAACTAGAGAAAACCACTACTTGGAATTTTTATAGGGTTGTCTCCTTAAAGTGTGAGATATATTTCAAAATTTGATGATGAATTTTTTGCAAGCAAGTATCTCCAAAACTAGGTTTTTCAAAGTATGCAAATTAAACACCAAATTTTATAACAATCAATAAAAATTGTGAAGCCTCCTTTGGATAAGTCATAAGAGAAAAAAATGGATTAAATGGGGATAAAATCATGATGCAAAAATTATTTTTTGATTTGTTAATCATTTTAGAAGTTCTATCCATTTTTTTAAGCATGTTTGTAGTCCTTCAAAACCTAGTTTGGACCATTTTATGAAAATTGAGTTGGTTAGGTGACCAAACTCATATTTTTTTCTTGAAAACATATTGTAACAAGTAGAGGACTCCTAAAATCACATTTCTATGGTGATTTTCGGTCTTGAAACCTTATGGGCCCCACTAAAATAAAGTCTTTTTAAGAAGATATCATTGTACAGGTAAACCTTGACAAGGATCGTATCCTCGAATTTCAGGTGGATGATTTTAAGGATTTCTAAATTATCTTCATGAAGTTATCTAAGTAACTCATTTGGATAAAATTTTATTATTGAGTGCATGTTTGAGCTTACCAGAAAAAGGATCTTTTTTGTAGAAGCTAGTGAAGGAGAATAAAGGTATTCATGTTGAATTGCATTATATGGATGTTGTTTATTATCTTTTTAAATCTTGTTACATGAAATATGATGTGTTTAATTTCATATTTTTGTTTGGAAAGGTCATTTATTTCTTGGAGATGATTGTGCCAAAATTACTTATTTAGACCTCTTGAGAAGTATGTCAGGATAAGACGGTAGGTGAATGTTTCTCTATTTTAACTATGGATATAAATTCTTTAAAAAAAATTATACATCCATATTTATGTGTTGGAGGTGATAGGGATCTTTGAACAGTTCCTGCAAGGTGTTTGATGACATTATATAAAAGACTAGTTTTTGTGATTTCAGGACCAACCATAGTAGTTGCAAAGATTAAAGTTTCTAGAATCTATATTCCATGAATTGGAGAAGTATGATAAGTGGATGAGATATTATACTTCATGATATTTCAATTTATTTTTTACTTTCCTCATGATGAATATATTTGAGGTATGAACCAGCTAAATATTTGAAGACCAAATTCAGAGATGTTGAAACTACCCAGACAAGTCTTTAAAAGATGTGTTTCTTGACGTGTTGAACCTTGATTTGGATCTTGATGGTAAATTTTAATGAAATTATACAACATAAGATTATTTTTAATATATTAATTTTATCATGAATATGTGTGGGAGTGGTGTAGTTCGATGATTTTGTAGGACTATTTTTATAGAAGTTGATTTAGGCACATCTATGAGACTAAATGGATACATTGGATAATGTGGTGATTTTATAAGAATAAAAGACCATCATTTTCATTGATGGGACCATGTACCACATGAATAAAAAGCTAGAATACTTCTGTACAATTTTGAAGAGATAGAAGACAGAAACATGAGTAAGTTGAAGTGTCATGATAAGTGGAAGGTCAAATGTCATGTCTAAAAGGTATATCTATTCATGTAATATTGTTTTTGAATATTTTTTGATAACCCCCATACTATTTTTTAGATTAAATATTTGTTTTGAAGAAAACCCCCTTGGACATAGCCCAAAATCCCTTAATGTTTTTTAGGCCTGTAGCTGGTTGTGGTTGTATGAAGATGATGAAGTACTTGTGAAAGTTGGTTGATGAAAGAGCAAAGAGTTGCAGCTGCGTGTTTGAATGCTAATCCTGATTGCATCTTATAATCTAATGATATTGATTAAACATTGAGTATTGTGATTTGAATGAAGGATTTTTAAGCATATATTGTGTTAGTTTCTTATATTCCTTCCATAACAAACTATATCTATTAATGTTTAAACATTATTGATTGTATTCTATAAGAGTTTATGTATTTGAATGAATACTCATTGTTTGAAGTGTAAAATTAAATTTTTTATTATATAACTCATTAAGCCCCTCTCAATTCCTATAATTTCTCAAAATTGGTATCAGAGAAGGCCCTTAGAAGTGGTCTTAACATGCGAAAGAGTGATCTTTGGTGACATAATGACACCTACATATTTGAATACTATTCATATCAATACCTTTGTGATAAGGAACATGGTAGGTATGCAAGGTGATGTGATCAACAAGATATCAAAAACCCAACATGAAATTATTAAAGTCATGAAATTTCAATATGAAGAGGCCAACGTCGAGATGAGAATCAAGAGAGAAGAATGTCTCAAACATAAAGCTGAAAGGGAAGAAATAGTCAATTTCCTAACGAAGAAATTTGAGGAGACATAAGAATAACATAAGAAACAAAAATAAGAATTAAAGAAAGATAAATAGGAACTAAAGGATTTAAGCATCATGACAATCAATTTATCATATTTTCAAGATAGGTCAAAAAACCTCGATAAAAAAATAGAAAAAAAACATATGGTGATAGAACAAGGTTAGGTTTTTCATATAGTATAGAAGGTTAATAAAATAAAGTTTCTAATAGAAAAATTCTCTCAAGAAATAGAAATAGTAAAAAGTATTCAGCACAAGTAAAATCACCTATTCAGAAGCAAAAGAATTTAGGCATGTTGCGTTTCATGGAAATTGCTACAAGTGTGGTGCTTATTGTCATATGGCTGGTTTTTGTAGTCTTAAGGTTGAGAAGAAAAATGGTGGAAAAGGAAAGGAAATTTGTGAAGAAAATAAAGAAGAGGAATATCAAGACAAGAAGGTTGGTGAAATATATGGAGCTGAGTGTTATCATTGTCATGAGAAGGGACATCTAGTAGTGTACTGCAAAAATGAAACATCATACACAAGAAGGTATGAAAGAAAATTTAATCAATGTTTTTATGCTTGTAATGAGCTTGGAAAAAAGGGATTTTGAGTGCAATGTAAGGAAAATTGAATTCCTTAAGTTCCAAAAGGTAGTGAACATTGAAAGGTTCTATGATGCAGGTACACTAAAGAAAGAAAGCCAAAAACCACAACAACAAACTCAGACATACAAAAGGAGGGGCGAATCTAGTTAAGGTGCTAAAGAGGATTCCAAGAGTGTTACTGATCAAAATAATAATTTTTCAATGAAAATCAAATAATCAGAGAATAATGAACCAGCCAAGAATGTAAAAGAATATTTTAGACCTTGTTAGGTCTGTCATCTAAGCTCCTCCATGGGATATTCATGTGAGGGGAAGCTATATTTTTCTAGAGCATGTATTCATGATTGAGAGAGGATTTGAGAGTGTATCTAAAACATTTTTTATCAAATTATAGGCTTTTTTCAGCTCCAGGAGTTATTTGTGTATGCTGGTTAGAAATAGTGTTGAGAACAAACAGTGTTCAAGCATGGAAATGAGATGGGATAGAAAAATTTAGAACTATTATTTTCATAGAACTTTTGGAGATGTTAGAGGAAGTTTTTCATATGCTTCATGCAAAATTTTAGGTCAAAGTTAGGTCATTCATTCAAGATAAGTGATTTTTTGTAAATCAGGGTTTTTGAATCACTCATTTTGAGTTTCCTGGATTCTTAGTCTTAAAAAATTTATAAATGGGTCCTTAGAATAAATAATAAAAGTAATTTTTTGAATTAAATTATCATAAATTTAATTTTCAAAAATAATTTTATCAAAAGGAGGTGTATTTGAAAAGTTATGAGCATTTTGGTGGAGGAATTTTTTTCTCTCCTTGTTGTCCACCATAATGATAAGAGCAAAAATGTGAGTTTGAAGTCCAAATATAGTTTTATCACCTTTATAATATTTTTATTTGCACTCTAATTATTTTTCTCATCCTTATAAGTCATTTTAAGGTTTTGGTTATTGAAGGTACATGTTGGTACATGTGTATTTTCTCTTGGTGTGGATGCTCTTGGTATGTAAATACTCTAATTGTTGTCATTAGAGTTGTTTCTCAATATAATTTAAAAATTCATCCACAGGTTATTGTCAAGTTGGTTGAGCATCTAAAATCATTGGAGATATATTTAATCATATGATCTTTGATGGATCCTACTATCCTGAAGAGCATTAAACTCAATGCACCCTGAAACATTGTTCCAAAGAGACTTGTTTTCAACTTAAAGTTGTGATTAGATTGGAAGTGTCTAAGGTGAAAGAGGTTTTTTTCTCCCCCTCAAGGAATATTAATTAGTATTTCAAGTCTTATTTCAATAGTAACTCTTAAATAAAGGTACACAAAATTTTAGTCTTCAACAATGCTTTGTCAAGCCCTTAACAATGATCTAGAACATGCATTTTTTGTGTTATGTGAATCTATAGGAGGGTTTCTTACATGAATAATGGTTCGAGAAGGTAGAAAATATCTCACTGAAGCTTCAAAATAAATAATTTTCAAAATCCATTAGTATTTTACCTTTAAAAGGATTTTATAGTGTTCTCAGGCATGACAACCATACACAACCCTGATCTAACATTATAGAGAGTCAAATTCGATTCATTCACACAAATCCTACAACCAAAAAACCACAAAATTTTGAATAAATGTCTATGGGGATAACAAGAATCAACTGTAAAAATAATTTCATTAAATGGTGAAGCTCAAGAAGATAATTTTGTGACAAAAAATTTGGAAAACTGTGTTGGAATGGTAAAGTTTGCAGAGTTTAAATTATTTACTATTATTCGATCAAAATCAGAAATTTTCTCGATGGTCTACGGTTGTGAGAGGATGAAAAAAATTTGGATACCATCCTAATAATTTTATGGTTTCTTCAATTGTCAAAATCAATTCATAGTAGTCTTATTAAGTGTGCACAGTCTCTCTTAAGACTGTGAAAAAATTGTCTTTCATATTCGACTGACTTCTTTAGTCATCTCAAGTGTACTCTGCTTCCAAAGGATCATAAGAAATTCATCAAGTTGTAATGCATTACTTTAAAAATATAGTAGTGTCATTCATTTTGAATACTTAAGGGAAGAGGTCAATGAAATGGTGTACACATTTTTGTGTTCCAAGTTGAAGAATTGCTATAAAATACACGAGTCTATATTTGACTTAATGTCAAAAAAATCTATCTTTTGTATCAATGAGGGAACCTAAGAGACAAGATTGATTTGTCTTTAAACTTAGTGACTCCTTGTATCCCTTTGTGATATTGAAAAGTCACTTATTTTTTCGTGATTCAACCTTGAAGTGAAATCGAGCTTTAGTGGAAGGTGAATGGGAAAAATTCAGTCTACCTTTTATTTGTAAAAGACTATTCATGTTCCATGTAAGGCTTAGGATTCATGAAACGAAAACGTGGAAGTTGAAAATAATTTAGATTTGAAGTAAAAATATTAATAATGAATACACATAGAGTTTGATATAGTGCATTGAAAAGGTGTGAAATTTGAAAAAATTTCAAGAACAATAAGAATCAGAAGACAAATAAGTAATGTTTCGAATATTAGAGAAAGTTGTGAATAAATAGATCATCTTAAATGAGAAGTCGTAGACTAGTAAATAACATAATCTCTGAAAAGTGAACCATGAATGGTGAATCTGACTAAGACAGAAGGAGTATATATGAATTTTTTTGAGCTAAAGAATTGAGAGACAATGGAAGAAAAATTATAATACATTGAAAAGAAATAAAATATAGGTAATTGTGTGAGGGCTCATCAATGAAGGAGTAAGAGTTTTTTTAAAGAGATAAAGAAAATAAATCAGAAGCTTAAGTTGTTTGTGTGACAAATTGATGAAAAGTTCAAATTTTGAAACCCCCCTCTGTAATGCTTCAATCCATTACTGGTAAATAATGTGAAAATATATAATATGAAGCTAAAGAGATAATTATTGGAGTCCTGCTAACTTGAAAATTCATATGCTTTCAGGAATGATATGAAGGTTGGTGAAAAGATATAGGTAGGATAAATTTTTCTATGTGTGTGTGTGCAGTTGATAAGATAGAATATTATGAAACTATTTCTAAATGAAGTGAAATATACACCTAAGAAGATGTAGATAAGATTAAAGTTTCTGAAAATTTTAATTGTGCACATGTGAAGCCAGGAGGATACAAGTGAAGCTTGTGTGAACACTAACTAAAAAGTTGAGGAGAAAATATATAAAACCTTTTAGAAGTGGTCAGCGGTGTTAAGAAGAGACAAGATTGAAAAATTATAAGGAAATAAGTATTGTACATGATTTTTTTTGAGATATGAACAGTGCTAATGCATATTGAAGCTTGAAAGTTCAGTAGAATGAAATAAAATAGCTATGTTATTGTGAATAAACAGAGTCTAAATATGCTTTGAAGAACAAAGAATACATTTGACTGAGATATAGGTTCAAAAAATCATAAGCTCAGAGATAAAAAATTCTTAAAGAAACAAGAATGTGAAGGAATTTTTTTGAATACAGTTGATGTTCATGCAAAAATAAAGATTTTTGACTGAGTATGAAAATTTGTTACTCGAGGTAAAAGTAAATGAGGAGAAAAGTGGAATTAATCCATGAAGAGAGAACAATATGAATAACACTATTGTGATCAATCAAATATGCCTCAAAAAGTAGGTGAAGTAAGTATAAGATTAGTGTTGCATGAGGGTGGAAAAGGTATGATTGGCTTAGTATTTCAAGTATTCTCAGTTATGGACCAACATAATTTATGATATAAAAAATCACGTTTGATATTTGGCTACAGTGTTCAAGATTGAAAAAGGAGAACTACAAGTGCGAAAAGGTTGAAATGATATTAAGAGTTATCTCACTCTGGGACAAGTCTGAAATGTTTAAGGAAAGACGATTCAAAGAATGCTACAGATTTAAAGTGACTTGTTTAAGAAATGAGGAGCAATAGAAGATTGTTTTATGTCAAGATTGAGATTCTAGAGCTTGATAAGTTGACTATTCCTGCATTGAAAAATATGTTTAAGGACAAGTTGTCCTTAAGCTAGTTAAGATAATTTAAATGAAGGAAATTTTGAGTTCTCTTGCATTGTTTAGTCCTAAGAATTGTTGTTGGAGTGATTAAAGGCCAAAATGAAGAGTATTAGCTGAGGGAGAGATATTTTTCATACCTTATCAGGTTCAAAGATTCTTTTCATTGTTGTTGGAGTCAAAAAAGAGAGAGATTTTAGTCCCAAGGAGAGTTACTCAAATAAGTAAGTCAGTTTTTAAAAAAATTGTTATTGTTTGGTCCTTGTATTGTCATTATTTCATTTCAGGTTAATGCATGCCTTTGTAATATATTTCAAAGGGGGAAAAGTATCTCAAGAAACATGTAAATGAGGTCATCGAAGTGATTCATAGTTGCCATCAATGTTTCTAGGTAGGTTTTCATCAATTACAAAAGGGGGGTTTTCTTGAAGTATCTATCACTTGTATTGTCATTGATGTCAATTTCACTGATGTCAAGTACTCTAGGTGATCTAAGCATGTTGGTTAGGTGAACTAGGTTTTTTGGATAGGTATCTAAGTATGTGTGCTAGGTGATCTAAAGGTCTCCTATGTTGAATTTGTGTTGCTTGAGTCTCTCAATTATGGTATGAAGGTAAAACAAGGTCCATGAGGCGAGTGATGAATGTCAATGAGTCTATAACATGCCCAAGTGATTCAGTCATGTAATGTATGGGTCAAGTACAGACATTCTAGGCTTTGACCTAATGTAATTACATGATGTAAATCAAGAAAACATGTAAATCCACTAAAACCAAAGGATAAAAATCATATATATAGCATCATGAAGTGGCACAAGAGATATCAAAGGTGATATAAATGTCGAACCAGGTGGTTGAAGGTGAAAGAAGTCAACATAGTGTTTTCTTATGCTCTTCCACAAGTAAACAAGGTGTGATATGATGAATCAAGGCATGAAGATGAACTAAAATAATGTTGTGAGCATACATAATGGTGTTTTATGAGGTTTAAAAGGATTCATAGGTGGTCAATCATGTGTAATGAGTACTCATACATGTAAAACTAGTAGAGCAACTGAGAGTCAGTGACCAGAAAGTACCTAGATGATATGGAATGGAAGGATGTAGAATGTACCAGATAAAATCATGAATTTTAAGTGTTATAGGGATGTGTCCTTAAGATATGAGAAAAATTTCATAAGTTGAGGATGAATATTTTGTAAGTTATTCAAGTATGTCCAAAACCCGGTTTTTTTAAGTATGAAAATTGAGTACCCAAATTTTTAACAGTCAAGTGAAATTTTGAAGTATCCTTCGGATAAATATCAAAATAAAAAAATGGATTAAATTAGGATAAAATTATGGTACAAAAATTATTTTTGTGATTGTTTAATTATTTTAGAAGTTATATTAATTTTTGTGAGCATGTTTGTAGTTCTTCAAAACCCAGTTTACAATGTTTTTTGAAAATTTAGTTGGTTAGGTGACCAAAATAAAAAAAAATTCTTAAAAATATATTGGAACATATATAGGAATCCAAAAATTACATTTCCATGGTGATTTGGATTCTTGACACTTGGTGGGCCCTACTCAAAAAAAGTCTTTTTCAGAAGATTTCAGTGTACAAGTAAAACTTGCAAAGGATCATATGGTCAAATATGAGGTGGATGATGATGAGGATTTCTAATTTATCTTCATGAAGTTACCAGAGTAACTGATTTGGAGAAAATTTGAGTATTGAGTGCATGTTTGAGCTTACCAGGAAAATGAGCTTGTTTTGAGAAGCTAGTGAAGGAGAATGAAGGTATTCATATTTAATTACATTGGATGGATTTTATTATTATTATATTGGTTATAAATTTTATGTTAAATATGATGTTTGGAAGTGAATATTTTAGTTTGGAAATGTCATTTCTTTCTTAGAGGTGATTGTGCCAAACTTGCTTATTTAGGCCTCTTGAGAAGCTTTTCAAAATGAGATGGTAGGTGAATGTTTCTCTATTTTACCTATGGATATAAATTCTTAAAAAAAATTTATACATCCATATTGAAGTTTTGGAGGTGATAGGGAGCTCTGAAAATTTCCTTGGAGGTGTTTGACCATATTGTATAGAAGACTAGTTATTGTTATTTCAGGACTAGCCATATCAGTTGCAAAGATCTAGGTTTTCGGAAGCCTTATGCCATGAATTGGAGTAGTATGATAGGTGGATGAGATAGTATACTTCATTATATTTTTATTGATAGGTTAATTTCCTCAGTATGAAGAGATTTGAGGTATGTACTGGCTAAATATTTGAAGACCAAATTCAAAGATGTTGAAACTAGCAAGACATGTCTTAGAAAGTTGTGTTTCTTGGCATGTTGAACATTGATTTGGCCCTTTCTGGTCAAATTTCAATGAAATTAGACATCATAAGATTATTTTTAATATATTATTTTGATCATGAAGATTAGTGGGAGTGGTCTAGTTAGAAGATTTTTCAGGACTCTTTTTAAATAAGTTCATTTAGGCACATCTATGGCCCTAAATGGATACATTGGATAATGTGGAAAGTTTATAAGTATATAAGAGAATAATTTGGCATGACAATACCATGTACCTTGTGAATACCAAAATGGAATACATGTGGACAATTTTGAAGAGCTAAAAGACAAAAAATGAGTAAGTTGAAGAGCCATGGTAAGAGAAAGGTCAAAAGTCATGTCTAAGAGGTATATCTATTCAAGAAAAATCATGTGTGTAGTTTTTTATAACCAAAATTATCTTCTATTTAAGAAATTTTTTATGAAAAGTAAAAACTCTTGGGCATAGCCCAAAATCCATGAATTTTTTTTTTGTCTATAGTTGGTTGTGGTTGTATGAAGATTATAAAGTGCTTGTGACAGCTAGTTGATGAAAGAGACAAATTTTGTAGTTTTATCTTTGAATGCTAATCCTAATTATATGTATCAATATGAGGATATTAATCAAACATTAATTATTGTGCTTTGAGTGAAGATTTTTTTAGAACATCTTGTATTCATTTCTTGTATGTGTTCCATGACAAACTATATATGTTGATGTGTAAACATTCTTGATTGTAGTTTATGAGAGTGTATGTATATGAATGAATACTCATTGTTTGAAGTGAAAAAGAAAAAGTTTTCTCACAAAAATAATTCACCCCCCTCTCAGATCCTATCACTTCTAACACTTCCATCATTCACTGCGACAATCAGGGTGTGTTGAAGCTTGTGATACATATAGTTTTTCATGAAAGAACAAAGCACATTGAGGTTAAATGTCAATACATTTGAGAAAAAAAATTGAACCACCACATCCAACTCTAGTACTACCTAAGAGATGCTCAGATTGTAGATATTCTCACCAAGTCTCCTAGCAAGGTGAAACTTAATTGTTTAGGGGGTACATTTGTAAAAATTATGTATTACTGGGGGGAATGTTAGAATAATAGTAATACATTATTTGTTTTGAACATGTTTTATCTCCTCCACATATGTTATCCACCTTCCCACCTATGTCTATTCCTTTTCCAGTGAGGGAGTTTGATCGAACTATTCAAAATCTGTATAAATATGTTATTTGATGCTTTAAATATATATCAAGTTTTGTTTCTTTCTCATTGAATTCAACATAGAAGACCTAACTTTCCTAACATTCAAGTCCAACTTAAACAAACTATAAATAGAAGGATGACTAGAGGAGGAGCTGACATGCTTAGGATTCCCACCATGTTGTTTTCTAAAGGAGATAGCTCTTCACAAAGACCTTGTATCCATCTCATCTATCTCTTGGTACCAGAATTGGTATCGTCATATTGATGTGAGACTGGGCAACTATGGTTATTCTAACAATTGCATATTTATCTAGAGTCTAACTCGTGCTGCTATTGGTTTGGTGATAAGTTCCTCTCATTGGGAGTAGAACCATAACAACGAATAGATACGATGAGCAGAAGGAAATATAGTATAGGCATGCATCATCTTGAATCGAAGCCTCGACATCTCTTTTATGTATAAAGTTATAAATTTTATCTTATTATATTTTTGTAATTATGTTGTGTGAATTTTTATTTTTTCAATGCCTAATATCAATATATTTTTCATGTTTCTTACACATATCTATATAGGATTGTTTTCAATTGATAAATATATTTATCATATGGTGTAAGGAAATATCTAATGGTTAAAAAAAAGGTAATATGGTTTCATAGTGGAAGGTCATGTACATAGGATAAAGATAGTTCAAAAAAATAAATTGTACAACATCTCCATCATTCATGTACACTTATTTAAATTATTCAAATGTTAAGTCTTTAAGTTATAACAAAAATATTGTTAAAGTAGTTTGAAATATGGTATATAACGAACGTGTCTATTAATGGTTGCAACATTACTAGATATAGTTTTAGTGTCCAATGTGAAAGGGAAGCGTTATTTTCAAACTACGCATGTGGAGGAAAAATTATAAATTCATCACACTATTAAAAAATTGATAGGATCATTATATTTGTAGCATCAATAATGTAAATGATGAAAGAAAAAGGTCTGTATAAGGGTCAATGGGACAACTAATGCTTGTATTGATTACAACTATATGACAATTCCTTTAGGACTTAATGTACATTCACATTCTATAACACATTGAATTATGTTCGTGTAGAATGCATCAAGGAAATTGTTATGGGTAGTTGATTGTTTCTATATGAACACATATCTACATTTTATAAAGAAAACATCAATTGGGCAAAGAGAAACGGTCAATTCATTTTTGTATAACAAATTTCACTCTAGATTTATAAATAGCATTGAATAAGGACCTATATACAGTTGAATAAGTACCATGTTAAGATCCATGCACACTTATGCGAGGGTGTATATAATATGGATTCATAAACAAAACATTATAGTGTTGAAGTTTCTTACTTTTGAGCATTTTGTTTTGTAAACGTGTCTCAGTAGTGATCACACTCAACGGTATCAAAATATTTTTATCTATAATTTGGCTATCCTTCATGGTTATCATGGATATGTCCTTTACAAAATTTCTAAATATAATTTGTGATTTGTTCCCAGCGATATATCACATTGAAAATTATTGTATGAAGATAATGTTTAAAGTTCAACATGGGCACGACTTTGCTGAATGGGAAAAGTAAAATTCAAATTACGGGGGGATTTTTCCCTTATCCAGGTCTGGAATCCATGCTGGAAGAGGAGAAAGGAGGTAACAATGTCACCTGGACAGACCGCCTTCTGGTAAATTGTTTTGAAACAGAGGATTTACCCCGCTCATCACCAGTGCGGAGTAATGCACGTCCCTTATTGGAAGTCACTTAATCCTGGGTCGAGAAAACAAAGAAGAGGTACAGTTTCACACTCATACATAGATTCAGAGGGGTTAGACAAAATATAGATTCAGTGAAAGCCTAGGTTAATAGGAAATGAAATCCACTAGGAGGTTTTGAGGTAGCGGCGACAAAATTTGATTCCTTCCTATTCAATTTTTGGATTGAAGATGATCTCCTGAAAGTGATTAACGGAGGACCATAGCTGTTTGGAAAAACTATTATACACATTTGCAAATGGTGCCTAGGGTTGGATTAGGAGAGTATGGTTTAGGGTGCCTTTCCTAATTGGTTCAGGCTACCTGCCCTTATTTCAGAGTTCTTGGACAAAAACATTCTAGCGAGGATTGTGTTATCACCGAATCACAACACCCTTATGTTTACACAAGTGCATATACTTGAGCTCACGGTATGATTGGATAACATGGGTATTATCTCCAAGTTGTGGGACTTGCTACTTGAGATAGACCTCCCGATAAAGCTAGTTCTTGCTCCTAAACTACCTGCCACAATCTACTCTAATGCAGAAAAAACTAAATGTCCTAGTGTAACTTTCCAAGGGGACCAAGGAGAGAGAATGCATAAAATGAAATCCTACACTACAACGGTGATACACCAAAAAAGGAGGGGTGTGAGAGTAAGTCCATCCAATGTGTGAGATACAGAAGAAAAGTGCACACTAGAAGGGGTGATAACAATTCTCCACAATCTAGCAAAATGCATTCACAACAATATTTCATACATACATAATGGTAATGGAATCCAAAAATAGACACAATATTCTTGTAATGAAGGTTAACGGGCAAGAAGAATGGAAACAAACACAATAGGGGAAGATGCATCCACAACTTCTATTTTATTGCTTTCATGATATGCACAGTTTAGTCTATTACAAGAAAAGGCTGGACACCATGCAAGGAGTCCACTGCAAGGGCATGCAGCAACATTGGCTTCACAAAACACTTTTTACAAAGCTGTTTCTACCACAAAACTACCTCCTTTTACAATGATCCCAACACTCCAATTTATAGAAAAATGAGAAGAGAGAGAAAAGTGGAAAATGGACATCCTGAAATCTATCCTTCATCCACTTGCCAAGATGCATTAAATGGGAGTAAAATGATTGTATATTAATTGTAAAAGGCTCCCCATTACTATCCCAGGTGTTGGACAGAGAAAGAATGATGACAATGCCTCTTAATTGCACTCTTAACTACAAAATAAAAACACACTTATGAATCCAGCCACAATTTTATGAAAATAGCATCGATTTCTCACTGAAATCCCTAATTTATTGATATTTGTGTGTTCAGGGTCAGCGCCATGATTCCAAAAGTACCAATTTTGTGCAATTTCACTGAGAAATGCCAAAGTTATGGCCGTCTCAGTGCAGGCAACTATTTTGGGTTTGCCAGGTGTTTTTCTATCATTTGAGAAGAATGAGTATTCACTTTCAAGAGCTATATATCTATATAGAGGACATCGTGCTCATTCTAGATAGTCCAATTTTATTAAAATCAGATATTGGAGTCAAAAGTTATGGCCGTTTGAAGTTCAGGGGTCAAATGTTGACTTTTTCTTTGTTGCGGCTATTTCAGCAAAATCGGGTCCACGTGTCTTAGCTTGTCCCGGACACATTTTTCCACTCAGTCAATTCAGGCATCCTTGTCCCTACGCGTTCACTATTGACTGGGCTATAAGAGTCGTTGACCTCTGCATTAGATGAATCCATTTATCTTGGCTCCTTTGTGCGGGTGATTTCATCTTTGCACATCCTGTGTGTACTTTTGTCCTGACTCTATCCCATACGAAAAATATCTGCACCACCAGTAATAGATCTACTTGCGGAAAAATCAGCCGATCACATTGCACGTGTCCTGACATCCCAACTATCCCACGGACCACCTGGGACAAAAAGTTCTGACTTTTTTTGTAAGTTATCATGGTGATTACTTTTCATAATGTTGTAACTGCTGAAATGAAGACAAACATGTTAAGATATATTTTTGATCTTAAAGGAATGTGTTGCTAATCGAGACCCTTGTATGCTGTAATTTGTTTACTTGGGACAACAGTTATTATTGCTTGTATGTTTGCTGATGTGACAACAGATTTTTCGTATGCTTGATGAACTCTATTCGCTGATTGACAGCACACCTTGAATCAATTCCATTGATCCAAGGTATGCTGTGGCCTTCTTGTAATCGCTTTGTCGATTTACTTTTAAACCAGACTGAAGGTTGATATAAATGTTGCAGCACCTGATTTCAGGTATGAATATCTGGCACGTAGATGCCAATGGAAAAGGTTCGATTCTCGAACCATACACTGTTGTAACACTAGACAGCGTAAGACGATAAGGGGGTTTGGATGCAAGTGGCACAGGTATGTGGAACGTGGGACGAAATGTCCTGCACTTAATGTTAATATAACGGTCAGGCGGAAAGATCTGATATGGAAATTGATTAATTAAGTATTAGGGGACTTAGACCCTAATCTACCCCTAAGTTCTACCTTATACCCTAACTACTATCCTATATGGATTTTTAAATTTATAAGGGTGAAAATAGATCTAAATCCTATTAACCTATGAACTAGGCGAATGACCTAGATATGGACACTATTAAAAATCCTAAACTAATCCTAACCTAAGGAAGGGGACGCACAGACCCATGTGGATGGAAAGGATAAGGAAGGATGGTAGGAAATTTAATAGGGCAATGAATGAGGTCCTTGCATGTGCAGCGCCAAGTTTGGCGGGAACATGGGAAAGATAGAGGCATCCAGTTAGCCATGAGACTAAACTTTGATTTCATGCAAAATTTGAAATTTGGAAATTCGCCAACCCGAGTCGGCGGTGGCGTGAGGAAAAAGGAAAAAGGCAGAGCCTTCAATGCATTAATTGTCTTGGTCTTCGCGACCAGCCCACCTTGGAAAGAGGATAGAGGAAATTTTGTTGGTCATTGTGTTCTTTCGGGTTTTTGAAGTTGCTCTGCATTTGGTTTCTTCACGGTTCTGTCGAACCAGCTGTGTTTGATTATTATCTCTGTTTTCTTTGGAAAATCTAAGGCTATTTTGAGCCTGTAGAGGTAGGTGATTGTTTGGGAAACTTTACTACTATCATTGTGGAAGGAAACAACTCCAGTAGGCGTGGTTTTAATCGAGCTTCAAGGAAAAAATTCAGGCATGTTAAGCCCTTCTCCTTAAACTGCTTGCTTTTTGCTTAATCGTCTCATTAAAACAACCCTGCTCTTCTGATGAGGGGGTTTTGGGTTTATTCGATTTTGCTGTTATGATTGAAGATGATTTTGGGCTAGAGTCGTTTTTCTTTGCTGTTGCGACTTAAACTTTCTTTGCATAAATATTGAGTTGAAAATACAACCCATGCTGTGTTGATTTGTTCGACAATATTAGGGATTCGTTCTTTATATTATGAAATTGTGCTTATGAATACTTAGCTGTGCGTGAATCATTTCTGAGTTCTACGCATCATTGTGAAATAGGAGAATGAGATTTTCGGGTTGAAATGTCTGTTGAGAAAGAACTCGAATTGGGTATTTCTTTGCAAATGGGTTTATTGAATGAAATTGTACATGCTGTGTGAGTTGTTTTGACATTGTTGAACAATCGTTCTATTGTCAATATGGGTTTGAGTGGTGGAACGTATTAGCTATGCTTCTGTAATATTTCTGGAGTGCATTTTTCTTTTGTAAAAATGGAAGGATGAATACGACTTGGGTATTCTTGGGTGTTGAAGAAAGTGATTGTTCTTCTTACTGAAATTATTAATGAACTATGTTTTCTCCTTGCTGTTTGAAATCAGAAGGTGATGGAAAGTTGATTTTATTGTGTTTTGTGGATGCGGTTTGATCTTCTAATTCGAACTGTCATCGTGAAAACGATCATGGCTTAGTATTTCTGTGCAAATGAATGAAATACATGAGAATTGGCTTGCTGTTTGAGACTGTTTTGACTGTACCTTGCTTGTGCATCTAATACCCTATGCGGGTTTGCCTTGATAAAGGTATTGTTATGTGAATATTGTATTTCTGAGTTCAGTTTGAAGAGGAAAAGATTGGGGAAAAACAAGTTCTAGTTAATGCAGAGGAACTGTTGTGTGAATTAAATTCTCCTGCTTGTTTTCATTACATTGAATTCGATCTTTCCATGGACAAGGAATTCCTTTCATCGTTTTTCCTTTGTTGGTCAAAACGTTTTAATATTTCTTTGGAAATAAAGAACATGACTGGTCCTTCATTCCTTCTTTTGGAGAAAATATGATGAAAATATGTATAACTGTTCCTTTTAACCACAGTCCAGACTAAGCTGGGTTTAGTACTTTATAAGAGCATATCTATACAGTATATATAAGCATATATATTTCCTATATATATAAATACGTTTGTTTTAAATTATATATATACTCCATTCGCAGCCTGAACTCTTGCTGTTTTTAAGACTGAATTGAAAAGTGGAATTCTTACTTTGAAAGTTCAATATAAAATGACTCTTTTACTATTATGGTATGAATCATGATTTCATAGCTAGCTGTACTTTATTATTGTTCAGGTCTAGCTGAAATGCTTGTTTTGACGCAGCACTGTTTATAGACTAGTCTGTATATTCTTGCTTGTTTATAGCTGGACAAGAAAGTCCGTTGAGTGAAATATAATAAGCAGAATGAATCATACTATTGGATTGTGTCTGTTCTAAATAGCGGATATTTGGTTAGACAATGAGAAGAGGTAATATGAGCCATCTTCCTTGTATTCGGTTATTGATTTCTTAAGTTTCACTCTGAACTGTTATCTTTGATTGGTGTCTCGTTTGGATTAAATTTTCAGTACAGTCATGAGGAAAGGAAAAGGAGTGTGGATGGATAACTTGGAATAATGATCATTTCTTCTCTCATACAGTTGGAAATCTGTAATCGTTAAGGAACGAATTTTGTATTGCTTTGGTTTAAGCATCTACATTTTATTGCTGTTTGCTTTTCTCATCAGTATTTGATTGCTTGAAATCAAATGAGTTGCATGAACTGAAAGGAAAGTAATTTGGTTTATATTTTCAGTCAAATTTTATCCTTTGAAATTATAACTAATGAAAGGGAAAGAAATTGATAGCATTTATGTTATAACAGCAGTATGCATACGTGTGTTCCTAGTTTTTACAGATGTTGTAATCTGGAACTGTTTGAAGGAAATTACTTCTTGTAATGATTATTTAGGAAAGAGGACAGTAATCCTTTGACTGATTGGGATGGTAATTAGATGATTCAGTTGTTATGTTGTTCATTCTTTTTTATACTTAATTCTTGAATGATGTTCATAGTAACGTTTCATAAAAGCAGGGTTCTTTTATTGAGACAGTTAATTAAAAGCACCTCATTTTAATGACAAGTGCTTAATATGCTCAGTTCAATGAACTGACCCATGCAAGTAATTTTGCAGATGGAACTTGAGTTTAAACGAAGACATGGTTGTTTTCTGATACTTCTTTTGATTGACTGAAGATGGATTGTAATTGATAGCTATTACTCCTCTACGAGGAATTGAGAAAAGAAGAAATTACATTCTTCTATCTTATGTGTTGTAATGTTGTTTAATATAAACAAAGTCCAGTCATTTGGACTGGCAAATGTATAGATTATAAAACGGATGGATGAATACAAATACAAGTGTGATATTTTAATGATTGTATCAGTTTGATATTGTTGAATAAGTTGGGAATATAACATTATTCCTTGATTTGGAATTATTCAAATGTTCATGGATGGATTTAAAAGGAAATGATATCTATTCTTACCTAAATGTAACTTTTACGTTGAAATGTGCAATTAGTTCATACTTGGGTTAAGATGAATTTTTAATTGACATTAAAAAGGATTAGGAAGAACATGATCTCTTAATTGAAAGGTATTCGGGATTAGCTTGAAAGCTAAGGAATATCAAATAACTTAGGAGCAGCCGAACCTCGTATTCGGACTCCGTTAATAGCCTCGAATGTTAAATTCAGAAAATAAGGATATGGGAAAAACATATCCATGGTTAACAGACCTTAACTATGTAAGGTTAAGGAGAATAAATGAATAAATTCATTTAGAATTAGACCTCATTTAAATGACGTCTAATAAGATGGAATTCTGAATTTGTTTACAGTTGTGGAAAAACTTGGTTAAGTTTAATAGGTTAAACTTATTAAGTTTATCGGTAATGGGCTGCTTAGTCCAATGATTAAGAAAAGAACCAAGTAGAGAAAATGCAACCCTTCGGTACGAAGGAGGAGATGCGTAGTAAGCTAGAAGACGGATTAAGTCTCTCTTAGCTACATACAACTGTAACAAGAACGAGGATAAAGGATCAGCATGGCTGCTGAAAGTTGATCTTAAATATTAAGATCATAACCAAATCACTTGAGCTGGATGTGTACTCTCGATGGGAGGATTCCGTAGGACATTGACATACGCCAGCTACAACATGGTGTCTTCATGAAGGCGGGGCTTTCATGACGACACAATGTTATAACTGACATATTACAATGCCCTCCCGAATTAAATCATCAAGATTACATAAGCTGGATACTAAGTTCTTGGCTGGGGATAGGAATGTGATCACGTATATGGAGTGACTCCGGAGGACTAAAGGTAACTAGACACACGGAGTCGTCTAGGGACGACACCGTATGTCTGCGTATCTTTAGTTACCATGAGTAACTCCCTATACTCGTTCATATTGCTAGTTGGGGTTAGAGTTTGACCTTAATTGGAAGGACTGGTAGAGACCAGGAAAGACCATTCTAGATAACAGACAAAGTGAGGTGAAGGACGTATTCCATTGGTGTGTATCACATCCAGGAATATGATCATGCAAAGCATGTGAAAATATTTGGCCAAAGTATCGCAAGTGCTGGTTGCGTTGTCCTAATCACCTAGTTTAAGATGCAGGATGTCAGATGAATATCAGTAACAGATATTCAGATAGGCTTCTTAAATGGATCACTTCGATAAACGGAAACGGTAAGAGAACCTTGTATATACATTATACTATGCATGAATTAACATGAAGGATCGGTAAGTTGCCGAGTCATGAAATGAGAGATCGCTGAAACTCCGAGCCATAAAATGGGAGATCGGTAGTTCTTCGAGTCATTTACAACAGCATATGGAATCTGTTATATGATTGAATGGCACTGAATGTGTGTTCCATATTGCAAATATGTGAACAGAGAACATTAGTTTTAAAAGGAAATTGTGTGATCCAAACTGCATTATTTGGACAGAGAACAATTATTAAAACTTGAACGTGTGTTTGAATTATATAATTCATAACAGGGAACGTTGTATAAAAAAAAAATTTTTTTTACCTTGTTCTATTATCTTAAAATGGGGATGTTACATCTTGGTATCAGAGCTGAAGGTTGCAGTGCTCTTGGACCTAATGAGTCCACAATATTAATAAGGTTTACATTTTCTTATTGAACAGAAAATGGTCAGAACAAGAGGGAATGCTGCGAACAACCCGTTACTGGGTGGAGAAGCAGCTACTGCTCAAAAGCTGGATGAAATCCTTGCTGCCCTACTAGATACGAGAGATCGTTTGACTGTTCTGGAACAGTAGTCAATGGGCAATGAAGAGGAGGAAGAAGAAGCTGATATAAATGATCAACCACCTCCTGTGGACAACACCAATGGAGGGAATCCGGGTGTTTATAATAGTAATGTGAATGCTCCTAATCATCCTGAAAATAAAAGGGCAAGATTAGCAGCTGAACTTACAAATGACATAAAGAGAATAAGTCCTCCAAAGTTTGATGGAACAACCCTTGGGGACGGAGCTGAGAATTGGCTCAGTGAAATGGAGAAATACTTTGCAATAAGAAACTTCTCCGAGGAGACTGAAGCGATATGGGGAGCATATCAGCTTTCTCATCAAGCATCATCATGGTGGGACAGTCGTAAGGTTGAGTTGAATATTGTCAAATCAGACATTACTTGGGATCAATTTAAGGGTTACTTTAGGCAACGATGGCTGCCTCAACTCTATTTTGATAGGAAAATGACTGAATTTCAGAACTGGTCGCAAGGAAGGCTGACGGTGACAAAATACTGGGAAGGGTTTACTAAACTCCTCAAGTATGTGCCGCAGTACCAAGCTGGCGAGAATTTTAGAATACAGAAGTTCATAATGGGACTGAATCCCATCATTGGTGGCGAAGTGGATGTCCACGGTCCAACCACCATGGAAGGAGTTGTCGAAAAGGCAATAAGACAGGAACAGAAATTGAGAGCAATTTCTGCTCATAGGGAAGAGATAAGGAAGAAGATTCCCAATTCTTCTTCATCTCTCACACCTAAAAGGGGGCCTTGGAAAAGGTTTGGTGTGAAAAACAAAATTGTTGTAGATAACAACAAGAAATCTGTAATGAACAAACCTGTAAATAGTGTGCGGAATAGCTTCGCAAAAGTTAGTGGCAATGGACAAAAGTCCTATGGAAGCCAGAATGATAACTTCAAAGCTGGTAAAAAATTTGAGCCTAGGAAAGGGCCAGTTGGAGGATGCTTCAACTATGGAAAGGACCACTACGCAAGTCACTATCCTCTGAAGAAGGATGATCGCGATCAGCAGCATAGGATACACGCTGCAGTGGCTTACAGACAAGCTGAAAGGCATGTTACGCCTATTGAAGTTCCGGGTAAGTTATTCAGTACACCTGTAGTCATACTTTTTGATACCAGAGCTACTGAATGCTTTATTTATATTAAACGTTGCAATGAAATTAAAAAGAAAGGCTGAGCGAATGGATAAAACATGGACAGTGCATTATGGGAATAATGTTGTCCATACAGTCGAAATGTGCGTGTGTGTGTGCGTGTGAAATGTGCGTGTGACGTGTGTGTGCGCAGTGTGCGTGTACGTGTGCGTGTGACATGTGCGTGTGCATGTGCGTGCGCGTGTAGCGATCATCTGCATGTGCGTGTGCGTGTGCGTGTGTAACGTGTGTCTGGCATGTGCATAAGTGCAAAGATCGACTGTTATGAAAAACATGTTTGTCTCTTGTGTGTGATGACCTGCAGTGTGTCTGCATGTGCATGTCAAGCGTGTAAAACGTGAAGTTACATGTTTGGAAACTGACTGCTGTACAACTTAAAAGTGTGCGTAAAAATAGAGTGTTGCACCTTGCATGCAGCAAAAGTGCGTGAAAATACTGTATGTGAAGATCTTCGATCTACGTCATGGAAAGATATGCCATTGTGTATGTGCATGTCACGTGTGTGTGTGTGTCTGTGTGTGAATTACCTGTGCATGTCTTCCACCCAAACGTGCGTGTGACGTTTGCAATAGAAATCAAGCCAGGAACTGACCCCATATCTAAGGCACCTTATAGAATGACCACCCTCGAGTTGGTAGAGCTAAAGGCTCAATTACAGGAACTTTTGACTAAGGGGCTGATAAGACCGAGCGTCTCACCATGAAAAAATTGATAGAGCCATTATATTTGTATCATCAATAGTGTCAGGATGAAGAACGTCTGTATAAGGGTCAATGGGACAACTAAAGCTTGTTTGATTACATAGAAGGATAGACAATTCCGTTAGGACTTAAGGTACATTCACTTCTTAGCACATTGAATTATGTTCGGGTAGAATGCATCAAGGAAATTGTTATGGTAGTTGATTGTTTCTATATGAACACATATCTACATTTTATAAAGAAAACATCAATTGGGCAAAGAGAAACGGTCAATTCATTTTTGTATAACAAATTTCACTCTAGATTTATAAATAGCATTGAATAAGGACCTATATACAGTTGAATAAGTACCATGTTAAGATCCATGCACACTTATGCGAGGGTGTATATAATATGGATTCATAAACAAAACATTATAGTGTTGAAGTTTCTTACTTTTGAGCATTTTGTTTGTAAACGTGTCTCAGTAGTGATCACACTCAACGGTATCAAATATTTTTATCTATAATTTGGCTATCCTTCATGTTATCATGGATATGTCCTTTACAAAATTTCTAAATATAATTTGTGATTTGTTCCCAGCGATATATCACATTGAAAATTATTGTATGAAGATAATGTTTAAAGTTCAACATGGGCACGGACTTTGCTGAATGGGAAAAGTAAAATTCAAATTACGGGGGGATTTTTCCCTTATCCAGGTCTGGAATCCATGCTGGAAGAGGAGAAAGGAGGTAACAATGTCACCTGACAGACCGCCTTCTGGTAAATTGTTTTGAAACAGAGGATTTACCCCGCTCATCACCAGTGCGGAGTAATGCACGTCCCTTATTGGAAGTCACTTAATCCTGGGTCGAGAAAACAAAGAAGAGGTACAGTTTCACACTCATACATAGATTCAGAGGGGTTAGACAAAATATAGATTCAGTGAAAGCCTAGGTTAATAGGAAATGAAATCCACTAGGAGGTTTTGAGGTAGCGGCGACAAAATTTGATTCCTTCCTATTCAATTTTTGGATTGAAGATGATCTCCTGAAAGTGATTAACGGAGGACCATAGCTGTTTGGAAAAACTATTATACACATTTGCAAATGGTGCCTAGGGTTGGATTAGGAGAGTATGGTTTAGGGTGCCTTTCCTAATTGGTTCAGGCTACCTGCCCTTATTTCAGAGTTCTTGACAAAAACATTCTAGCGAGGATTGTGTTATCACTGAATCACAACAACCTTATGTTTACACAAGTGCATATACTTGAGCTCACGGTATGATTGGATAACATGGGTATTATCTCCAAGTTGTGGGACTTGCTACTTGAGATAGACCTCCCGATAAAGCTAGTTCTTGCTCCTAAACTACCTGCCACAATCTACTCTAATGCAGAAAAAACTAAATGTCCTAGTGTAACTTTCCAAGGGACCAAGGAGAGAGAATGCATAAAATGAAATCCTACACTACAACGGTGATACACCAAAAAAGGAGGGGTGTGAGAGTAGTCATCCAATGTGTGAGATACAGAAGAAAAGTGCACACTAGAAGGGGTGATAACAATTCTCCACAATCTAGCAAAATGCATTCACAACAATATTTCATACATACATAATGGTAATGAATCCAAAAATAGACACAATATTCTTGTAATGAAGGTTAAACGGGCAAGAAGAATGGAAACAAACACAATAGGGGAAGATGCATCCACAAACTTCTATTTTATTGCTTCATGATATGCACAGTTTAGTCTATTACAAGAAAAGGGCCTGGACCACCATGCAAGGAGTCCACTGCAAGGGCATGCAGCACATTGGCTTCACAAAACAATTTTTACAAAGCTTTTCTACCACAAAACTACCTCCTTTTACAATGATCCCAACACTCCAATTTATAGAAAAATGAGAAGAGAGAGAAAAGTGGAAAATGGAAATCCTGAAATCTATCCTTCATCCACTTGCAAGATGCATTAAATGGAGTAAAATGATTGTATATTACTTGTAAAAGGCTCCCCATACTATCCCAGGTGTTGGAACAGAGAAAGAATGATGACAATGCCTCTTAATTGCACTCTTAACTACAAAATAAAACACACTTATGAATCCAGCCACATTTTATGAAAAATAGCCATCGATTTCTCATGAAATCCCTAATTTATTGATATTTGTGTGTCAGGGTCAGCGCCATGATTCCAAAAGTACCAATTTTGTGCAATTTCACTGAGAAATGCCAAAGTTATGGCCGTCTCAGTGCAGGCAACTATTTTGGGTTTGCCAGGTGTTTTCTATCATTTGAGAAGAATGAGTATTCAATTTCCAAGAGCTATATATCTATATAGAGGACATCGTGCTCATTCTAGATAGTCCAATTTTATTAAAATCAGATATTGGAGTCAAAAGTTATGGCCGTTTGAAGTTCAGGGGTCAAATGTTGACTTTTTCTTTGTTGCGGCTATTTCAGCAAAATCGGGTCCACGTGTCTTAGCTGTCCCGGACACATTTTTCCACTCAGTCAATTCAGGCATCCTTGTCCCTACGCGTTCACTATTGACTGGGCTATAAGAGTCGTTGACCTCTGCATTAGATGAATCCATTTATCTTGGCTCCTTTGTGCGGTGATTTCATCTTTGCACATCCTGTGTGTACTTTTGTCCTGACTATCCCATACGAAAAATATCTGCACCACCAGTAATAGATCTACTTGCGGAAAAATCAGCCGATCACATTGCACGTGTCCTGACATCCCAACTATCCCACGGACCACCTGGGACAAAAAGTTCTGACTTTGTCGATTGTTACTACTTATAAGCGCTTTAGCTTTGCGTGTCTCACTCGTCCCCATTGAACTTGTAACACATTGATTTTTGTAAGTTATCATGGTGATTACTTTTCATAATGTTGTAACTGCTGAAATAAAGACAAACATGTTAAGATATATTTTTGATCTTAAAGGAATGTGTTGCTAATCAAGACCCTTGTATGCTGTAATTTGTTTACTTGGGACAGCAGTTATTATTGCTTGTATGTTTGCTGATGTGACAATAGATTTGTCGTATGCTGTGGCCTTCTTGTAATCGCTTTGTCGATTTACTTTTAAACCAGACTGAAGGTTGATATAAATGTTGCAGAACCTGATTTCAGGTATGAATATTTGGCACATAGATGCCAATGGAAAATGTTCGATTCTCGAACCATACACTGTTGTAACGCTAGACCACGTAAGGTGATAAAGGCCTGGATGTGGGTGGCTCAGGTATGTGGAATGTGGGACGAAATGTCCCACTTAATGTTAATATAACTGTCAGGCGGAAAGATCTGATATGGAAATTGATTAATTAAGTATTAGGGGACTAAGACCCTAACCTACCCCTAAGTTCTACCTTATACCCTAACTACTATCCTATATGGATTTTTAAATTTTATAAGGGTGAAAATAGATCTAAATCCTATTAACCTATGAACTAGGCGAATGAACTAGATATCAACATTATTAAAAATCCTACAATAATCCTAACCAAAGGAAGGGGACGCACAGACCCATGTGGATGGAAAGGATAAGGAAGGATGGTAGGAAATTTAATAGGGCAATGAATGAGGTCCTAGCATGTGCAGCGCCAAGTTTGGCAGGAACAAGGAAAAGATAGAGGCATCCAGTTAGCTATGAGACTAAAATTTGATTTCATGCAAAATTTGAAATTTGGAACTCGCCAACCCAAGTTGGGGGTGGCGTGAGGAAAAAGGAAAAATGCAGTGCCTTTAATGCATAAATTTTCTTGGTCTTCGCGACCAGCCCACCTCGGAAAGATGATAGAGGAAATTTTGTTGGTCATTGTGTTCTTTCAGGTTTTTGAAGTTGCTCTGCATTTGGTTTCTTCACGGTTCTTTCGAACCAGCCGTGTTTGTTTATTATCTCTGTTTTCTTTGGAAAAACTAAGGCTATTTTTGAGCCTGTAGAGGTAGGAGACTGTTTGGGAAGCTTTACTACTGTTGCTGTGGAAGGAAACAACTCCAGTAGGCGCGGTTTTCTTCGAGCTTCAAGAAAACTTTCAGGCATGTTAAGCCCTTCTCCTTAAACTGCTTGCTTTTTCTTAATCGTCTCATTAAAACAACCCTGCTCTTCTGATGAGGGGATTTTTGGTTTATTCGATTTTGCTGTTATGTTGAAGAGATTTTGGGATGAGTCGTTTTCTTTGCTGTATGTGACTTGGGTATTTCTTATAAAATGGGTAAATGAAATGGATCTGTTCTTGCTGTATGAGTCTACATTGATAGTATTGAGTAATTGTTTCTATTACCCATATGGATTTGAGTTGGTGAATGTACCAACGATGTGAATGTTGTTTTCTGGGTTCTGTGCATCATTGTGAAATAGGAGAATGAGATTTTTAGGTTGAAATGTCTGTTGAGAAAGAACTCGAATTGGGTATTTCTTTGCAAATGGGTATATTGAATGAAATTGTACATGTTGTGTGAGTTTGTTTTGACATTGTTGAACAATCGTTCTATTGCCAATATGGGTTTGAGTGGTGGAACGTATTAGCTATGCAAGTAATATTTCTGAGTGCTGTGCTTTTTCTTTTGTAAAAATGGAAGGATGAATACGACTTGGGTATTCTTGGGTGTTGCAGAAAGTGATTGTTCTTCTTACTGAATTTATTAATGAACTATGTTTTCTCCTTGCTGTTTGAAATCAGAAGGTGATGGAAAGTTGATTTTATTGTGTTTTGTGGATGCGGTTTGATCTTCTAATTCGAACTGTCATCGTGAAAACGATCATGGCTTAGTACTTCTGTGCAAATGAATGAAATACATGAGAATTGGCTTGCTGTTTGAGACTATTTTGACTGTACCTTGCTTGCGCATCTAATGCCCTATGTGGGTTTGCCTTGATAAAGGTATTGTTATGTGAATATTGTATTTCTAAGTTCAGTAAGAGGAAAAGATTGGGGAAAAAAAAGTTCTGGTTAATGCAGAGGAACTGTTGTGTGAATTAAATTCTCCTGCTTGTTTTCATTGCATTGAATTCGATCTTTCCATGGACAGGGAATTCCTTTCATCGTTTTTCCTTTGTTGGTCAAAACATTTTAATATTTCTTTTGGAAATAAAGAACGTGATTGGTTCTTCATTCCTTCTTTTGGAGAAAATATGATGAAAATATGTTGCGGAAATTTTAACCATTCCAGACTAAGCTAGGTTTGACTGTTTTATATATATATATATAAATACGTTTGTTTTAAATTATATATATACTCCATTCGCAGCCTGAACTCTTGCTGTTTCATTAAGACTGAATTGAAATGGAATTCTTACTTTGAAAGTTCAATATAAAATGACTCTTTTTCACTATTATGGTATGAATCATGATCTCATAGCTAGCTGTACTTTATTATTGTTCAGGTCTAGTTGAAATGCTTGTTTTGACGTAGCACTGTTTATAGACTAGCTGTATATTCTTGCTTGTTTATAGCTGGACAAGAAAGTCGGTTGAGTGAAATATAATAAGTAGAATGAGTCATACTATTGGATTGTGTCTGTTCTAAATAGTGGATATTTGGTTAGACAATGAGAAGAGGTAATATGAGCCATCTTCCTTGTATTCAGTTATTGATTTCTTAAGTTTCACTTTGAACTGTTATCATTGATTGGTGTTTCGTTTGGATTAAATTTTCAGTACAGTCATGAGGAAAGGAAAAGGAGTGTGGATGGATAACTTGGAATAATGATCATTTCTTCTCTCATACAGTTGGAAATCTGTAATCGTTAAGGAATGAATTTTTGTATTGCTTTGGTTTAAGCATCTACATTTTATTGTTGTTTGCTTTTCTCATCAGTATTTGATTTCTTGAAAGCAAATGAGTTTCATGAACTAAAAGGAAATTAATTTGGTTTATATTTTCTGTCAAATTTTATCCTTTGAAATTATAACTAATGAAAGGGAAAGAAATTGATAGCATTTATGTTATAACAGCAGTATGCATACAGCTTGTGTTCCTAGTTTTTACAGATGTTGTAATCTAGAACTGTTTGAAGGAAATTACTTCTTGTAATGATTATTTGGGAAAGAGGGCAGTAGTCCTTTGACTGATTGGGATGGTAATTAGATGATTCAGTTGTTACGTTGTTCATTCTTTTTTATACTTAAGTCTTGAATGATGTCCTTAGTAACGTTTCATAAAAGCAGGGTTCTTTTATTGAGAAAGTTAATTAAAAGAACCTCATTTTAATGACAAGTGCTTAATATGCTCAGTTCAATGAACTGACCCGTGCAAGTAATTTTGCAGATGGAACTTGAGTATAAACGAAGACATGGTTGTTTTCTGATACTTCTTTTGATTGACTGAAGATGGATTGTAATTGACAGCTATTACTCCTCTACGAGGAATTGAGAAAAGAAGAAATTACATTCTTCTATCTTATGTGTTGTAATGTTGTTTAATGTAAACAAAGTCCAGTCATTTGGACTGGCAAATGTATAGATTATAAAACAGATGGATGAATACAAATATAAGTGTGATATTTTAATGATTGTATCAGTTTGATATTGTTGAATAAGTTGGGAATATAACATTATTCCTTGATTTGGAATTATTCAAATGTTCATGGATGGATTCAAAAGGAAATGACATCTATTCTTACATAATGCAACTTTTACGTTGAAATGTGCAATTAGTTCATACTTGGGTTAAGATGAATTTTTAATTAACATTAAAAAGGATTTAGGAAGAACATGATCTCTTAATTGAAAGGTATTCAGGATTAGCTTGAGAGCTAAGGAATATCAAATAACTTAGGAGCAGCCGAACCTTGTATTCGGACTCCGTTAATAGCCTCGAATGTTAAATTCATAAAATAAGGATATGGTAAAAACATATCCATGGTTAACAAACCTTAACTATGTAAGGTTAAGGAGAATAAATGAAAAAATTCATTTAGAATTAGACCTCATTTAAATGATGTCTAATATGATGGAATTCTGAATTTGTTTACAGTTGTGGAAAAACTTGGTTAAGTTTAATAGGTTAAACTTATTAAGTTTATCGGTAATTGGGCTGATTAGTCCCAAGATTAAGAAAGGAACCAAGTAGAGAAAATGCAACCCTTTGGTACGAAGGAGGAGATGCATAGTATGCTAGAAGACGGATTAAGTCTCTCTTAGCTACATACAACTGAAACAAGAACGAGGATAAAGGATCAACATGGCTGCTGAAAGTTGATCTTAAATATTAAGATCATAACCAAATCACTTGAGCTGGATGTGTACTCTCGATGGGAGGATTCCGTAGGACATTGACATACGACAGCTACAACATGGTGTCTTCATGAAGGCGGGGCCTTCATGATGACAAAATGTTATAGTTGACATATTACAATGCCCTCTCGAATTAAATCATCAAGATTACATAAGCTGGATACTAAGCTCTTGGCTGGGGATAGGAATGTGATCATGTATACGGAGTGACTCCAGAGGACTAAAGGTAACTAGACACACGGAGTTGTCTAGGGATGACACCGTATGTCTGTGTATCTTTAGTTACCATGAGTACTCCCTATACTCGTTCATATTGCTAGTTGGGGTTAGAGTTTGAACTTAATGGGAAGGACTGGTAGAGACCAGGAAAGACCATTCTAGATAACAGACGAAGTGAGGTGAAGGACGTATTCCATTGGTGTGTATCACATCTAGGAATATGATCATGCAAAGCATGTGAAAATATTTGGCCAAAGTATCGCAAGTGCTGGTTGCGTTGTCCTAATCACCTAGTTTAAGATGCAGGATGTCAGATGAATATCAGTAATAGATATTAAAATAGCATTCTTAAATGGATCACTTCGATAACCGAAAACGGTAAGATAACCCTGTATATACATTATACTATGCATGAATTAACATGAAGGATCGGTAAGTCGCCGAGTCATGAAATGAGAGATCGCTGAAACTCCGAGCCATAAATGGGAGATCAGTAGTTCTTCGAGTCATTTACAGTAGCATATGGAATCTGTTATATGATTGAATAACACTGAATGTGTGTTCCATATTGCAAATATGTGAACAGAGAACATTAGTTTTAAAAGGAAACTGTGTGATCCAAACTGCATTATTTGGACAGAGAACGATTATTAAAACTTGAACGTGTGTTTGAATTATATAATTCATAACAGGGAATGTTGTATATAAAAAAAAAATCCCTTGTTCTAGTATCTTAAAATGGGGATGTTACAGAACTTGTGTGCTCTGGGACAAAAATGTCTGATTTAGCCGATACCTTTGTATTCAATTCCCAAACTGGTATTACGAACCTTGGTACGATCCACACTGGTACAACCCGCAACCTCTAGAACCCCAATGCATTAAAATGAGCCTCCAACTTCATTTTTTCTTTTTTTTCAATTTTTTCTAACTTCTTGGATTTTTTCCTTGGATGGGGAATTAAGAGAAATGCTGAGGGGACCCCCAAAATAGGATTTTGGGCCTTGAATAAATTCTAATTTCTCGGGAATGAAGAATACTATGCATGTTATCAAAATTACCTTGAGGGGTGAATTTTGGATAATAGATTGTCAGGGCCTTAGGGGAACTATTGGTGGTTCATCCCACCACACTGACTCAAAACTTTTTGGTTGCTTCCAGACTTATGTCTAAATATGGGGTCTCAAAACAACCTCTTTTGTATGAAAGTTCCCTTCACATTTTTATAAAATGCAAGGTTGTTGGACATAATGTTACTGGGTGTCTACACCCTCAAGAGTGGAAGAAGAAATACATTGGTTGCCCTTTCCTGTCTAAAGGATATGTTTGGATAGTATTTGACTTGTAGATTAGAATTATGGAGTCGATAGAGAAAGAAGCAGGGGACGCTACGCTGTTGGAGACTTCACAAGTTCAGGGGACATAAAAGGTTTTTGAGATTCAAAAAAACAACTATGACGTGGGAGGCAGGGGCAGGTAACGATTTTGATAGTGAAACTTTCCTTTCATAGGACTATGAGTTGGAATGTACAAATTTTTCAAGTGAGGGAAAACACAAAGGAATTGTTGATGCATTGGATGAAATAAATGTTAATATTGAGATGAAAGAGGATTTTTCTAGTTCACTGGAAGAGGATGTTGATGGTGTACTGGAATGGTATCAGGAATACCCAAGCATTGAAAGTTCTCCTACCTCGGCATTGGCCGTTGTGCCTTCCGTGACCTTCTAGTGCACGATGCAAAATTTTTGACTTTAATGTACTCAAATTTTGTGGAGTATTTCAAATAAGCAAGATGGAAGTTGGAGTAAAAAACATTTTTCTAGAGGAAAATCTGAAGTGATTTTGAATTTTGATAACCTCTCTAGTTCGTTATCCAGATCTTCAGAGGGATCAAACCCAATCTCTTTTGATCTCGACTCCCTTAAAACCCTTAAGGTTTACGAGGGCCCAAGATATTAAGAGTACTTGAGAATGAATTATTTCTTGCACAAGGAGCTTGACAATCTACCTGATGACATTGGCTGGAATATCATCCACCATTGTAATTCCAAGCTTGGGTGATTCTATGTTTTTTGTTTTGATCTGTTGTCTGAGTTGGACTACTTTTCTGTGTGTCTTTCTTGGGAATTGGTTTTTACAATTCTTGCTAGAGTTTCTTCATCGTGTCCCTTGTTTATTGTGATTTTCATTTTCTTTTGTTCTTCATTGTTGAATTTAAGCTTGACCATTTTGTAACCTGGGTAGGATCCTAGTCAAAAACCCTTTTGTCATGAGTAAAAAAAAATATTGTGTTAAATTTCTATATAGTACTACATGAAACTAATAGTTTCTAACCTTTTAGATCTCTATTGATGAGCCTTCATTATGGAAAGAAGGTTTGAAGCCAATTATTGATAAAAGAGATAAATAATTATATGCTTAAGTCATATTATGAAACAATGGTAATATATTAACGACGAGGGTCATCTTCTATAATCTATAATTAACAATTAAACTAAATACGTACTATAACCAATACAGATAAGAATTCTACACTACAACAAATAGGTTCTTTTTACGACAATTATTCTACAAAATTTTTACAATTTGAGACAATTGTAGAATATATGTGGCACCACTATGATAATTCAATTTTTCCTTTTTTAAATATTGTGGATTTTCCACAATTTTATGTAAGTGTTAATAATTTGTAGTTAATTCACATCTACAACACTTTCCCATTGAAAATCTACAATCTTTATTCAATTTTTACATATTATGGATGCTCCACAATTTTATATAAGTGTTAATAATTTATAGCTAATTCACATCTACAACGCTTTTTCATTAAAATTCCACAATGTTATCAGAATTTTAAAAAAAAAAACTTAAAATATGAATCATACTTACACAAAAATTAAGAAAATAATATAATAATATTAAAACTACACATTAAATAATATTCATATAACACAAATCACAATTTAATATTTTTACAATAATTTAATTATGGTGATTTAATATTAAAGGTATCGTTAAAATCTAATCATTTGAATTTTTTTTAATAGAAATTTATGTACTTCAAATAAATTCAAACTTTTGCATATTGCATGCAAATTCTAGAATTACGGGTAGATAAGATTAAGTTTAAATTAAAAATTTGACAAATACTTCCTAAAACCGTAATTGATTACCACTTCATGACAGGTCTAAACTTTAGTATGTGACGCGTGTATTCTCTATCACATGCAAATGGTCATTTATCTTATCACACTTTCTCATTCAACACGTGTCAACATCTATTCCTTGGCCACCATTTTCGCGAATAATTATTGATTCAATATTTGGCTCTTTACCATCTAAAAATATTCTTTATTATCTTCTTTTTAAAATCAGTTCCTGACTTCGCTCAAAATCTCTCCACTTGCATGTTGAGAATGACTAATTCAAAGAATTAGAAGATAAATATCAAGTATATGAATGTGGGTAAAACAATTTTTTTGCAGATCATGACATGGGAACCAATGCACTTGTCAATGTCCTTTGGTGCGGATTAGGACCTGTGTGCCAATTAGAAATTCTGAGATTTCTCTGTACATGTAAATTGTTCTGTATGGATGTGTTGAGATATTTTTCAAACATGATTCGAACTCAAAGAAAATAACGGTTTTTTCATGCTAGCCGGAATGGGGAATTATATATTTTAGAAAAAAACCAGACAACTCTGAAATCATACTTGTTCAATCTCTGTGTGATATTTTAAACATTTTTTGATCTTAAACATCATCTTTCAGTTTCTTGTCTTGGCAACTACACTTGATCATTTTGAATTCTAATGAATCTAAAACATTATTTTGATTTCATCGGAGTTTAATGAAAAAAATATGTAATGAAAATAATGGAGCGAATGGTTGTATTTGAAGTTTTGCTTTTGTTGCTATTTCTAGTGTGTTTTTGGGTTGTTTCCACCATATTGTTGCCTATTTCTTTTCTTCACGTATGTATTTCAGGTCTTCATTTATATGTTTGTTGTATTTCTACACAACAAACCCAACTTCATGATAATTCTAGTTTGGGCATTTGAACCCCCTCTACAATCTAATGATAATTGTGCGACGATAGCCAAGGGTAAGCCTATGATTTCTCTGAATGTTGTGAAATTTCAAATTGAGGAAATCAGGTCAGCATCAATGACGAAGGCAATGGAAGGCCAACAAAAACATTCTTGTATGGGAAGAACTTGTATTTTAAATTTATTTATATATGAATGTGAATGAGGTAGTTACGGTGAAAATGTTGAATGATATAAATACAAATGCATGCAGGCCAAGCTATAATTTTATTTAGAAGGTTTGATGTCACAATGCTAACGTTGAGGATATGGATGTTTACATTTCAAGATGAGACATTGAGCCGACTACAGAATTCAAAGGGGAGCTCACCTGTGCACAAGCTGAGGCCATGCATAATATTGATGAATTTAAGCATTGACATTTACCATGGAGATTCTCTCTCAATGTATTTCTCATGCTTGTGTATCCATAGTATCACCCTACCTACTATAATTGACAATATGCAACTCACAACTTTTAAGCCCGGTAATTTTCTAATGCAAGCACTGAGATCAGCGTTGGTGTCATTTTTCTTCTATCCAAACTTCAAACTTTCTCCCCTCACTTTATGTTTCTCATAACATTGGAATTGATTTTCATATTCAACAACTTACGACAAATAGAGGGATAGACTAGAGGGGTGTTTTACTGCTTTGTTTAGTAGGAACCCAAAGCACAATGAACACCTCTTGTACGATATTTTTCCCCTCTATAGTTCATTCTATTTCTCCCTCTATGCTCATTCTAGTTTTCAACATGTGCATTTCAAGCTTCCATCTTTTGCGGCATCTTTTAAAGGTGAACCAATCATTTTCATCAGCATAACGGATAATTTTTCTCAGGATCTTCACCAAGATCTAATTATATTACTTTAATTTTGCACAACTGTCAACATATATTGCATTGAACATTTGAAATCTCATCATCAACATGTTTCAGTTTTATATTTGCATGCCATTTTCATTATTGGATCGACAAAATTTTGGCACCATAGTTCTCATTAGTTGTAGAATGATGTGTTGACGTTGTTTTCTTGGCCTATATTTTTCATCATTAAGTTATAGTTCCATATCTTAAATTCTGCAATTCACTCTTCTCTGTGTGAATTGACAAGGTGTTTAGACATTTTTCTAGACATTTCTGATGTCAAAATACTGCCAATTCTGAATGAGTGATTGAAATTGGGAGAAAGAGTGCAGACTCGAGTCATCAATTCGTTGCATGGTCCAAACCAAAGAATTGGTTTTAATATTTGCATTGCTTTTAATGATCATCCTGCAATTTCTTATAGTTTTGTGGCTCCTTCAAGTGTGAAAAATATCCTAGTAAAGGTGTATTTCTATGAGAACATGTCACTTTTTGGACACTTTTTCGTAAGCAAAAGTATAGGAAAAAACTTAAATTGATGGAAAATGATAAGGTTAAAATTCAGTGGCCTTGGGATAGATCTATCTGTCAAGGTTGAAGACGGCTAAAATTGAAAGTGCTAATGTTGTTTTCTTGGATTTATTCTCACAAAAATCTGGTAGTGTAGATCTTGATTTCAAGTTCAACCTAGGGAAATGGAAAGGGAATATGGATTATAGTAGATGCATCAAAAGTTATTTAGATTGTTAAATAGTTTTGTTTAGATCATATAAACATTTTTTTATAATATATTATTCATTATACAAAAATGGAATTTTTAAAAGTGAAATATTCCCATTTCATAATAAAATTATATATTTGTGTGTGTTTTCAATGTAGAAAATCTGCATTTTTTAAAAAGATAATTTCACAATTAATTATTGTGGCAATCAAATTGTAGCTTCCACCTACAAGTTTTATGTGGTAAAGACAATTGTAGAAAAAAAATTGTTGAAATTTCCACAAATATAACATTGATGAGAGATACAAAATTTTAAATTGTTGAATTTCTACAAAGATTGAATCTATAGAAAAACTACATTTTGGTAAAAATTGTGGAATTATACCAAAAACAAAAATTGTAAAAATATCACAAACATCACAAAATGTGGACAATGTACAATTTTAAAAATGGAGGTTAACTATAAATTTTTTAAATTGTGGACCATCCATGGTAGAAGGAATTGTGGAAAAACTTCAATAATATATCAAAATGTGGATTAACTACACTTCCAATGCCACAATTTTATTTTTTAAAATACTATATAACCGCAAAAATATAGTTGAAAAATTGTGGTAAAAGATCTAATATGTAGTAGTGCTAGTATCCTATGCATTTGTGTGTTCATATGAGTGTCCAACATGCATAGAGTGACTAGTGTTTAGGGATGTAATATTATTGATTTATGGAATGCATAGGGCTCAAATGTTTACGGTGAGTTTTCAGTAATAGAGGGTGTCACATTAGTGTTTACAGTGTTCACCTAATCGACCCTATTTCATTTATGGTCGGCACATTAGTGTTTTAATTGCTATATAATTAGTGTTCTATGTGTATAATTAGTGTTTTAAATGGTTTTCTAGTAATCTTTAGGTGTTCTTGCTAGTGTTTACCCAATGTTGAATCGAATCAGTTGTCTTAAATAATTGTATCTAGTGTTTATAAGTGTCAACATTTTTACTCTATTTCATCGGATGTCCACCAAATATTTTTTAATTCTAGTTCATAAGGTATTCTTGTTTTCCCCACGTTTGGGGATGCTATACCCATGATACATATTTAAAAGGCCTAGATATCCCAGATAAAACCATAAATTGACAACAAGAAAAAAGAGATAAAAGTTTTACCCAACAGGACAAATTTGATCTAACACGACCTTGCATAGGAGCATAATACCTAGGTTGGCTTCAATCATGCGAGCTCGCATTTCTATTACAAACCATATTCCGTTGCAGGTCAGGCGTTGATCATGGTTATGCAATGGTCAACAAATGAATCGGTGATGGAACGTCAAAGGAGTATTAGAGCTCAAGTATAATACTGGATACCGAGGACTCAAAATTTTCAAGAACTGTCACATATTCGACATTTCAGAGACAAGGTGGGAAAAAATTCCAAAACCCCCGAGAGTCTGAGATTTCAGACTTTCTCGACATATTAGGACAAATTTTCCAGAAATCAATGTTCATCAAAAAGGCAAGAAAACCATGCCCAATTTCTCGAACTTAGTGAAACTCTCTTCATCTAAATATTCTTCCCAACGAACTTTTCTTTAAAGGATATTTTTCTTTTGGGGTAAAAGCCTGAAATGGAAAACATTTTGAAATTCTGAAAGTCTGAATAGGCCTGAATTTGTAGCTCTTACTACTAGTTCTTGGATATTCTCCATTTCGGAATTCTTACAGGTCCCATGCTGGATGATTAATAGTACCAAAATGGGTTCAACCAAAAAAGTAGACAAAAAATTTGAAATTATCTAAATTTCGTGACTATCGAATTTTAAAATAATGTGTACACATTATCAGTTTTTCAGAGTCTTGTAATTCTCCAAGCGCTCGTATGTGTTAAATAATGTGTATAACTGTCGATAATGCATAATTTTGAATTTCTGAGTGTTATAAAATTTCATACTTCATATTCTAATATGGGGTTTGATATATTGGGAGGTGCCCAAGGGGAATATTTACTAGTAACCTAAACTGTTAAAGTCATAATTTTTGAAATCCTGAATCCTGAAAAGTATAAATGTTTTGAGATTTCGGAGGTCTGCATCGCATTTCAGACTCTGAAGAAGGATAGACCAGGTGCAGGGAATGGACAAAAACCCCCGAATGGCCTCATATTTGAGTGGGGCATCCAGTGTGATTGCATAATATTGGACCACCTCTCAAGATGTGGGACTTACGGACTTGAGATAGTCATCCGAGGAAAGCCAACTTCTTCTTCTTGATCATAATGCTAAACTACTTCTAAGGAAGGAAATACGACTATCTACTCGTTATCTAACAATACCAAGGAGACAGGGAGAGAGGGAGCATGAAAATAAAGAAACCCTACACTACAAAGGTGATAGCACCAAGAAAAAGGAAGGTGCTGGTCACAAATCCAACCGTGTGAAGTGGAGAGAGGTGAGCAATGGAGAGGATGGATAGATGCATCATAGACCAAAGATAGAGTTCACATAGAACACCACTTCAATCCATTAAACACAGCTCTCAGAACCTACAATAGACATATCAGATATGCACAACATACCCTACAATGATGAGATGTGACAAGAGACAATAAAACAAGCAAAGGATGGACAAAATGCATTGATATCACTGAATCACAACACCCTTATGTTTACAAAAATGCATATACTTGAGCTCACGGTGTGATTGGATAACATGGGTACTATCTCTAAGTTGTGGGACTTGCTACATGAGATAAACCTCCAGAGAAAGATGGTTCTTGCTCCTAAATTACCTGCCACAGTCTACCCTAATGCAGACTAAACTAACTGTCATAATCCAACCTTGCAAGGGACCAAGGAGAGAGAATTCATAAAAAATGAAAGCCTACACTACAACGGTGATACACCAGAAAAGGAGGGGTGTGAGGGTAGTCTTCCAATGTGTGAAAAATAGAAGTAAAATGCATGCTAAAAGGGATGATAACAATTCTTCACAATCTAGAAAATGCATTCACAAAAATATCTCATACATGCACAATAATAATGAGTACTTGCAAGAGAATAAAAATAGACACAATATTCTTGTAATGAAGGTTAAAAGGGCAAGAAGAGTGCAAACAAACATAGTAGGGGAAGATGCAACCAAGAACTTCATGATATGCACAGTTCAATTTATTACAAGACAAGGGCTTTGATCACCATGCAAGGAGTGCACTAAAAGGGCCTGCAGCACATTGGCTTCACAAATAAATTTTGATGGAACTTTTCTAGAACAAGACTCTTGCTTTTACAATGAGCCCAACACTCCAATTTATAGAAAGATAAGAAGAGAGAGAGAGAGGGAAAATGGAAATCCTAAAATCTGTCCTTCAACCACTTGTAAGAGGTATTAAATGGAGTGAAATGATGTTTTGTTGCTTGCAAAAGGCTCCCCATACTATCCCATGACTTGCAGCAGTGAAATATGTATGCCCATGCTTCATTGAATGTGTCCAACTACCAAATAAAACACTATTTTGAACTTGGTCACATTTTCTACAATACTCCTTGTCTATCCTTCATCAAATCTAGAATTTCTTGATTTTTGTGCATTAAGCTCGGAGCCATGATTCCAATGGTATCAATTTTATGCGATTTCATTGAGAAATTTTGGTGGCCTTCTGAGTGCGAGCAGCTATTTTGAGTCTGTCAGGCATTTTCTGTCATTTGAAGGGAATGAGCATTAACTAATTGTAGCTGAAAGTCCAATTTTATGAAAATTAGAGATCATAGTCAAAAGTTATGGCTGTTTGAAGTTCACGAGGTCAAACTTTGACTTTTCTCTTTGTTGTGGCTATTTCGGGAAAATCGGGTCCACTTGTCCCTGCTGTCCCAAACAAAAATCTTCGTATCACTTGATTCAGGCTTCTTTGTCCCTACCTGTCCACTATTCACTGGGCCATGAGGGCCATTAGCCTCCGCGTTCTCTACAACATATGGTTTATTTTGTGGATTTTCCACCTTTGTGCGTCCCGACTATCCCGGACACATTTCTTTGCGCCACCCACAATGCACTAACTTGTAGAAAAATCAAATTTTCACATTCCGCACGTCTTGACATCTGAACTATCCTGTAAAACACTAGAATGAGTCCATTTTCTAGATTTTTTCCAATTTTTTCTAACTTCTTGGGTTTTTTCCTAGATGGAGAAGTGAGAGAGACGCCCAGGGGACCCCAAACACATGATTTTTGGCCTTGAATCAATTCTAGTTGCTCGGGACTGAAGAATCTAATGCATGTTATCAAAATTACCTTGAGGGGTGAGTTTTGGATAACATGCATCACAAAACATATTTTATTGCTCCTTAAGTTCACACAATACACCATCAGTGGGCAACAGGAAAGAAAATGTCATTACGAAGCAAAGAGAGGACACTTAAGCTCCACATTCGACCCTCAGGAAGAAAGAGAGAGGGGGGTAGGAGACAAAAATATGACCAAATTCTAGAAAATTACCCCTCCTTTACAATATAAAGAAGAATGAGAGAGGAAGAGAGGGAAAATTCGAATCCTACTTCAACCACCCTTGCAAGAGTATTAAAATATGCCTGCAACAATGATGCGCTTCACTACAGAAGCCATGCCTTCACGTGTTGTTCCTTAATAGGGAAGAAAGCAGTCCATTTTTTGTTATGGCGATGGGTTAGAGACTTAACAGCCTCAAAAATGGCATACCAAATCATTAATGGTGGAAAGTGAAATGCCTATGTCAAGAGCTTTCCAAAACTTCATCTCCCGCTCAATTATGAGCTTCCATTTCAAAGATATGGCTGTCCGAAGGTCGAGGGTTAGGTGTTTAACATGAGATTTCAATAACTGAACACGTCTATCCATACGTGGTCCACATGGTAGCCCCACGCACTTTGAATATTCAGCCCCCTCCTCTCACTATTAAAGTTGTGCTGGTGAGACATGTGGCATTGTCTGCGGGCCTACTCAATTTCCTTTATTTATTGCCTAAGTCCCTCATGTTGGTAGAGACATTTTGCCTGACCATGGACACATGGAGGCTTCGTGCATGTTAGGAAACAACCTCCATATTTTTCTTTTGAAGCAGTGCTGAACTAACACGTGGCTCTTCTTGCCGGCCTTAAACTTTTCAATAGTTGGGTCTATCCTTTTTTCACACCTAGGGCACGTGGCATACAGGCGCTCTTTCGGGGACCTTCTCCCAAATTGTAACTTTGAAGATGCGCCAAACTGAAGCATGGAGGCTTCCACTAGCCTGTCGCGATCTTATACTTTTAAACGGTCGATGTCCCCTTTTTGGACCTTAGACACGTGGAGGGATGGCGCTCATTTGGGAACCCACTCTAGATTTCACCTTTGAATATGCACTCATGAAACACATGGAGGATTCCACTGGCCCTTTATAGTTATCTGATTCAGTGGCTGGTTCCTTTTCCACCTATGGCCACGTGGTGATCCTGTGTTCATTTAGAGACCCCGCTTTGGACTTGACCTTTTGAGGTGCACCGTTGAGGCATGTGGGTGCTTCCCCAGGCTCTGTACACTTAGTCGATTAAGGGCCTCGAGTGAATTCTTCTGTGAAGTACCAAAACTTAGAGGATTTCATCTGATTTCTTCCTTTGAGCTCTAATCTCTATGATTATTATTTGGTCCCATTTTCCAACCCCACCCCTTCATGTTTGGATTTGAAATGTGAGCTCGCATGACTGAACCCTTACCTCAATTATCTTATGTGCAAGTTCATGTTTGACCAATTTTCCCCAGGAGGAAAATTGGATAACAATTTGAAGACTGACCGGGACATCTTCCTACTAGATGAAGAGATGAATTTCCTTCTTGCATCGATTAAGAATAGAGTCATGAATGAGATCCTGTTACTGATCTTATTCCTGAAATCATGAGCCTGATGCTTGTACTTGGCGATCTTGAACCTGCCCCACTGTCTGCACACTCAATTTTCTTAAGAAAATTTTTAAGATGAGGTTTCTGAGAGTAGAAATTTATATTGACCCGGGGCTTCACCTATTCTAGAAATGGACTATTCACGAGCAACAAAACACCACAACACACACTATGTACAAAACTTGAAATCATACATGCTCTAAGTGGAACATGCGAAGGGTGTAAAAGCACTTCTTCTACTGAAAATAACTTCCCTTTCTTAAAAAATGTGGCCATGTATATAATTTGGCGCTTAACATGGCTATTTTTATGAGTGAAAAACTGACAAGATTCCGATCCTCCACCCAAATCGTCAAGGTATCAACATTAAGCAAAAATACATCCTCAATTTGATGATGATCCTTAGTGCTTTGATACTCATCCTCATGCCCTAAAATGGACATGACTAGTTTTGACTTCTCCCTTATCTACAATGAAGCCATGTACCTGATTGGGCATGGTCGGGTCCTTTAAATGTTCCCATTATTTTGAAATTAAACTCCAAGAGTGGAGTCTTCCTATAGACATTCCTAGGTGAATGGTATGGAAGAGATGGGATCCTCATGCTTTTTTCCTTCCTCCTCCTGAGAAGATAATGGAAGATTATGATCCTCTAACCTTGGTTCCAGAGAGTCATTGTGAAATGCAGGTTGTTGTCCCTGAATTCTCTTCTCCATGGAAGCGGACTCATGTTTTTGGAAGGCAGATGATGGATGAGAAAATGATATAATCTCTTCGGGATCCTCTCCATAAAATAAATTCTCCAAGTCTAATAAAAAAATAGCTTCCTCGTTATCCTGTTGCATGTGCTCGACCTCCTCCTTGGTGTCCTCATGATGTGCAACTTGCTCACCATGGTTCCGCTCATCCTTAAACATGAAGTTTGAAAGATTAAACTCTTCTTCAACATTAGAGATTGAAGGGGATGAAGTGGGAGGAAGAACTGAAGGTTATTCTTTGGCGTTCTATACTCTTGAAACCTCTGGAACTATATGGTCCTCCTTTGTTATGGGTTCATCAATCAAAGCAGACCCTTCAAATGAAAGAAAAAAATATTCAATAATGCGTTCTTGATTAGGTGGCTTCAATGCTACTTTGATATCCTCCAGCTACTTCTCTTCAATGGGACTTGGAGCTGATTGTTCTTCCTCCCTCATAACTTGTTGTGCAGTTTGGATTAGATCAGCATTCTCTTCAGAAAAAGTGTCATTATGGACACTACATTTAGAGAAAATAGATTTTTGATCTTCTTCTTCTTGTTCTCTTTCTACTGCAAACTCATCTTCCACCACTTGTTGTCTGTCCCTGACATCCTCTGATGTTTAACCATCAAGGGGCTTTTTGTAATCCCAAATCTGAGAGCCAAGCTTACCAAGATTTTTATCATTTCTACTTTTCTTGGCTCATCTTCTTTCTTCTCTCCTTGAGTAGTTTTTTGAATCTCTTCCTGACATGGAATTGGGAAGGCAGGAGGAGTGGAGGGTGTGATCTCCACTAGTTGTTTCCTTATTTTTGGTTGACAGGAAGGCATTTATTTTGGCTCTTGTGGAGGGGACATGGGTTTTGAGGGAAAGAGGGAAGAGGAAATGAGATGAGATGGAAGATTAGGAGATGGAGAAGGGAATTCAACACTTGGGACAGTAGATGGGAAGCTGGAATCATGAAACTGTCTTGATGATACTGATTGAGAAAGAGGAAAAGAAAAACTATGAAGTGGTTGACTTACCCATTGATAAGGTTGTTTGGCACCAAGCTCATAGGCCTCTATTTCCTCAGTCCATCGTGTAAATTGAGGCATCATTTCAACAATGAAGTCAAGCTTCCCTTGTGGGCTATAGTGTCTTCAAAAAGGGCCGACCCATGGATAAGGTGCCCTGCAACCAATCTCGAATGCCTTCATTTGAGCTGTAGCCTTGGAAAACACAATGCTAGCCTCCATTCTTTGGCTATTCTCTAGCAAACCAGCATTCTCCATATAACTGTCATGATTGTATGCGTCCTCTTTTTCTTGATAAGCTCCATAACCAAAATGGTTTTGGCACTACTCATATGGGTAAGCATATTGGTCTAGATCTGATCATAATGTTGATCTGGAGGAGTTGGGAAATACATTGGAGGCTAATTTCATTATGGTTGGTGTAAGTGTGAGTTCCAAGAGGGAAATGAAGTCATGATTGTAAAACTTCATGGATGGTAGAAGAGAATGAAAGAGATGGAAAAAAAATGGATGGAAATAAGGTCTACAACTCAGAGAATGGGTTGTTGACTAGTGGAGTAGCTAGATATTTTTGAAAGTGCCTCCAAAGGATGAATCTCACCAAGAGCACATCAACTTGATGAAATGATGTGGTAAGGTGCTTCAAACCTGTCCAACCGAGCATGTCAAAACTATTAGTGTGGTCACACAGTGGCTTAAAAAAATTTGTTTGATAATGAGACACTTGAGAAAGATGAGAAAAATCTAACTTCAGTGTCTCACCGGGCATTCCAAAACTGTTAGTGAAAATCACAACAACCCCGAATGGCCTCAGATTTGGGTGGGTCATTCGGTGTGATCTGCATAACCTTGGACTATCCCTCAAGCTATGGGACTTACAGACTTAATATGGTCCTCTGAAGAAAGTTGGCTTCTTCTTCCTAATCCTAATGCTAAAATACTTCTGAGGAAGTAAATTTGACTATCTACTCCTAATCTAACAATGTTAAGGAGATAGGGAGAGAGAGAGAGCATGAAAATAAAGAAATCCTACACTACAGAGGTGATAGCACCAAGAAAAAGGAAGGTGCTGGTCAAAAATCCAACTGCCTGAAGTAGAGAGAGGTGAGCAATGGAGAGGATGGAAAGATCCATCACAGACCAAAGACAAAGTTCACACAGAACACCATTTCAACCAAGTAAACACAGCTCCAAAAACTTGCAATAGACATCAAAGATATGAACAACATACCTTGCAACGATGTGAGGCGAGAAGAGAAAATAAAATAAGCAAGGATGGAAAAAATGCATCACAAAACATATTTCATTGCTCTAGGAGTTCACACAGTACATCATTAGTGGGAAAGAGGCAAGAAAATACCATTACAGAGCCAAGAGAGGAGGCTTAAGCTCCACATTCGACCCTAGGGAAGGAAGAGAGAGAGGGGAAGGAGAGAAAAGATGACCAACTTCTAGAATATTGCCTCTCCTTTACAATACATAGAAGAATAAGAGATGGAGAGAGGAAAAATTTGAATCCTTATTCAACCACCCCTACAAGAGCATTAAAATCCACCTGTAACAATGATGGGCTTCACTACAGAACCCATGCCTTCATGTGTTGTTCCTTGCTGGGAAAGGAAGGAGTCCATTCTTTGTTATGGCGATGGGTGAGAGATTTGACAACCTCGAAAATGGAAGACTGAATAATTAATTGTCACAGGTGAGAATATGATGACGAGAGATTTCCAAAATTTCCTCTCCTACTCAGTTCTAAGCTTCTAGTCAAAATATATGGTCATCTGAAGTTCGAGGGTTAGGCGTTTAATGCAGGCTTGTAATATTCAAACGAGTATGTCCATACATGCATTACGTGGCTTCCCTATGTGCTTTGAATATTCAACCCCATCCTCTTTCTCTTTAAGTTGCACCGATGAGACACATGGCATCATCCATGGGTCTTGGTAGTTTCCTTCTTGTTATGCCTGAGTCCCTCTTGTCGGCGGAGACCCTATGCTAGACCCTTGAAATGCGGAGGCTTTGTGCATGTTTGGAAACTGCCTCCAGATTTTACTTTTGAAGTAGCACTGAGATGACGCGTGGGTCCTCTCACCAGCCTTGGACTATTCAACGGCTGACTCTATTCCTTTTTTGGATCTGGGGCATGTGGCATGTTGGCAATCTTTAGGGGACTTGCTCTGGAATTCTAAATTTAAATATGCATCAAGATGACGTGTGGAGGCTTCCGTTACCTCATCTCGATCTTGGAATTTTATACATTCAGGGTCCCCTTTTTGGACCTTGGACACATGGAGGGCTGGTGCTCATTTAAGAACCCGCTCAATATTTTTCCTTTGAAGATGGGCCGATGAAACACATGGAGGCTTTTGTTATCCCTTTATCCTTAGCTGATTTAACAGTTGGTTCCTTTTCTAGCTATGGCCACATGGCGATCCTGCACTCCTTTGGAGACCCCGCTTTGGACTTGACCTTTAGAGGTGCACCATTGAGGCACGTTGAGGCTTTCGTAGGCTCTATATACTTAGCTAATTAAGGGCCTCGAGTGAATGCTTATGTGAAGTCCCAAAACTTCAAGCCTTTCCTTTGATTTTCTTTCTTTGAGCTCTGATCTCCATGGTTATTTTTCAGCCCCATTTTCCAGCCCCACCCCTTCATTTTTGGATTTCAAACGTGGGATTACATGACTGATCCATCCGCTTGATTATCTCTTATGCAGGGTCATTTTTGACCAATTTTTCCCAGGGGAAAAATTTGATAATAGGAATATTGGGAGTTTACATTTTTTTTCAGAATGACACCCCGACCTTCAGATGGCCATAAATTTTGACTGGGAGCTCGGATTTGCACAAGAAAGGACTTTTTTGAGAGCTCACGGGGTCCTCTTAATTTGAGTGGGACTAAGTTCTTCAAAATGAAAAATATAGTGTGCCATTTTAAATGGTTTCCTAGGTTTATCACGCACCACACTAATGAAGGTATAGGTTTCCTTTCTTTCCCAACAAGGAAAAATATAATGAGGCATGAGTTTTGCAGGGGTTCCCATCATTGTTTCATGTGAATTCAATGTAATTTGGGGTAGTTGGAGAAATTATTCGAAATCTTCTCTCCCCCTTTCTCTCATTCTTCCTATATATAGTAAGGATGGGCATTTTTATAATGTTGGACAATTTGGCTTTCCACCCTCCCTTCTTCTCTTGTATGTAAGTGGATTTGTTGAGTTAAAACCTCCTATCATAACTGTAATGCAAGTTTGTTCCTCTTGGCCATTGTAATGCATTGTACCAATATTTGGAATAATAATAATATATTGTGGATGAATTTCAACCCTCTCTTTTGTTCATTGCATCTTCCTAATCTCTTATTGCAATCTTGGTTATCTGTGCATGGTGGTTGTATTACATTTTTTAATGGTTTGTGTTTAACGGAAAAGGAGGTGTTTAACATTCCTTTTAGTGTATCATGCATATTAGTTTAGGTTTATTTTCTTGTAAACTTCTTAATCTTGTCTCCTTCGCAAGTTAGCGTAGATTTTAGAGTAGATCCTCTATAATTTGAATGTGTACATCAGAATAGAGGAATAGGAACCGACCTTCATTCGAAGAGATTTCATGATCGCAAAGATACATACTTTGGGAAAAGATCCATGTTATGCAATCACACTGAAATTTTCAACGTACTGAGTTGCAGAAATTTAGGGGTGTTGTGATTACACATCAACATGTATTTGGACATTTTAAGAACATTTCAAATGTTTTTTTATTAAAGGAAAACAATTTTTTTAAAGGGATTATACCCTTGTTCAATAAGGCTCAAAATATAGATATAACCATATTAGAATAGCCAGAAGGGAACAAAATCCATATATGATAAAAAATCCCAACAACATAAAAAAACCTGCCAAGAATAAATCCTACAACCAACAATCCAACAACTGAAAAAAAACAACTAATCAATAGTTTTTTGTTCAAAAAATTTTCTTCTTGTTACGAACCGTAATACATTCATTAAAATATTTCTGTAAAGGAGTGAAAACTTCTAAATCCTTGATCGGATTATATGTATTGTTTACGAAAGGAGATGGAGGAGGAACATTCTCCTTAGCCACTATAAATGTTTTTCTTTCAGTATTTCTGGTCCTCTGAGTCCTGTTGGTGCTCAAATTAGTCTCACCCCATTTTCCATTAAAATCCCTTAGTTTGTGGCCTCTGTCACATTTTTATCTCCCCGTGTTGTGATTGAAAAGACTTTGTTTTCCATTTGGTTTTTTTGATCAGTCCATTTCTGGTTCAAGGATTACTTAAACATCCAAAATTGGTTTTTTGTTTCTACGTCCATCTGAAGGAGTCTATAAATTGGGCATAAAACTCGAGATTCTTCGTTCCTTCCATTTTCCGTAGTCATGTGTTGTTGTCCCTATTATTTTTTGTCCCAAATACCTGAAGAAACGTGAATGGATGTATCCTAGAGGATCATGTTTGAACCTTGTAATATCTCCAAATTCTCTACCCTTGAATAAAATTTAATTTTTAGACTCAAAAAGTTGTTTTCCTACATTTTTACGGTTTGATAGGGGTGTTTTCATGGTCAAATTTACATCTCTACATCAGTGGAAGCGTGGCCCTTTTTGGTTAGATGTAGCTCGGCATGGCATTCCAAAAATTTTGTGGCTCACCTCGACCCAAAACTGGTACACGTGGAGGAACGACACTCATTTGAAAGTTCACGTTTTGGTTTGGATTTGGAGTTGCGTCGAGGGGACACGTGGAGGACTCCGCTTCTTTTACCGGACTTAGATAAATTTTTCATACAACCAGTATAGTTTTTGATGGGATAGGGAAATATGGTGGGCTGTCACTCATTTGAGGATCCACCTCGGTGTCCCACCTTAACAATTACAACAGGGGGACAGGTGGAGGATTCTACTGAGTCTTCCAATACTTAGACTTTTCAAATAACTTTGAGAGGCCTATGACATGTGGAGGGACCGCGCATGTTCTGGGACCGCTCCCTGAGTTTTATTTTGAAGAAGCATCAGGAGGACACTTGTAGGCTTCCGCTCACTCTGTCCTTTGCTCAGACTTTTCAACAACCAAAGGATACTTCCTCAAACCTTGGACACATGGTGCTTTCCACTGAGCCTTCAAATTTTAACATATTCTTTTGGGCTAGGATACATGGTAAGCCCGCACTCATTTAGGGTCTCTACTTTTGGGGACCATCTCAAGATGCACCATTGAGACACGTCACATTTTGAAAATTCAAAAGGCAGGCCTCTAGGGGAGATTTAAAATAAAAATCCTTTGTGGAAAAGGGGGTTAAAGTGTAAAAAGGAAGCGCGGATTTGTTACGACCAACATAGGGACACATGTCAAGCCCGTTTCTCCCAAAAGTTGTAAAAGGTAAAAGGGAACCCCCCATGCCTATTTTAACTTAAATCTCCCATGTGGATGGTCCAAATTAAAAAGGGAAATCGACGGCAACTATGCATCTATATATGATTTTTAGCCATTTTTTACTCCAAAGCTCCTAGAGATTTGAGTCTTCATGATTTCTTGATGTCTCCTACATGCAAAAAAGAGAGGAGAATTAATTTGAGATCTTGTTTTCATGGGGAGGATCTAAAAACATATTTTACCATTACGATGTGATCTGACTATCGGGTTCGATCTGATCTTCCAATTTTTCCTTCCTTGGCATGCAAAAACCAGATTTGACAGATTAGAGGAGGAAGTAGTTGGCACGAGAGTTGAAGAGGGATTTACCAGATGAAAGAATTAAATGCTTGAGATATTTGAAGATATTTTCCCTCTGAGAAAATGATAACATTTTTTTATAAATCTGATTCTGGGAATCACGATCAAACTCGTAGTAAGCAATGGTGGTTTGAGTGTTTTTGTTTTGAAGGGAAAACTCTATTGTATATTAGATGTTATAAATTTCCTGAGTTTTTCGTGCAAAGGGTTGAAGTGTTAGATGTCAAGATTTTATTCTTGAGAGAAGAATTTGATAGAGCCCTTATTTCTAAGAAACCTTTTAGTTCTTTTGTGTTAAATTTGATCATGTCAAGGTGGTTGCAAGCACACAACCATTGACAAGCTCTGAGATTGTTCTAGAAACGTTACCTTGGTAATGGATTTAATCAAATTCAAGTAAATCTATGTTGATATAAGGAAAAATCGTGTCTACTTCATTTCTGAATGTCTGCAAATAGTCTTTTCTTCTTCCTATTGCAATCTTACATTGAAATCTTTGTGAATCACACAAGATTGTATCCTTATGATAGTTTGGTGGCATTTACAATTTCATTTATTAGAAGAGATTTCATTTGATAGTGAAATAAAAAAATTCAAAATCATTGTACTCCTAACATGATTATAATATTGTTTGTTAGCCTTTGAGGGTATTTTAGGTGTGATGAAAATAGAGGTTGATAGTGTTTAATTAATTTTTTTTTAATTTGAGCCTTAATTTTGGATTCTTAAAGTTTTTGTGAAAATGTGTTGATCTAGGCCTCCATTGAAGCACACCTTCTAGTTAAAGGAACATTATAGCTATTCTGAAGCATTCTTTTGATCAATCCTTCCATTTTGTAAAAGGTCTCAAAGATCTGGTGAATCGAGTTCACTCTGTCTCACCTCTCACCAAAAATTTATTTTAAAATGACCAATCTTACCCACCAATCTTACCCATACTACCCTTGTTTGTCCTGTGTGTGTACAAAGTCATAATTTATATTACCAAAATATGTAGAAGCAATCAAGTTTTCATTTTCTTTAGTAGTCTGAAACTTGCTTAGAAAATATTTCCATTATCTAGGGTGACAACTCGTGAGAGTTAGATTTTGTTGTACTGATCATATTTTATCCAAGGTATTCTTAATAACAATACAAAGAAGGACATATCCATCTCTTGCACAAACAACAAACTAAAAAAGGTTCTTCTCGCCCTAATTGAAAGGCATATCCATAAGTGAGGATAGGTCAAATCCTTTTCAGGGTGTTATCCATTTCTCCACATCTGAGTGACAAAGTGGAAGCTACATTTCTTACCTTGGCTACAAAATGACACATAACATGATCTGCTTGTCTCTAAGCTTTCTATGAAATTTGTGATGCTGCTCATCTTCTGAGGGAGAATCAATTTGGTTACGTACACCATTTCTGGCGACACTGCTTGGGATCGTGTGACTGTAGTTCATATTCAAACCCTGGTAAACATTTCTTATGTGCTCTAATTTCTAGTATATTGTTTCAACATCATCCTGTGTTTAGGCTTGTAAGAAGTGTTCAAATTTTTAAGTGTTAGGTGTAATTTTTTCATTTTCTATAGTTATTGCACTATGTTTCATTGATAAATATGTTTAAAGAGAGGTCAGATCATTCCATTTCCATTTGCTAGTGTTGACATACATTTGACAGATAATATTTTTAGTGCATTTGCACAACTAAGGTGCAAATTCTTAGTGGTGACTATATGTTTATCTGATTCTTGATAAGTACCAGTGTCTTAAGCTCTGTCAAGTGAGATTTTATACTAATCTTTGTAAAGCTAGAAGGAAGAAGATATTTCTTCACTAAGGATCCTACTAGAACATTTTTTCTAGAGATAGAAAAAACAAAGTCAGAAGGAAGAAGAGCCTGGAGAGTTGTTGGAGATCAACAGTCAAGAAAAGAGATCTCCATTGATGAAAGTGATCAGCCTATCATTGAGGATTTCTATTCAAGTGCTTCTGAATCAGGTAGTCTCTTTGTGGAATTAAATTCTCCATCTGGAAAGGGGCCTTCATTTGAATTTTAAAATTTTGCTTCTCATTCTTCCCCTGTGTTTTCCAAATTTGATAGGGTTTTCCAACAAACAAATCCATTAGGGGATATCCATATTGAAAGTTATACTCATGTGTTTCAAATATGCCTTGTCCCTTATCAGTTTGATTCTCCTCCAAGGACACCTCCTGAAAATAACATGGCCCATCCCTGACCCAGAACTCCATTTTTTGTGAATACCTTTTTTCCTATATATTTTAGAGGGATGGCTAGTTATCCAAATGCAGTTCCCCAAGATGTAAGAAATAGATTACAAAAATTCCAAGGAAATAATGTTATAACTGGTGATCAACAATTAAATCTTTTTATCAACATGATGGAAGAATTTGATATTGAAATTTAAGATGTATATATCAAATTGTTTATCCATACTTTGGAAGAGGATGCAAGGGACTGGTATAAATATCTGGCAGATAACTCCATTGATTCTTGGATGGAAATGAATAATGTGTTTAGATTACAATATGGTGATAAAGCAGACACTACGATTCTTTTACTATATTTTGAAAATATCAATAAGAATCCTAATGAATTAGTTCATAATTTCAACACAAGATTGAACAAGACCTTGAGGATATTACCTATTAATTTGAGGCCATGTGATGAATCATGTCTAATAAAATATTCAGATGTATTTGATAAGAAATTTTCTTACTATTTGAGGGACAAAAACCTTACCAAATTTGAGGTAGGCCTTCACCATGGCTCTGCAAATCGAGAACAACATTAAACCAATTGGAAAACCTCATAAGAGGGAAGGTGTGAAACTGGTTAACCCAGAGAAACCTCAAGCAAGTAAGGCTGCTAATTTAGAGGATGTTGTGAAAACTTTGGTAGGGGCTGTCAAAGAAATCTCATAAAAATTAGTTTGAGAAGAGAAAGGAATTGGGCAGAGTTCACAAGCTCACCACAAGTAACAAGGCTAAGAAAGAATTGTAAATAATTATATAAATGAGTAGAGATCTGATGACAGAGGCAAGGGACCTGTTGGATTTGGAAATAAATAGCCCCAGGTCAGGGAAAATAGAATGGTGCCTGATCCTTTGGCTGTCAGAGTTGGTGTTGTTAAAGAAACAAATGTAATTGATTGGTGTGACAGATGTGTCATGCCCCATGCTCCATGTGAAGTAGATCATAAAATAGAAGAAGAAGCTGATGATGATGCTTGCATGATGGGTTGCTCCACGAGTTCACAACAAGGAGCAACTTCAACTGAAGTGATAAGTGCTCGACTTGCTACAAGTTTTTGGGATTGCATCCACCAGGTACCTCTTCTCCCTTCCTCTCATACTTTATAAATAGATATTTTACATGCTTTTGAAATACCTAATAATGACTTTGAATACTTAAGATCTTTAATGATAAATAAGTATGATGGAATAATTCCATCTGAGGAGGATAGGCAGTTATTGATGAACATTGTTATTGCCCAAGAGAAGGAGTATAACACAAGAAGTAAATTTTTCAAAGGGGCAAGACCTCAGGCCAAGCCAAAAAATCCATTACTTTCAAATATTCTTAAAAAGGCTCCTAAGAAAGATGCATCTGGCAAAGCCCTTGCTGTCCCAAACAAAATTCATACTTCTCCTCATGCCCAAACTATTAAAAATCTCGTGCCATCTGATGAGTCTATTAATCTCCCTTCTAATGCTTCCTTGCCAAAATATGTTCCTTATGATATTGCCCAAGTCTCAAGTCAGATGAAGATTTATTTTCCAATTTTTGAGTTTCTTAGGATTCCCAAGCACAAGAAAAGGGCCTTTGAATATTTAGGGCTGAAAGAGGAGAAGACTACCCTAGGCAGAAATGTAAACATTGTGGAGACTCCTCCAATCATTGAAGAGTGATAAACACCACCAGCATTGGAAGAACTAGGTTAACCACCTGAGGTTTATTTAGGAACATCCTTGGTGGCATCTCAGCTTAATATAGATCCATTATTCATACTCTGATAATTAAGGACATGTTGCTACACAACTGTATGTTTTATTCAAGAACATCATGTAATGTTATGCCTCTGGAAGTCATCAAAGAATTCGATATCAAAGTAATAGCAACATATGGGAAGTGAACTACCATGGATTCTATAGAAGTTCCAGTGGTGGGATGTGTGAAAGGTTTGGTGGTACAACTTGTAGCTTATCCAGGTAAGAACCTGAAACTTTATTTTGTTATTGTTGATTGCCCAGCCAAGTGGGGTATGTTGTTGTCTAGAAAATGGGCTGAATTTTTTGGTGGGAGTTTTCAAATGGATATGTCATATGCAACCATCCCAATTGAAGGCATCATTGTCAGGTTGTATGGAGAAAAGAAGATGTTGCACCTCATTGAAGATCCTAGCAATGCATCTTATGAAGTGTTGTACACAAGTGTTGATGCTGATAACTTCGTTGGATTTGCTGATGGTAAAGAGCAAAAAATTGAAGAGTGCAAATGTTTTGAATAGGCAGGCTCTCCTTGGACTTTATTGTTTGATGGAGCTTGTTCCAAGTTCAGAGATGGTTCTAATTTTCTACTCTGCAAGTTGAATCCTTTTCCCAATGGATATTTTTGGCACTTGGTCTATTATTTGGTTCTTATTGCACTAACAGGGAGTTCCCATACCTTATTCGAAGCCGATGTTGGTGCTCAAATTAGTCTCACCCCATTTTTCATTAAAAACCCTTAGTTTGTAGCCTCTCTCACATTTTTATATCCTACATGTTGTGCTTGAAAAGAAATTTTTTTCCATTTTGTTGCCATGATCAATCCCTTCTTGGGTGAAGGATTACTTAAAGATCCCAAATTGGTATTTCATTTCTCTATCCATCTGAAGGAGTCTTTAAATTGGGTGTCAAAATTGGGGTTCTCTGTTCCTTTCATTTTTTGTAGTCATGTGTTGTTGTCCCTATTATTTTTTGTCCCAAAAACCTGAAGAAACATGAATGGATGTAGCCCATAGGACAATTTTTGAAACTTTTAATATTTCTAAATTCTCTACCTTTGAAGAAAATTTCATCTCCAGACTCAAACAGTTATTTTCCTGCATTTTTTATGGTTTGACGAGTGTGTTTTTTTAGTCAAATTTATATCTCTACATCAGTTGAAGTGTGGCCTTTTTTGGTTGGATGCGGCTCGGTGGGCCATTTCAAAAATTATTTGGCTTGCCTCGACCAGAAACTAGTCCACATGGAGGAACAACACTCGTTTGAAGCTTCGCCTTCTTGTTTGGCTTTGGAGTTCCGCCGAGGGGACATGTGGAGGACTCCACTGCATTTCCCAGACTTAGACAAATTTTTCATACAACCAGTATAGTTTTAGGTGGGATAGGGACACATGGTGGGTTGGTGCTCATTTGAGGATCTGCCTTGGGGTCCCACCTTAACAATTGTGACAGGTGGACAGGAGGAGGCTTCCACCAAGTATTCTGATACTTAGACTTTTCAAACAATTTTTAGAGTCCTAGGACACGCGGAGGGACCATGCATGTTTAGGGACCAGCCCATGAGTTTTATTTTGAAGAAGCGTTAGGATGACGCTTGGAGGCTTCCCCTCACACTATCCTTTGCTTAGACTTTTCAACAACTAAAGGAGAATTCCTCGAACCCTAGACACATGGCGCCTTCCATCGAGCCTTCAAATTTTAGCAAATTCTGTCATGCTAGGACACGTGGTGAGCCAACGCTCATTCATGGTCTCTACTTTTGGGGACCATCTCAAGATGCACCATTGTGATAGGTGGCATTTGGAAAAATCAAACAACGGGCCTTCGGGGGAGATTTGGAAAAAAGTCCTTATACAAAAAAGGTGGTTAAAGTGTAAAAAGGAAGCACAGTTCTACTGGGACCCACATTGGGACACGTGTCAAGCCCATTTCTCCCAAAAGTTGTAAAAGATAAAAGGGAAACCATAGGCCCATTTTAACTCGAATCTCCCATGTGGACGGTCCAAATCTATATCTGATTTTCCACCATTTTTTACTCCAAAGCTCCTAGAGATACGATTCTTCATGCTTTTTTGATGTCTCCTACATGCCAAAAAGAGAGGAGAATTTATTTGATATCTTGGTTTGGTAGGGAGGATCTAGAAACATCTTTTACGATTATGATGTTATTTGACTATCTATTTCGATCTAATCTTCCATTTTTTCCTTCCTTGGAATGCAAAAACTAGATTTGACAGATTAGAGGAGGAAGTAGTTCATGCGAGATATGAATGCTGGAGATATTTGAAGATATTTTCCCTCTAAGCACCTGAAATTTTTTTTTTCAAAATCTTATTCTAGGAATCACAATCAAACTCGAAGCAAGCAATGGTGCTTTGGGTGTTTTTGTTTTGGAGGGAAAACTATGTTGTAGATTAGATTTTACAAATTGCCGGAGTTTTTCTTGCAAAGAGATGGAGTGTTAGAGGTCAGAATTTAATTCTTAAGAGAAGAGTTTGACAGAGCCCATATTTATGACAAACTTTATGAGAAACCTTGTAGTTCTTTTGTGTAAATTTGATCATGTCCAAGTGGTTGCAAGTGCACAGCCATTGATAAGCTCTGAGATTATTCTAGAAACTTTACCTTGGTGATGGATTTAATCAAATTTGAGATAATCGATGTTGTTTTTTGGAAAAATCATGTATGCTTTATTTCTGAATGTCTGCAAATAGTCTTTTCTTGTTCCTATTGCAATCTTACATTGAAATCTTTATGAATAACACAAGATCTTATCCTTGTGATAGTTTGGTGGCATTTGTAATTTCAATTATGAGAAGAGATTTCATTTGATACTGAAATAAACAAATTAAAAATAATTGTACTCCTAGCATGATTATAAGGTTGTTTGTTAGCCTTTGAGGGTATCTTAGGCGTGAAGAAAACAGAGGTTGATAGTGTTTAATTAAGTCTATTTTTAATTTGAGCCTTCATTTTAGATTCTTAAAGTTTTTGTGAAAACATGATGATCTGTGCCTCTATTGAAGCACACCTTCTAGTTGTTCTAAAGAATTCTGTTGATCAAGCCTTCCATTTTTGTAAAAGCTCTCAAAGATATGCAAATCAAGTTCACTTTTCCTGACCTTCCACCAAAAATTCATTTAAAAATGATAAATCTTACCCATAGTACCCCTATTTTTCATTTGAGTTTATAGAGGCATAATTTCTATTACCAAAACATGCAGAAGAAATCAATTTTTCCTTGTCTTTAGTAGTTTGAAACTTGCTTGGAAAATATCTCCATTATCTAGGGTGACAACTCGTGAGAGTTAGATTTTTTTGTATTGATCATATTTTCTTCAAGGACTTCTTAATAACAATACAAGGAAGGACATATCCATCTCCTTCATGAACATCATACTACAAAAGGGTCCTCTCACCCTAGTTGAAAGTCACAACTATAAAGTAGTGAGGATAGGTGAAATTTGTAGTGACCCACAAATTCACACACAAACAACACAGTAAAAGACATGATATATTTTTTTTGACTTGCTTGAAGATAATACGACACTACACAAGTTCTCTAGGAAATACAACCAACTAAAGACATGCGTTCCACAACACGGACCCACACTGGTTACAATAAACATGAGGCACACACTTGGGACACAATGGTTCATCTAAAGTATGCAATTTTACAACAAGGTTTTCCCACAGAAGGTTTCTTTAGAATCATGTTTTAGCTGTAAGTGCTTTTACATTCTTTACTTTTCCCAGAGAAATCATGATAGGAGAATCTGAAGTTATGTCTCCTTTGAAGAATTTTCCCCTACTTTGTTAATGTTAATATACAGTGTAAACCAATTATTGGATGGCACGAGGTTGCTTCATTTACTTGATTAACTTATTCATTTGTGAGGAGGCAGTTAATTTCTCAAGGCTCTTAACTTCATCAATCTATTTTCGACGTTATGCTTTTGAAAATATATGTTTCATCTTTTTAAGCGGTCAATTTTATTTTATTTTATTTTATTCCAGTACATGACTGTCTAAATACTTGGATTCATCATTAAGATCTTATTAGTGGTTAAAAAGGATTTCATTGGGGTCAAGAGTCTAACCAGAAATATTATAGGTTTGACACGGGCTTCAAAGAGATAGACATAAGTATACTATTTACATTTTCAACGGGTAAGATAGATCGAAGAGTTTCTTAGTAAAGTTCCTTCTATTTATTATAATCTTATTATCTTCCAAGAATTCAATCATTGATTTCACCTTAAGACCGTTCTAAGGATTCCCCACAATAAGAGATTGTTGATTAGTTTAAGTGGGATCACAAGGTATATTTGTTTCTCTTGTTTTCTTTTTGCTAGGTTCAAAACATAGTCCTCTACCAAACGACACATGACCAAAGGTAACCAAAGTGATGTAAGTTGATTCAAGTTTAGATAATTATAATTAGGTTGACAATTCAAGGATAAATCATATTCTGAAAAGTGAAAATTCAACAAAGGATATGCATGTCAAAACAAGTTCATTTAATCTTATTGACAATAATATTTCTCAAATTGACTTTCAAACGATAACAACCTACATGAGGACAATACAAAATTATAACACAATGCCTTCTAAATAGTCTCCACAATTTCCATAACAATGTTTTAAAGAAAAAGAAAAAACATTCGTACAACAGCAGTTCCTAAGAAGGTAGGAATCCACTTTCTACATGTGTTTATTTTTCTCTCTCTCTCTCTTTTTCTACTCAGGAAATCCTCCTGCACATTTTTTAGCACATGTCAGTTCGCAAGAATTGAGCACGATAAAGCTATAACATTAAGACAATATGTTGTTATCTAACTGTTTCAAGGAGGAAGAAAAGCACTGTTGATGAAGAAAACAACAATCCAAGAGTCTAAACAAGAGCAATTAAAGAGTTGTCCAAAAGCATAAAATGTCTAAATAAAAGGGACGGCACTAACTCTATTTAATTATCATTTTCTCATAGGAGCAGTTAATAAACATCATAGTGAATTTCACTCATATCACAATAATGACCGTCATTTTAACAAGATAACATTTCGAAACAAAAACAATTACAAGAAGAGAATTAATTTCAAACGTGATCTATCCCTATTTGTTTAAGTTAGTTCACCAAGCCAAGGATTCACTATGCCACTGGAAGATCCCAAACAATCAATCGACATGAGAATATCTAAACCAACATGACTTATTAATATTAAGATGATGTGCCTATAACAGTTAATTTTATGTCAGTACAGAATAAATAAAATTGCAAAGAAAAGGGATGAAATGCACAAATGACCTCATATGGGTTACATCCTATCCTAACAATTCTTCTAATAAACTTTCTTCTAATCAAGAGAATGTCTTAAGAAAAAGGACAAACTTGGCAACACCAAACATAACCATTATAAATCTTACAAGAGGGTTACTCAATCATTCACAAGAACACTACACAGGATATATAGCTTCCAAAGCATCTGTCATCAACAACAAGTTGACTTAAACCTTTCTGGTCAATACATAACCATTCTACTACAATGACAGCAAGGAGGTCATATCACAACGATCATCACAAAAAACTAGTCAACCAATGAGTTTCCAAACACACCAACCTCTAAGTCACAGGAGAATGAAATTTAAGCATCTTTACGGAGCAAAACATAGAGTAATTTCTTACACATAAAACCAACATCCCAATTTTAAGATTTGAAAACTTCCTCACTAATGATCAAGTAGATCTTGTATCCTCCAACATGTGTGAAACAAAATCAAGGTAAGAAAAGAGTATTTCCTCTGACATTTTAAGCTATCCAAAAGAAATGTGAGTATCGTAAAAAGAAGACATTCCATAGGTTTAGCTACATTCCTCAAAACATACAACAGTCACCAAGGGAGAGAAGGTGATTCCCAAGAAACAATCTCCAAACGGTGAACATGAATTGATATCAAATTATGAATATCAACCATGACACTCGAAAAATAAATGTATTTCTTCGAGCGATTCAAAACAAATAACAAAAGCAACTAACCTAGTTGAAAGTAATATCAACTTGGCTCAATTCAGAAATCAATCAAGCTAAGCACACACCAAGCCAACCGGGAAGGGTTACTAGAACCTAAAACAATTGAAAGAAAAGGATAGAGACAGGAATAACATCATTCACCTATACACAATGCACTCGCAGTACTCAATCACCAATTTTCAAATACCCAACATAAACCAGAACTACAGATCTCGAACCGAAACAAGAATAAGAACATAACAGGAACTATAAAGTTGAGTCCAATGACAATGTTTGATAAAACATTCAAATCGTGAGACATACAAAAAGAACTCGGGAATTTTCATCACAGGAACCCCACCTCTTTTGTTTTATTAGTCTTAAGAACAAAGTTCACCCAACTAATATTTATTAAAACCCAGAACAAAATATAAAGGCTTCAACCAGCACAATCATTTATAATGCCCAAAAAAAAAAAAGAATAAAAACGAGCAAGGGAAGTGGAAACCAAACAGCATACCATCACATGAGACATTTATATGAAGATTAGAGTTATTTAATGAATCAATTAAATAAAAGCATAAGAATCAATGGTATAGAGAATATCGTGCCGGATTAAGCTCCCGCAGTCGATAACAAGATGGACGGGGCCTGCAACAGCAACCCAACCAACGCAACTTCTCTTCCTCATCTTGCTGAAGGTCCAAACTCTGTTAACGGCCATGCTCTTGTCTTCATAAAATCAATTGTATAGTCCGCAATGTGCATCTCTACCCATAACAATCTGGGGGTAAATGTTAAAGCCGCGTTTTACAATATCATGGGGATGTCGTGACATTGAACTGTTTCCCGAGAAACTTGTGCAAGTCTGGGATGATAAGCTGGGAGGGGTGAGAAACTGGAGCTTGTGGGACCTGGGACGCTATTTTTTCTGGTTATTGTTGAACTCCAGCTTGTACCACTTGATTCTGTTCAGTGTGTGCTGCTGCAACTGCACCACGTTGATAGGAGCATTTTCTTGTTGCTGAACCTGGCCCTGTTTCCTAGGGCAATTATGAGCATGCTCTTGTACTTTTCGGTGAACAATCTGGGTGCCACATCTATTACATACAACTACTTTTGGGGATGAATTTTACTAGGTAACCATTACCATGAGCCATAGAGCTCTCTGAAAGAGCCCTTGCCAAGTGCAGCCGCTCTTGTGGTACAGGTAATGAATTGTCACATGGCCTATAGCATCAGCCAATACTGGCATTGCCTCTTACAAAGCCTTCGAATCTGATTAGTAAACCAAATACCCATCATAAGGGCAGGCCCTAGTAGTACTCAGCACATAAGTAGGCAAGGCTTGTAGTCCATGCTAAACAGATAACAAGGAAGTTGGACAACCCGTTGTTGGAGCACTCAAAAAAAGGCTTCTACCGTTATTACAGCAAAACAAACATGCTTCATGAATATTCTAATTCTAAAAGAAACAGATCCACCTCCATGGGATACTCTTCCATGAGTTACATCGTAAGACAGTAAGAAATCAATGAGAAACTTAACAATGAATTTCATCAGGTCTTCTGGTAATACTCACACTGTCGCATAATGAATTTTGACACAAACAAACTCAGTACATGTTATGGATTAAAGAAATTGAATCCTGCTACCTTCATCTCCCAAGACATTTTCTCCAACATTGCATAGATCTCATGTGCCCGTGGGTGTGCCCTGTCAAGCCTTGAAGGAGAATACAGAAATTTGAGGATGCAGTTTTCGACACTGAACAGATGACAACATAGTCCGACAACCTACTTGTTGGAAGCGCTCAACAGGCTTCTAAATGCTGCAACAGTATCATCCATCTTCATCTACTTCCCCTCCACCGAGGAAGATGCATTGTCTACTATTCTCTGCTCAGTGACATACACCACAGATGCAACCCTCGTGTTATGGGTCCAGACTTCAGCCCCAACGACATTGCATTCAAGGTCTGTAAGAACAGCAAATACTTCAGAGATTAAACCTAGAATATATCAGTCCCTGTTAATTCAATTGTTGTATGTTCAGGAGCACCCTTTACTCCAACAGTTTTTCTAAATGAAGGTAACAAACAAGCATTTGTTCTGAGGGACTGCAATTACAAGAAACTCGCAAATCAGGAAATTAAAATTGTTCAAATAGAGGAGCTTTCTAACTATAAGGAGCGTTGCTCAACATTTATCCCACATTCTGAAAAGAGTTGCTATAAACACCTGTTGAATATACTCAATAACTCCTTGATTCGTAATCTTGTTGCCATCCCTGTGATTACAATCTACAGTGTACAGACTGGAAAAAGACTGCTGAACTCGAGTCTCTATTTTATTTACAAAGCCAATGAAGTTGCAACGTAAACTTGAGGATCTTCAAATATTGCCTTTCCCAAATGACTTGTTGGTGTGGAAAGACTTGTCAGATTCCAAATCTCTACTTTGCCTGGCCTCACTGATGTCCATGAACATGAATAGAAATCACCTTTGCCTTCTTACAAAGAGGATGGAGATCATTGGGTTTCAGCCAAAACAACAGGAACACAGGTACAAGGAGAGGACCGCAATCAACAACTTCAGACTGATATCCATATCTAATGATTTTTGCGTGGATCTGCAAACCATGTAAGAGAGATGCTACGCTGGGTACATGCATCGGGAGGGATAATACTAGAGAAGGTGAACTGATTAGGCTAGACACCTGCTACACTAGCTTGTAGCTTCATCTAACCATCATGTCAGACCCCATACACATTGAATAGAGGATCCGAATGAGATCAAGGTGAAGACAATCAGGGACTCCACTGACTCCCGTTCTCCACATCTGAGTGACAAAGATAGAAAATTTCTTCCCTGGCTACAAAGTGACACATACCATGATCTACTTATCTAGCTTCCTATCAGGTCTATGATGCTTCTCAGCTTGGGAGGAGAATCCAAGGTGGGTTCAGATAATGGAATCCGATGCCCATGGGGCATTACTCTTTATTTTCATGATTTGTGATCTCTTTCAAAGGGGTTTTTGGGACCATTTCCAAAATATTTCAAATGTTATTGAATGTATTGAAACATGTTTGTTACCCCTTTTGATCTTGCATACTCATTTTAGAGTTTTTCAATTATCTTATTCTATGATAAGATTGCTTGTGGTAGTTGTACACAGTCTTTAATCGATGGAAACAATCAATTTTACACAGTTGCGGTCCAGAGATTTCACACATCAAGACTATGATCATCTTGATTACTTCACACTAGTCCTTATTTTTGTAGGTACACCCAATATCTAACCATATCGTCAACTATGTTGGATATATATTTCTAAAGCAGATAAAAAATGAGTTAATGTGACTAATGCATCAATGTCAAAGATCAAATTAAGATGTAAGGTATTGAATGTTTTTACATTATGCTCTTTGTTTCAACATGGAGACATGTGTGTGTATGTGTGAGCACAGATTTACGGAATTCTTCTACATGTAGGTGTATGTATTTTATTATATTGAATCCTTTTAATTCATAAACATTTAACGAAAAATAAAATGTGTGTTTTGATGCATGTGTTACTATCCAAACAAAAATTAAAGGTGAAAATCATTACAAACAATGAATTTGCATACTCACAAGGAAAAGAAAAAACTAATTTTCCTAGAGATGGAGATTTAACCTACATTATTTCTTGATAGTTAGGCACATTGTACACCCTATTCAGTCCCATCCCGGGGTTGAAGTAAGAATTTTATGCCACTAGATGAAAATTTAGTATTATAAGGAAAATGTGTACTTTGTAGAGCCATGGCTCAATTTGTGTCAAAACATTGTTTGGAAGTGTCAAGATGCCATCAAAGGAATGAATTCCATCATGGTACTCACATGGTGGATAAATTGACAAAAGTGGCTCATTTTTCTCTGGTGAAGACCGCTTATAAATCTAGATGCAATGCCGCGGGTATATCTAGATGACATTATCAGATTGTATAGGATTCCGCAGAAGATTAACCGTGATTCTGTAACTTCCCACTTTTGGACTACCATGAAGCATGCCCTCAAAATCAATTTCAGCATGTTATCACCCTAAGACAGATGGACAGTTCCCATAGTTTTTTGTACTACCATGAAGCATGCCCTCAAAAATGAAGATCAATTACAAGGAATGACTTATCACCCTAAGACAGATGGAAACAGAGTAAGGATGAATAAGTTACCTTAGAGGACATTTATGGATTGTCACCAGTTGATATGGCAGGATTATTTGTACTTGGTGGATTTTACCTACAATAATTGTTTTTAGAGTTTTATAGGCATGAATCCTTTTTCAGGCACTGTATGGTATAGAGTGTAGGAAACCTCTTAGTTAGGACAGGTTAGAGGATAGGTTTTCTCTTGGGCCAGCTATTTATTGCAAGACATGGGAGCAGTAAGTGGTTATGATTAGATCTCTCCTAGAGACTAGAGGAGGCACATGACAGACATAAGAAGTATGCATATCAGCATAGGACTGACTGTAGTTGAATTGATGTGTGCATGAAGGTTTTCCTTTTAGCTCCTAAATTCATATGTTGAGGCCACATAAGATGGATACAAGGTATCTAAGTTTTGCTCCTAGATTCATATGCCTCTAATTGAGATCTTGGAGCATATCGGTCCCTTTGGCCTACCATCTAGCATTGCCACCTAGCTTGTCTCACATCCATGATGTGTTTCATATTTTAGTACTTAGGAGATATGTTATAGATCCTTCTCATGTGCTAGATTGGACCTCATTATAGGTGCAGGATTAGGGGCAGTTGATGGTGGAGCCCATCCGCATTATAGAGTGCAGGACCTTGGGCCTTTGAGGTAAATACAATGACCAGGTTTGAGTATAGTGGGACAGATATGATGAGACTGCGGCTACATGGGAGGATGCTACTTTGTTAAGAATTTAGTTTCCACACCTATTCTGGTGATTTCCTAGATGAATTCGAGTCTAAGGAGAGGGGGATGTGTTTGCCCACTTCCCTTTGACATATTTTTGATATTGATTATGACACTGTTGACTATATTTATGGACATTACTATAGCTTTTGAGTTGGTATGATATTAGACATTAGAGATCATGGGCTATCTGGTTGATTTTGATTCATATATGATGTATGTGGATTATTAGAAAAACTTTATATTGACATTGATACACTGATTGACATGGTTATATATATGTATGTTTTTATGTATGTATGTATGTGATATGTGTTATTTCATCGTATTCAATAAACCTAGAAAATTGAGCTAATTCTATGTCATCATATGGTTATTAATGAAATTATAAATGATATTCGTTACTTGCTCTATGATTGTGTAGTGATTCATTTATATATGATTTTGGAAGATATATTTTTTATTTATTTTGGATGACTCTAATGAAGCCACGAGGATCAAAGGAAGTATTTATGTTTTACAGGTAAACATGTCACAACAAACATCGAGGGATTAGAGACCAACCACATTGGAATTCTAGATGAATTCAACAAATGTCCACCATGGCAACTTGTATTTATTTTGTGTGGTTTTGGTTTGTTGTTAGGGGTTGCCATTGGGGGTTATCACCTTTAAATGTGAGGAAGGGCTTATGTGTTTTCTTTGAATGTAGTTCCTTTTGTTTAATTTTTGTTGTATGTGTTTATTTAGTTATGTATGTTTTCCCTTTTAATATTTATTTAAATAGTGTCAAGATGTGGTGAATAATCAGTGTTGTTAATTAAATTATAAACGGGTCAAAAGAATTTATTTATTAGAGCTGATGGCTCTTTGTTTATGTGTTGTCTGAGTATTGTGTAAGTAACTTCGATGTGTGAAACACTCCACCTTCCTTCTGAAATTCGGATCTATCCTTAGGGGCTGATTTTGGAGGGTTGTGGGAAACAAGTTAAACTTGTCCCACACCTCTTAAATTGTTACACAAACCCTACCTATGGGTTCGGAGGGTCAAAAGTTAGTCCCTTATTATGCATTTTGAGAAGACAAGTTGTAAGTTTTTAATGCACCTTCTTGCATGAAATTAATTTTGGTCCTTAAAGGGTGTGGACTTGGATTGTATGTGTAAGTAAAAGGTCATTTTTTCACCCACCTTATTAATTTTGCTTTGGAGTTTGACGTTTGACTTGTGAGGTGGGAGTTGACGATGAGTGATGTGGAATTATACATAGAGCCACCTCATCCTTCTCTCTCTCCCTTTTCTATTTATTTGAATTCTTTTGCTATTTTGGGGGGATACTTCATGGTGGTTACTTCATGTTGGTCTGTGTGCTCTTCCAATTCGAGAGAATGAGAGGATTGTGAATGCTTGTGGATTTTTTGGCACTTTGGGACTATTTTGATTGGAAGAATCTTGTTGTTGAACTTGTGTATCAAGTTCTATCATGGAGAGGTAGGAGCTTGAATCTTGTAAAAAAGGTTTTCTTTCTATATTGTTCTTACGTGAATATTTTTAAATGTTTGGTATGTTTGTTGGTTGGTTGGTTGGATAGATTGCCTAGGTGTGGTGTAGGATAAGACTATGGGGATATTTTGTGGGGAGGAATAAGAGTTATTTGTGGAGGGAGTTTGGGTTTGCTGTTCCACCTTGGACAAAAATAACTTGCATTTCTTACTTTTGGTGGAGGCATAAGAGAATAGGGAGGCATAAGAGGTACTTGGGGAAGGCATAAGAGTATGTAAGGGTTTGAGATGAATATTTTGGAAGATTTTTAAGGTGGTCACACATTCCCCATTGGGAGGTATAACCAATTTCCCCCATATATCTTTCTCTTTTGGCCTTTGTGTGATGAACCCTTGTATATTTTGTTACTTTCCTTCTTGTGACTATAACTGCATTTTATTTTGGACTGTGAAAGGATTTTGGAATCTATTTTTTGTTGTGGAAGCTTGTATTTTTGCCATGAGTTAAATCCATTTCCTATTGTAGTGTGATTGGGGCTTAGGGGCCAATGAGGAGGATGACTTCTCCTCTTCATTAGAATTTTGGTTGGGATGACAACGTTGCCTCTCCCCTTATTTTTGTTGTGACAAAATGAAACATGGAGGATCTCTTGTTGATGTTCTTAGAGATGTGTATAAAGAAATTTGTTGCAATTCTCCATGGGTTCCTTATTGTAAAATTACCCACTTTAAGTGGATGGAATTGTAATATTAATCATGGTGAAAATATTCTTTGTTTTGAATATGAAATTTACATTCGAATGAGAAACATATATTTAGTATTCTGTTGGGATGAAGGGAAAGGAATGTTGCAAAATGAGGGATTATTATTTTATTCAATGGAAGTTGATTATTTTCTACAAAAGGGTGTTACTCTTTTTTGAAATATGTGTTTGAAATATTACAAAAAAAAAATCTTTGTTTGAAGACTGAAAAATAAAAAGAAGGTATTAAAAAGTATTATGTTCTCTCTGTTATTCAAAATGCATGGTTGAAAAGAAATAGGATAACATTCTTAGTTTCACGTATTGAATGAATTAAAGTTAAACATTGTAAATTAGATTGGGATGAACTCAAAATTCAGAGTATGGTAAAAGAAAATAGATCAATTCAGGTTTAAGTATGTTTTTCCATTTGGATTCATTGTAAAACCTACAAATAAATATTAGAAAATATACAGAGTACCCTATAACTTGAAAGACAAAATGAAAATTAAAATGAACTAAGGATGAACAAACCACGTCATAAAACAACTGACTTTCCCTAGTAATTTATTCAGAACTCCAGTAATCGGGCAAGAGGCATAATAACGCCATTTCACATAAAAGAAAAGAAATTTGTACGGAAATATCAACTGTAAATCATTTAATCATTATAATCCATTGGAAATCTTTAAAATTATGTTCTCCATGCCTGTTTGGTATGTTGAAGAAGATGGAGGAGAAAATTAGACCAATTCTGGTAGTTGAAAAAGTTTAGTTTTCATTTTAATGGCAGGAAATATGTTTTCTTAAATTTCACGCATTTAATTTTCTTGAAAATAATATTTTGTACTTCCTATGCAAAGAGAATTTTGAGCCCTTTCAAAAAAGTCCTTATTTTCTCAACTATGAGCTTCCAGTCAAAAGTTATGGCCTTCTGAATTTTTTACTCCGTTGGGTTTCAAAAAGAAAAAAACTAACTGTTAAAAAGGAAATTTTTGTAAAACGGATCCGCGGGCCGAAAAATTAGTTAGGGAAATTTTTTTAAAAATACAAAAATTCACAAGTTCCTTCACGGCCCCGCGGCTCCACATCCTTCACTTTTTGAAAAGTACTTTTGTGGGTTCGCGGGCCCACACCCTCAAACTTTTATTTTTTAAAAAAAATTGGCGCAAAATCTTAGGTCTCCCCACCGGTCTGCTTCCCCTCCTGTCACTGTACATCTGACACGTGGATTATTTGGGTGTCAGCAAAGGTGCGGATGGTTTTAGACCCTTATCAATTTTGGAAAAGAATTGGTAAAAATTCATAAGTCTCCCCGCTGGCCCACCTTCCTGCAAGTCACTGTTGGACTGACACATGGCTTCACTAGGCATTGGCAAAGGCTCGAGTTGTTTTTAACCTTCACATATTTTAACAAAAATTCAAATATTACTAAATTTTCCTTGATGGTCCACTTCCCCACTTAAATTTTTGAACATGACACGTGGCATCTCTAGGCGTCGACAGAGATGCGAATTATTTTAAAACCTTTTTCCTTTTTAACAAAGGAGTTAGAATCCAGGTTACCTCTGACAAACCACCTTCCCATGTGGTCTTATAAATGTGTCACGTGTCCCTTGTGGCTTGGGAAAATTTTCTTCCCTGGGCCCTCAGGCCCGCCTTTGGGAAAAATTTCTTCCCCAGGCCCGCCGACCTGTAACTTAAGAAATATGAGGAGTTATGAGGACTTCTTTATATCATTGGAAAGGGGAAGAAATTTCCTATCTAATGGAAATGTTTTCAGGAAACCTTAAGTGCATTAAATATGTGAAAAATAAATTTTAAGTGCAAATATGAGTCTAAGAGTGGGTAAGTGGGAAATTACCCCTTTTTGACTTAAATGTTTAACTCTAGAGCATGGGTTGACCTTTTTGAATGGTCACATTAAGAGATAAGAGAATGTTTTTCTAACCCATGTAAATAAGGATCATGGCTATTGTTTATACCTGGTAAAATTAAATATCTTGGGGATTTAATTGTTTTGGCCCCTTTGACCCTCTAAAATTAATTAAGGAACATTTAAATATAGTGTTAATTTAATTATTTATCAAAGTAACACCTAAGAGAAATTCAACTATTTTTTTGGATTAATTACACTCATTAATTTTGTGATGTGGATTTAATATTTGTTATAATGGGAAAATTTAATTTATTAATTATAATTGACTTTGAATATTTTTTGTGACAACTGTTTCTTGAAGCCTGGTAATGGTAACGCTTTTCAAAGAAAAAAAATTATATCATAATTTCTCCTATCTAAACCTAGGTTGTTCTTAGGTATTGAGTGGTCGTTTTAGCGGGTGCTACACTTAGTGCTAGAGCCGTTGGTTTAAATGTTGGACCATTGGGCACACTAGAAAACTTGAGACATGAACACTAAGCCTAGTGCAATATTAAACCTAGCACACATTTAAATCTAGAAAACAATTTTTTTAAAAAATTACATATTTTAGAAAACATTGAAAACTGAATAAAACCTAGAATAACAAACTAACTCTTGCCTTGGTCTGTGCAGGAGGCGTAGAAAAGATGATGGGTCCTTTCGTATAGATCTAGACTTGCCACCACTAGATCATGTTATAGCAACCATCCTACCCCAGCTTTTACAGATGCCCCAGGACGTTAATGCCGATTTATATGGAGGATCCATACAAGGATGGTCAGCACGAAATGATAGGGAGCCATCCCTTGAGGCTCATGCATCTCCTTGACATAGTGTGGAGCATAGAGGAGAGAACTCCCGCGTGGAGTTAAACAGAGCAGAGTCACCATAGAAAGGATAGGGAGACCATATGTCTAGACGCAAGGATAGGTATCGGAGCCCTAGGCTTAGACATGAGCATGCAGATAGGCCAAGGGGTCACCAAACTACAATTGTAGACCACTACATTTGTAGACCATAAAAGGAATGATAACCAGATCGTACCAAGCCAAGAACACAAATGCTAATCAAACACCATGATCAATAAGATGAAAGCAATTCGCCAGAATAACTTTACATAAAACCTTTGCAAACAAATGAGAAGCAATATCATATATTATTATGGAACTCAATGAAATACAATGAGAATGGGCCTTTCTTATATAGGCAAAGAATAACAATCTAAGAACCAGTCAAGGTCATAGATAAAGCCATAAATCATGGAAAGAACTAGTTAATTCCATAGATTTATGAGAGAACTAGACATCAAGGATCTAGTCAATACCATAGATCAAAGAAAGAACTAGTCAATACCATAGATCAAGGAAAGAACTATACCTAACAACTAGATAATATCCCACTAATATCTAAATAAATAAAAAGAAATATCCACACACATAAATGGGTGAGGATAAATATAATAAAGGTAAATAAAGTACCTAGGTGAACGTGACGTAAGGTAAAAACCTACTCTAACACCCCCCTAAAGTGAAGCTAGGGGAAAAAATAGAAATGACATGTCTATAATATGAGTCCTGACAACTAGGCCTGATGAGGTAGACATGTACAATATATCCATGAAGAAATCGCAAACCAAAAGAAGGAAATAATCCTACTATAAGGAAAGAGAAAGAAGAAGAAGAAGGAAGATGTTCTCATGAACACCCCACCAAGAACAACTTCTGAAACCCCAAGCATTCCATGCAAGTCAAGGTAGCAGAGGTGATGCAAAAGGCTTCGTAAAGATGTCTACAACCTGCTGCTGAGTCGGAAGGTACTCTAAGCAAAGAACTCCATCTTGAATGTGCTGCCGAATGAAGTGGATGTGTATCTTGATATGCTTGGTCCACTGGTGCTCAACTGGGTTGCGAGAAATGTGAATTGCACTTTGGTTGTCACACCAAAGTACAGTCAGTGAATCTTGTGGGAATCCAAACTCTGTCAATAACTGGCAAAGCCAAAGAATCTGCCGATTCGCTATAACTGCTGCCCTATACTCTGCCTCTGAAGATGAAAGTGAAATATCCTGTTACTTTTTGCACGCCCAAGAAACTGGAGAAGAACCAAGATAGAAAAGATAGCCAGAAGTAGAACACCTGTCATCAATAGAACCTGCACAATATGAATCTGTATACCCAACCAACTGAGTATAACCCCTAGTGTAGTGTAGGCCAAAGTGGGAAGTGCCCTGTAAATAGCACAAAATCCTTTTAGCAGCCTGTCAATGACTACTATGAGGAGAATGTGCAAACCAAGATACAAGCCCTACTACAAATGAAATATCATAGCGAGTATGGGTCAAGTACATGAGACTCCCGACCAACTACCTATACAATGTAGGATCATAAAGTGGTGTGGTACATGTGGATGTAAGAATAACTCCAGACTGAAAAGGAGATGGAACTTGGCTTACAATCAGCCATATCAAAACACCTAAGAAGATCATGGGTGTAATTTTGCTGACTCAAATGAATCCCTGAACCTATATGAGAAATCTACAAACCAAGGAAATAATGCAATAGCCCAAGATCTGTCATGTCAAACTATGTAGAAAGAGCCCTCTGAATACTCTGAATGTGGGAAGAAGAGCTACCAGTAAGTAATAGATCATCAACATATAAGAGAAGTATCACAATATCCTCACCGATATGCTGGAGATACACTGTATGATCAGAGTGGCAATGAAAAAAAACCAGTAGATAGAAGAAAAGAATCCATCTTCTCATAACCAAGCCCGAGGGGCTTGTTTGAGACCATAGAGAGACCTTCGGAGCCTACAAACAAGAAAAGAATCTTGAACAAATCCAGCCGACTGCTCCATGTATTTATTTCCTCTTGTTGATCTCTATGTAAGAAGGCAATCTTCACGTCCATCTAGTATACAGACCACCCCTATGATGCAGTAATAGTAAGTAAAAGGTGTACAAAATCCATATTGGAAATGGTGCAAAAGTCTTAGAGTAATCAATACCTTCAACTTGTAAAAAACCCTTTACAACAAGATGAACCTTATACTTGTCAATGGACCCATCAGCTGCGTATTTGGTTCGGTATACCCACTTACACCTAACCATCTTTCTTCCTTTAGGAAGAGATACCAAATCCCAAGTATGATTCTTCATCAAAGAAGAATACTCAACTACCATCGCATCATCCCACTCCGATATCCCATGAGCCTTTGAAAAAGACCGTGGATCCTCATAAACTACCTAACACAAAATTTCAGAACCTGTAGAATGTGCGTGATGATGCCTAGTGGGTGGAAGATCCTCTATGAATGGTGCTACCTCAGAAATGGTAGTACGAGCCCACTTAGGCATAGTGACAACATCAGTGGGAATAGGATCCTCAAATAAAGTATCCTCAAGATCAGATGAAGAAGAAGAAGGAATGGAAGAAGATGAAGAATCATGAGGAGTGAAACACTCATCAAACTGAACATGTGTTTGAAAAAGAACATCATGTGTATCAGGATCTAAAAGATGATAAGCTCTCATTTCCTCACAATACCCTACAAAAATAAAGGGTTTACTCTTCTTATCTAAAGCTTTCCTTTTCTTCTTTGGCACAAAGGCCCAAGCATGGCTCCCAAAGACTCGAAAAAATGAGACATCTGGCTCAGTGTTGGACCAGGATTCCTCTGGAGTCAAATTCTCAAGTGCTCTATGTGGTGTGTGATTCTGAATATAGTTAGCACAATTAACTACTTCTGCCCAATAGATAGGAGGTATATCTCTACAATGCATTATACAGTTAGCCATTTCCTTCAAAGTTCTATTCTTCCTTTCTGCTAAGCCATTCTGTTGTGGAGTATGAGGAACAAAATGTTGGTGAATAATGCCTTGAGTTGCCAAAAATTCAAAAAACTCATCACTGAAGTACTCCCCCCCATTATCAGTACGAAGGTTCTTGATGCAACTAGAAGATTGTTTCTCAACCAAAGCCTTGAAGACTTTGAAGTGTGAAAAAACATCACTTTTTTACTTGAGAAAATAAACCCAAGTACACCTCGAGAAATCATCAATAAACATAAGCGCATACTTAGATCCATTGAAAGAGGGGGTAGGAAAAACCATCAAGTCACTATGCACAAGCTCAAGTGGTGAAGAAACTCTCTTAGAAAAATTCTTAGGAAATGGATCTTGGTGTTGTTTCCCTAATGCACAGCCAAAGCAAACTCCCTCAAGACTAGAAACTCTAGGAAGACCATCTACCATACCATGAGTGCTCAACTCCTTTAAATATCTGTAATTAAGATGTCCAAATCTTTCATGCCAAAGCTTACTCTCTGAATCTGCATGAGAAACCAATCCTGTCCCTATAGAGGAAGTGTCATCAAAACCCTTAAAGTGATATAGTCTAGAACTATGATCAACAATACCCTGAGCAACAAGTGAATTTGGCTCCAACAAAGTTCGTAATTCTATCCCATGTGGTGTAAAAGTCATTGTTTTCCCTTGACCAGAATGACAAATTTGATACACAGAAAGAAAATTTGTAGTGATGTTAGGAACATATAGTGCATCTTGGATACTGCTACCATCAAGTTGTATATCACCTTTTCCTTTAACAGAAAGAAAGGAAGAATCTCCAACCTCAATTTTGGAAGTAGAACTCAAACCTAGAGAAACAAAAGACTCCTTAGAAGAATTCATGTGATGAGAAGCACAGAATCTATAACCCAACTGTCTGCAAGTGGTGACTGAGATCTCCCAACAACATTAAGTGCTTTGCCATGCTAATTAGAAGGAGGTGGAGTAGAGATAGAAATTTTTTGTTTCTTGACTGCATCCTCTAAGGCTTGTATTCACTTATAACACCTATTTTCTTCATGATTACTACCCCCCACAAAAAGAGCATGAACGGCTAGACTTATTCTTGGATTTAGAAGACTCCTTGGGTTTTGAGTTGTTTTCTTTGGGTTTAGGAGCATTTTGAGATGGAGAAGGGGTGGATTTGGTTTTACTATTTGGTTTTCCCTTGCCTTTTGAGAGGTGGAAGACTCAAGGTGAGACAGTTTGGATTCTTCCCTAATAAGTCTTTCAAAAAATGTTTCTAAGTTAGGCATTTTGAATGTGTCACCTAAGGCATCCATTCTAGAGAAAAAGGTAGAAGCAAAAATTTGGAATGGTCCTCTCAACTTGGATAGAATCAAGTAAACACACTCTTCATCTTTCTTATCTCTTCCACTCCCCTTCAACTGTGTCAACAAATGCTTGAACTTGGTAAGATAGACTATAATTGTTGGAAATTCTTCAAGATTAAGAGAGGTGATCTCAATTTCAAGTTGCATGGCTCTCATATGATCCACCTTACCAAATAAATCCTCCAATTTCTCCCATATTTTGAAAGGAGAGTCACATTTTTCCAAATGAAACAAAATACTGTCACTTATATAAGTTCCTATCAAACCCATACACTCATCAAATTTGCACTAGTACTGAAATTTCTCATATTCTCTAGTGAACACTGGTTGTTCTTGAAGAATTTAAATCCCATAATCCTTTCCGCTTAATTATTGTTTCCATTCTTTGGTTTCCATGTGTGGTAATTATGTGTTGTTAATGGCTTAACATGATCTAATGCAAAAGTAGATAAAGATGCCATCCTCAAAAAATCACCAAAAGAAATGCAAGAACCAAGCAATGTAACAAGACCCCCAAACAATGCAACAAGAGCCCCCCAAAATAATGAGTGTGTGTTACAATATGTCACTTTATAATTATCGTGTGATTCTCAAAATAAATATTTCCAATGAAAAGAGCATAAAAAAGTACGCATTTTTGTAAAAAAACGGCACTCAAAACCGAGTTACCGATCAAAAGATACAAGTTTTTCAATATTATGCTCTACTATTTATTTTAGTTTCCACTAAAATAGAATAAAATACTCTTGCCTTCACCACACAAATAAAATGAAAGGGGGCTAGAGTTAAGCACCTACGAGTAGGAATCACAAGCTTTAAGCCCTCATATGACCAGTACCATAAGGATGCTAACTAACCATTTCAAAAATGACTGCCTCCAGAAATGGTCTACTTTACAGTCCCGATGATCTTAGAAAGTGGACCTTCCTTACCTTAGGATCTAAGGAATGATGTTTTGCAACTAAAAAATCTGCACATTTCAACAAATATAAGAACTTCATGACAAATTGGGTGAGGATATCTGAATATAGGAAAGAAGTCCCTATGTTTAGCAAAGCAAAACCTACTTAACAGGAACATGGATAATGTCAACAACAATCTCGGAGCCCTGCAAAGAGGCACAACACTGAGGACCATAAAAGGAACGATAACCAGATCATGTCAAGCCAAGAACAAAGATGCTAATCAAACATCATAATCAAAAGATGAATGTCAATTCACCAGAATAACTTTACATAAAACCTTTGTAAACAAATGAGCAACAATATCATATATATTATTATGGAACTCAATGAAATACAATGAGAATGGGCCTTGCTTATTTAGGCAAGGAATAACAATCTAAGAACCAGTCAAGGTCATAGATCAAGCCATAAATCATGGAAAGAACTAGTCATCAAAGAACTAGTCAAGTCCATAGATTTATGAGAGAACTAGACATCAAGTCTAGTCAATACCATAGATCTAGGAAAGAACTAGTCAATACCATAGATCAAGGAATGAACTATACCTAACAACTAGATAATATCTCCTAATATTTAAATAAATAAAAAGAAATATCCACACACATAAGTGGGTGAGGATAAATACAATAAAGGTAAATAATTACCTAGGTTGTAACATGAGCTAAGGTAAATACCTACTCTAACAGGAACGTGGGTGGAAACCATAGTCAGGGGACAAAAAGTGTCCTCTTTAATGGGAGAGGTTCCCTTATTGGAAAGTAGGAAAAAGAAAGTACAAATATACAACTCTCAATGTTTGGACCAAATATTATGGAATGTTTTCATACTTAAAAGATTATCAATAAGAAGGAATGGAAGAATTAGAGATGGGAAAAGGAAGAAAACAACATATTCTTTTGGGAAATATAGATAGCAAAGTATCTCCCTACTCACATTGAACTAAGAAAATATAGAAAGGATCAATTACTTCACCCCTGCACAAATCTGCAGACACAAAGTTCTAAAGATTCACACAAACCAGAACAAAATTTTTCTATTGAATGCAAAATAAAAGATCCATTGAATTGAGAAAGGAGAGAGAAAGGTATAACAAAGGAAAATAAGAAAGAACTTTTGTATTGACTTACTTCAGAATTTATAACTTCCCCAGGAAATCAAAATCCACCGTCCCATGCAAAAGCTCATATATTTATAACAATTTGTTTACATCCATACTTTTTCCCCAAGAAAAGAATATCCGAAAGGGATAATGTTTGTTGTAGATCCGCTTTTGGACCCAGTGACATGGTTCATCACTCATGAAAACATGAGGTTCAAAAAGGTGAATATCTCGTCAATTTGAGCATGATTATTTTAGTAGGAGCCATCTCATGATTTTCTCCTTCACGTGGTCCTCCAGCTATGTCACCTTTTAATCAATTTTATAGCACTCAAGTGATGAATTTTCAGATTTTAACAGATTCATAGCATCCGAGGGCCTAATTGATAAGTTTAGGTCCCATTTTATCGCGTATGCCCGATAAAATCTATTTTTTGATGATTAAACTTTACACCTATTTAAACTTATCAATTCGGCTCTAAAACCAATCCAAAACACATCTCATGAAGAAATGACAAGGAATCAGAGAGGAAAGACCTAGGATAACGATCCATTTTTCATGTTTTACAAAGCTTTGGTTTATTAATGGCGATAAAAACCAGAAGATGGCATTTGACTATCTTTCCTCCTCGAAGAGGTTCAGATACCTACCATCAAATTTAGGACCATACACATGGCAAGATCCAAGCAACGAAAACCCTGGGGAAGAAATCTACATTTCTTGACATATGGGACTGTAAAAGAGCATTTTCTCGATTTACTCCGCTCCACTCGTAGCTCTGTCAAAGGCTGAACACGTAGCATCATCCGAGTGGATGAGGAAATGTAGGTCAAAACTGTCATTTAGGATTTTTTTAACAAAAAGGCTCAAATTCTCAAAAAGAGGCTCTGCCAACCTACTTTGATTTTCAACATGGACACCCACTCTGATTTGTTCTCATGGGAGAGGACCATGTTGATTGTTGTGGGGATGTTACTTCTACTTTTTGAATCTATTTCCCAAAAGGGTAAGAAGGGTCTAACTTTCCCCTACTGAAGGTGACATGCCCCAGCCATTGATCTTTTCAACGTGAACACGTGTCCCTCTCTGATTGGTTGTGGGACTAGCCTGGTAATTTCCCTTTCACTCTCGAGCCATTTAGAACTCTTAGCCTATTGTGGAAATAAGGCTAAAATTCCAAAATCTCCCGCCGGTCCGCTGAACCATCTGAGTTGAGAAATAACCATGATGTCCCTCTTGGTTTGTGACAGTGGAGCCACCTGATTGCTTGTGGGGATGTGCCTCGAGTTTTGGAAATGGATATAAATTTCATATTTTCCCCTGAATCCTTACCAGCCAGGAGTGTGTAGTGGATAGACACGGACCCTTCACCACTGGTTGTGGGCCTCAGATCTGAAAATTGTATCCTTTCACCTTTGGGAAAATAAATGGAGTCAGCCCGAACCTCTGCCAAAATTGCTCAAGCCAATCAATGACCAGCGGGGATGCAGGGAAAATCTAGATTGGAAATGTTATAAGTTCATAAGATTAACTGCACCAATGTAAAAATGATCTAGGGAGGTTGAGTCAGTGACGGGGAAAAGAATAGTGGCAGGTTAGGAGACTCTGTAAAAGGCTAGAAACAAAGGATGCAATTCCCACCACATTCCATGCTCATTAAAGGAGTGTGCAAAATGGTGTTTCCCACGTACTGAAAATAGGTAAAATGATTTAACGGAAACAGATTGAGGAAAATGATCTAGTGGACCTATCACTTGAAATGAAAGCAAGAGTCATGAGAGATTTTAAAACATGAATTTTCTAACATGGCAGGAGCTCCAATTTTCATGACCCCCAGATTTGAGAAGGTGAAAAATTTGAGAGGAGATCAACAAGGAGCAGAGCCTATCTCACAAGCACCATATCGGATGACTACCTTGGAGCTATGTGAGCTCAAGTTACAGCTTGAGGGCCTCCTAGAGAAAGGCCTAATCCATCCTAGTGTATCCCGTTGGGGTGCACCGGTGATTTTTGTAAAGAAGAAGGATGGATCTTTGTGGTTGTGTATTGATTACCACTAGTTGAACAAAGTAACGATCAAGAATTGTTACCCCCTTCTGCACATTGAAGATTTATTTGATTAGATGAGGGGGCCACAATTTTTTCCAAGATAGATCTTAAGTCAGGTTATCATCAGCCGAGGATCACGGAGGCAGATATTCATAAGATTGCCTTCCGTATGAGATATGGCCACTACGAGTTCACTGTAGTGCCTTTTAGTTTGACGAATGCCCCCACAATGTTTATGAGCTTGATGAATGGGGTGTTCAGAAATTTCTTGGATCGCTTTGTGCTCATTTTCCTTGATGACATTTTGATTTACTCACGCATGCGTGAGGAGCATGAGGAACACCTTCGCTAGGTTCTTCAGTGTCTTCATGAGCAGCATCTTTATGGGAACCTAGAGAAGTGTGCATTCTTTCAGACAGAGGTGCGGTATTTAGGCCACATCATTTATGGGGAAGGTATTGTAGTCAATCCTTCTAAGATTTGAGCTATTATGGATTGGCCAATACCCACTAGTGTGACAGAGGTGTGAAGATTCATGGGTTTAGTAGGTTATTACAAGAGATATTTGTGCAGGAATTCTCTCAGGTTGTGCACCCCATCACTTCCCTTCAATGGAAAGGGAAGAAATTTGTATGGTCAGATAGATGTGAGCAGGCCTTTAGGACATGCTAAAGGAATGCCTCAAAACAACACCTATTCTTGTAGTACCAGATCCTCATGGATGAGTTCTTCATATGCACAGATGCTTATTTGGCAGGACTTAGAGGTGTGTTGATGCAGAAGGGAAGAGTAGTGGCTTTTAAGTCTTGCAAACTCAAGAACTATGAGCTCAATTATCCGAACTCATGATCTTGAGCTTGTGACAGTTCTGCACACCTTAGTTTGATGAAGGACACTTCCTTCTTGGCTGGAGATATTCACACTCAAGACTGATCACTTGAGTCTTCACCACCTCTTCACGTGCAGCCCAATCTCAACACTTGTCAGCAACGTTGGAAGGAGTGGCTTTATGATTACGACATGGAGATAGAGCATGTGAAGGGGAAGAATGATGTGGTTACAAATGCTCTTAGTAGGAGGAAGACATGTTGTTATGGCTCACTTCAGTGGGCACAGATTTGTGGAGTAGGATTCTGCAATAGCTTCCTCATGACAACTTCTATCATTGTAGCTAGGGAAGAGATTGAGTCTTAGAGACTTCTTGGTGGGAAGTTTTATGTTTTTTCACTAGAGGCAGATGAAATTTTTAGGCATAGAGGTCAAATATATGTTCCTAGAGATGGAGGCTTGAGACAGGACATTTTGACAGAGGCTCATCATGCACCTTATTCATCCCATCCCAGGGTGAAGAAGAGGTATGCCACTTTGAGGCAGTTATATCATTGGAGGGGAATTCAGTAGAGACATGGCTCAATTTGTATCACAATTGTTTAGAGTGTCAGAAGGTGATGGCTGAGCATCAACATCCAGTTGTCCTTCTCTTTCCTCATGCTCATACCGAAGTGGAAGTGGGACACCATTTCCATAGAATTAATTATTGGGCTACCGACATTGAGATACCACCATGACGCTATCATGGTCACGATGGATAGATTGATGAAAGTAGCTCATTTTTATTTGATGAATACCACCTATACACCCAGTGCAGTGGCATGGTTATATCTTGATGAGATTTTCATATTACACGGGATTTTGCATAATATCATTTGCGGCCGCGATCCTTTGTACACTTCTCACTTCTAGACCACCATGCAGTATGCTCTCAGGACGAAGATCAATTTCAACACATGGCATATCACCTTCAGATAGATGGATAGACTGAGCAGGTGAATAAGATCTTATAGGACATGCTTAGGATGTATCTTATGGATCACCAGTCGAGATGGGAGAATTATTTGTACTTAGTAGAGTTTTTGTACAATAATAGTTTTTAGGGTTTGATAGGCATGGCTCATTTCTAGGAACTATATGGCAGAGAGTGTAGGACACTGCTTAGTTGGGAGAGGTTAGAGGATAGGGTTTATCTTGGGCCATCCTTATTATAGGACATGGAGCAGCAGGTGGTTATGATCAGATAGAGATTTTAGGAGGCACGTGAAAGACAAAATAAGCATGTAGATCAACATAGCACCGACATTAGTTTCGATGTGGGCATGACGGTTTTGGTTCATTTCAGGCCACATAATAGCCCTATCTATTATGGAAAAGGTTCTAAGTTATCTCCTATATTTGTGGGCACCTTTGAGATCTTGTGTTAGAAATAAGAGATAAAATATGCAGAATAATCCCTTTCAGAATTGTAAAAGTAGAAACTAATATGCAGAAAATATTACAGATCTCAAATAAAATTTTAGAATAAATAACATAACACAGAGAGACAATATTTAACGTGGTTCACCCAATACAGGCTACGTCCATCAAGAATCGCTTGCTCAGATTTTATTACAAGCCTTCACTCTCTCAATACAATACCCAGATCCGTTTGGAGCTATGCTCGACAAACTCTACAAAATTCACACCCGAATTCAAAGCACATCTACAATACATTTGCTTGTCTATCTATCATATGCATAAGACCATATAAATAGACAATTACTTAAGCAGTTTGATACAAAACCATGGGTATCAAAACCATGGGTATCAAAACAATGGGTATAGAAAAAACCATGGGCCCTAAAACAGCCCATAACAGTTACCCATTACCCATGGGTTAATAAACCACCCATTAAAATTTGCTTCGGGGGCTTCGCCCCCGAACCCCCCTAACCCGCTCACCGACGAGCGGGACCGCCGTAAAAATACCCGAGTGTAACACATAGTAGGTGTACCACACTCTAACATGAAAATAGGCTCCACAAACATAACATCTTAGAGCGTAAGGGTTCTTTGGCCTACCTTCTAGCACTACCACCTAGCTTATCTCGTATCCATGATATGTTTCATGTTTATGTACTTAGGATATATATTACAGATGCTTCTCATGTGCTAGATTAGACCTCATTGCAGGTGCAAGATTAGGGGCGGGTGATGGTGGTGCCCATCCGCATTATAGAGCGCAGTACCCTGGGTCTTCGAGGAAGAGAGATTTACCAGGTTTGGGTGTAGTGGGATAGATATGATGAGATTTTGGCTACATGGAAGCATGCTACTTTACTATGAGTTTAATTTCCACACCTATTCCAGTGACTTCTAGGAGGAAGTCAAGTCTAAGAGGAGGGAGATGTAATGCCCACTTCCCTTCAACACCTTTTGTTATTTATTATAATATTGTTGACTATACTTATGAAACATTGTTGTAGATTTGGATTTGGCATGGTGTTAGATGTTATAGATCATGGACTATTGTTTAGTTCGATTCATATATGATGCATGTGGAGTATTGGAGACATTCTATATTAATGTTGATATGCTGATTGACATGGTTATGTGTGTGTGTATTTTTGACATGCGATATTTCGTCATATTGAGTAAACCTAGATAATTGAACTAATTCTATGATCATATGGTTATTGATGAAATTCTAAATGATGTCATTACTTACTTCATGATGTTTTGATTTATATAAAGATGACTTCAGAGTTATAATGTATATTTATTTTGGATGATTTGATGCAGCCATAAGGATGAAGCAGGTATTTGTATTTTGCAGGAAAACATGTCACAACAAACATCGAGGGATTGGAGACCAACCACATTGAAATTCTAGATGAATTCAACAAGGGTCACTACTGCAACGCGTATTTTTTTATTTTTTATTTGTTTTGTTGTTAGGGGTTCCCATTGGGGGGGTCACCTTTAAATGTGACCAAGGTGTTATGTGTATTCTTTTATGTAGTTTCTTTTGTTTAAATTTTAGTATGTGGTTTTTAGCGATGTATTTTTTCCCCTTTATTATTTATTTTATTTGTGTCTAGATTAGTGAGTAACCATGTTGTTAAATAAATTATAAAAGGGTCAAAATAATGCATTTATTAGAGCTGATGGCTCTTGGTTTATGTGTTGTAAGTATTGTGTAAGTAACTTTGAGTGTGAAACACTCCACCTTCCTTTTGAAATTCGGATCTATCCTTAACGGCTGATTTTGGAGGCTTGCGAGATAAGTTAAACTTGTATAACACCTCTTAAATTGTTACACCAACCCTACTTATGGGTTGGGAAGTAAAAATTAGTCCTTACTATGCATTTTGAGAAGACAAGTTGTAAGTTATTATTGCACCTTCTTACATGAAATTAATTTAAGTCCTTAACAGGTGTGGGCTTGGATTGTGTGTGTAAGTAAAAGGTCATATATTGACCCACCTTTTTAATTATGCTTTGGAGTTTGAAATTTGATTGTGAGGGGGAATTGAGGATGAGTTATGTTGTATCCTTCATGGAGCCACCTCATCCTCCTCTCTCCCTTTTCCATTTATTGGAATTCTTTTGTTGTTCATGGGGGTTTCTTCATGTTGCTCTAGTTCTCTTGCAATTGGATAGATTTAGAGGATTTTGAATTCTTGTGGATTTTTAGGTGCTTTGGGAGCATTTGGATTGGAAGAAGCTTGTTGTTGAACTCGTGGATCAAACTCTATCATGGAGAGGTAGGAGCTTGTCTCTTGTAAAAAAGTTTTTTCTTTCTGTATTGTGCTTATGTGAATGTTTTTGAATGTTTGGTATGTTTGTTGGTTGGTTGGGTAGATTTCCTAGGTGTGGTGAAGGAGAATACTGTGGGGATATTTTGTGGGGATGCATAATAGTTGTGGGGAGGCATAAGATATATTTTTTAAGGGATTTTGGATTGGGTGTCCCATCTTGGAAAAGAAATAACTTACATTTCTTACTTTTGGGGGAGGCATAGGAGTATATAGTGGTTTGACATGAATATTTTGGTGGGTTTTTAAGGTGGTCACTCATACCCCATTGGGAGGTATAAGTAGCTTCCCCCATAGATGTTTCTCTTTTGGCCTTTGTTTGATGAGGCCTTGTATATTTTGTTACTCTTTTTCTTGTGACTATAACTGCATTTTATTTTAGACTGTGATTGGATTGTGGAATCTGTTTTGTGTTTTGGAAGCTTTTCTTATTGCCATGAATTGAATCCATTTCCTATTGTAGTGTGGTTCAGGCTTGGGGGCCAATGACGAGGATGGCTTCTCCTCCTCATTAGAATTTTGGTTGGGAGGAGAGCCTTGCCTCTCCCCTTGTTTTTGTTGTGACCAAATGAAACATGGTGGATATCTTGTTGTTGTTCTTGGAGCTGCATATAAAGAAAATTTTTGTAGTTCTCCCTGGTTTCCTTATTGTAAAATTATCCACTTTAATTGGATGGCATTGTAATATTAATCATCGTGAAAAGATACTCTATTTTGAATATGAAGTTTACATTTGAATGAGAAACATATATTCGGTAATATGTTGGGATGAAGGGAAATGAAAGTTGTAAAAGGAGGGATTATTATTTCATTGAATTGAAGTTGAATATTTTCTACAAAATTGTGTTACTCTTGTTTCAAATCTGTGTTTGAAATATTACTGAAAAAAAAAAATCTCTATTTGAAGACTGACAAATAAAGAATGTATTAAGAAGTATTATGTTCTCTGTGTTATTTGAAATGCATGGTTGAAAAGAAATAGGATTACATTCTTGCTTTCACATATTGAATGAATTAAAGTTAAACATTATAGATTATATTGCAATGAACTCAACATTTAGAGTATGGTAAATGAAAATAGATCAATTCAGGTTTAAGTATGTTTTTCCATTTGGATTCATTATAAAACCTACAAATAAATATTAGAAAATACACAGAGTACCTTGTAACTTGAAAGACAAAATTAAACCTTAAAATGAACTAAAGATGAACAAAGCACGTCATAAAACAACTACATTTCCCTAGTAATTTATTCAGAACTCCAGTAATCTGGAAATAGACATAATAATGCCATTTCACATAAAAGAAAAGAAATTCGTATTGAAATCTCAACCATATTTCAATTAATCCTTACAATCCATTGGAAATATTTCATGTATGTTCTCCACACTTATTTGGTGTGTTGAAGAAGATGGAATAGCGAATTAGACCAATTCTGGTAGTTGAAAAAGTTCAGTTCTCATTTTAATGGAAGGAAAGACATTTTCTTAAATTTCACCCATTTAAGTTTGTTGAAAATAAGATTTTGTTCTTCCTATGCAAAGAATAGTTTGAGCCCTTTCAAAAAAGTCCTTATTTTCTCAAATATGAGATTCCAGTCAAAATTTATGGCCTTCTGAAGTTTCTACTCTGTTGGGTTTTGAAAAAAAAAACTAACTGTTAAAAAGGAAATTTTTGTAAAACGGATCTGTGGGGCTGAAAATTACTTAGGGCACTTCTTGTAAAAAATTGAAAAGTCACAAGTTCCTCCATGGCCTCGCAGTCCCGTATCCTTCGCTTTTGGAAAAGTAATTTTGAGGGTTTGCGGGGCTGCACCCTTAAACTTTTCTTTTTGAAAAAAATTGGTGCCAAATCTTAAGTCTCCCCATCGGTCCACTTCCCTGCCTATCACTGTAGGTTTGACACATGGCTTTTTCATGCATCGGCGGAGGCACATATGGTTTTAGACACTTATCGCTTTTGGAAAATATTTTGCAAAAATTCATAAGTCGCCCCGCCAGCCCACCTCCCACAAGTCACTGTTGGACTAACACATGGATTCGCTAGGCGTCGTCCGAGGTGTGGCTTGTTTTTAACCTTTGGACTTTTTAACAGAAATGCTAATATTGCTAAGTTTCCCCCAACGGTCCGTTTCCCCACTTAAATTTTTTGAGTAGGACACGTGGCATCTCTGGGCGTCGGTGGAGGCACGACTCATTTTAAAATATTTTGCCTTTTTAACAAATGAGTTAGAATCCAAGTTACCTCTGACAACCCGCCTTTCGGCGTGGGCTTAAAAACATGCCACGTGTCCCTTGCGGCTTGGGAAAATTTTCTTCCCTAGGCCCATAGGCCCGCCTTTGGAAAAATTTTCTTCCCCAGGCCCGTAGGCCCGCCTTTGGGAAAATTTTCTTCCCCAGGCCTGCAAGCCCACCCTTGGGAAAATTTTCTTCCCCAGGCCCGCAGGCCTATGTTTGGTAAAATTTTCTTGCCCAGGACCGCCAACCTATAACTTAAAAAATATGAGTTAGGAGGACTTCTTTATATCATTAGAAAGAGGAAGAAATTTCCTATCTAATGGAAATGTTTTCAAGAAACCATAAGTGAGTTAAATATGTGAAAAATCAAGTTGAAGTGCAAATATGAGTCTGAGAGTGGGTAAGTCGGAAATTACCCCTTTTTAACTTAAATGTTTAACTCTAGAGCATGAGTTGAGTTTTTTGAAGGGTCACGTTAAGGGATAAGAGAATGTTATTCTAACCCATGTAAATAAGGATCATGGCTATTGTTTAGACCTAGTAAAATTAAATATCTTGGGCATTTAATTGTTTTGGCTCCTTTGACCCTCTAAAATTAATTAAGGAACATTTAACTATAGTGTTAATTTAATTATTTATTAAATTAACACTTAAGAGAAATTTAACTATATTTTTTGGATTAACTACACTCATTAATTTTGTGATGTGGATTTAATATTTGTTATAAGGGGAAAATTTTATTTATTAATTATAATTGACTTTGAATCTTTGTTGTGACCACTGTTGCTTGAAACCTGGTAGTGGTAACGCTTTTCAAAGAAACAAAATTATTTCATAATTTTTTCTATCTAAACCTAGGTTGTTCTTGGGTCTCGAGTGGTCATTTTAGCGGGAGTTACATATGTTTCACACCTCTTTAGTTTGTGCATTGAATGTTAGAATAGTTGTCATTAGTTATGTTGAGCTAGGCAAACAATATATCTGGTGATATTAAACATTCATATTATTCTCAAATCCCTTAGACCTTTGAGCATAAAACAAAAACTGAAATCTTATTGAAATTATCCTTGGCACCATTGCAGTACTTAGGTACTACAAGTATTATGTGTAGCCCACAAATGTAGCATCATGCTTTTGGCGTCTCAGCATCTACCTTCCTAGTAATTAAAGGACAGATCCACTTCAATCACAACATTGAGTGGTGAATTAAGCATTTAATGATGTGGAAAACTAATTAAAACATTGCATCAGTGGAAAAACTAAGAAAGACGAGTAAATAAATATGTTCATGCTAATTTGACGCAGTGACTTTCTCCACAATCTTCCATTATTATTTTGGCATCTCTGTTTCTTGTTTTCTTTCTATTATAAATGAAGGAGAATACTAACTTATTTACAGATTTCTACATGTAGTTGAACAAATATCATATTGCAAAGGCTATTGGAGCGAGTTTATAATATATTTGACTTGAACATAAATTGTAAACAGAATACTGTATGCATTCTAATTCTAATACCACATACAATCTGTTTGACATGTTCTCAGTGACGTCAATAAATTAGATATCAACTGTATTGATATAAACTTGCATATGAATTCTTACTCATCATTTTGTGAATGTTTATAATACATTCAAACACGGCATGTTATAGTAGCTTCATTTTGTAATATAAACAACAAGAGACTAGAAATAGAGACTTCTACAAACCAGACGCATTGAAGTTTTGATCAGTTGCAATATCCGATCCTATGTTCCCTCTCTTCCTACCTTTGTGCAGCGAATTAATCTTCTTTTATCAACGCATGGACTTCGTTCCAATTCAATATATCACCAAAATCATCGAAATCTCCCCAAGTCAAGGTTTCGCCGCAATCTTTCTCAACATGAGAATCTGTGACGAAGTCAGACTTATCTCGAGCTGGCTGCAATAATAGGTTTACATGATTGGAAGCAGTTTCCGTTTCTAGAGGCTTTACTGCATCTTCGTCATTACAATTAGAAATAGGATAAGTAGTTTGAGTACTGGGTATACCTCCATTAAGAGCTTCTGAATTAACAGTAAAGAAATCATTTTTAACGACAGTAGTTTGTCTGTCAACTGTATTGATATAAATTTGCATGTGAATTCCTACTACATGCATTTTGTGAATGTTTATAATACATGTGAAACGCTGCATGTTATCATTGGGCTTCAATTTGTAATAGTAGGGATCAATACCCATAAATATGAGCTTCTTCAAACCAGACGCATTGAAGTTCCAGATCATTTGCAATATCCGATCCTATCGTTCCCTCTGTTCCTACCTTTGTGCAGCGAAGTAGATCTTCTTCGATCAAGGCACCACCTCGTTCCAATTGAATATATCACCAATTAGGGCACTGCAGTAGGCTCCCCAATGTCATTTAGAAGTTTCGCCGCAATCTTTCGGCCTCTTCCCTAGTTTTTTTTCGAAGTCAGACTTCTCTCGAGCTGGCTGAAAGTTATATGTTTACTACTGATTTAAAGCAGTTTTCGTACACTAAGGCTAAAATACATCTTCGTCATTACAATTAGAATTTGGGCACAAGTATGTTTGAGAAATGGGTATAAATCCATTAAGAGCCCTTCTGAATTAACTGGAAAGAAATCATTTTTAACGACAGTAGTTTGTCTGTCAAATTTGGGCTCGGTTATGTTGCTTGAATATATATATTATTAAACATGTTAGAGTTTCTATTATATTTACTTATGAGATTATTCAAAAATAATAATAATAATAATAATAGGTGTTCGGCTTATAGCATATGGGACTACTTTGTACTCACATGCAGGGGCAACTAACTTTGCTGCAAACGAGGCATACATACCCTACCTCCTGCAGGATTTGAACTTGTGACCTCTATTTCAAGAGCACATGTTCTTCACCATTAGGACGACTCAGGCGTACATAAGTTCTTGCTTGAAATTTATATGTAACTACTATTTAAAGGTTTTCTATACTAAGTAAAATACACTTCAGAATGAATTTGGGCACAATATGTTTATAAATTATAAATTTTTGGCCCTTTCTACTGGAAGAATTTTGCGGGAGCTGTAAATTTGGGCTCAGTTATGTTGCTAGAATATATATACAGTATTAAACATCTAAGAGTTTCTATTATTTACTTAGATTATTCAAAAATGTCCATAGTTAAATTAGAAAGTAGTGATAAAGGTCCTTGAGTTATTGGTGTTGATGTAAATAATAATAATAATAAAAATAGGTGTTTACAATCCACGATGCTGTGGAGTGGCCTATTTTTTGGGTCTACAAACGGCTTATAGCATATGGGACTACCTCATACTCACATGCAGGAGGCAACTAACTTTCCTACAAACGAGGCATGCATACCCTAGCCCCTGTAGGATTTGAACTTGTGACCTCTATTTCAAGAGCACATGTTCTTCACCATTAAGCCAACTCAGGCATACATAACTTCACAAGGATCAAATTGTATTGATGGATGATTTTCAATAAAACAGGAAACACAAAAATGACATTATTGAATCTATATATTCCTTCTAAAACTTAACCAGAGATATCATTAAACTATATAATTTAGTAGGCTGTTATAAGACACCCGTTGAAATACTCAATCATAAAAACCGGAAAAAAAAAAACAAAGCAGTTCTTAAACATCAATTTAAGGCGTGCAATTCTAGAGAATTCGAAAGTAGAGCGCTCTAAAAAGATAACCTGTTTCCGAGGGCTGCATGTGCTTCGATGATAATGTTTTCTTCCATAAATGATATTGCGCCTCGTTTGAGGCCTGGTCTCAGGTAGTTTAACCATCGAAGTCTGCAACTTTTCCCACATCTCTGCAGGCCTGAACTATAATTTGTTATTTCAAATCTAAACTTTTGCCCCGCTCAAATAAGCATTAAATATTTTGTCAATTTAAAGAAAATGATAATAACCATAAATCTGTAAATTCTATGTACACAGAGATGTAATATAATTTTTTCTCTTACCTGCTAATTTGGGTAAGGAGCTCCAACATCCTTGATGACCATTGGTTGCGATGTAATCACATAATTTCCTATCCTCATCAGGGGACCACAGTCCCCTTTTCGGTTTTTGTTGCTGACAACAAGATCTGCAAACCATTATATTAAACTAAATCACGAATACCAGAGATATTGGGAAGTTTGTAATCTGTTTTCTTAGATTGTCTAGTGATTCGGAATCGTGAGTATTTCAAGAATGCCAATGATTAGTATTGATTAAACTTTTCACCTAACCCAATCGTATTTCTACGCTGGACTTTGTCTTACACGAACTATCGTAGTTGGTGATTGACGTTCGACTGTCAGTGTCCCACGTTTAATATACATGCAAGCCAACGTTTAATATACATGCAAGCCAAACAGTTTTACAGGAGATAATTTTCGAATGAAAGTGTGTCATTGGCCACTATCCAGCAAGCGCACTATCCAGCCGACTCATTGGCCTTCGAGTCGTATAAAAATAGCTAATCAAAGTGCACGTTTGGATCTTGTAAGGTGTTAAATCAGAAGTCAAACCTTACAGTGTTTTAAAGCCTAAGCGAGGAATTTTGCTCCAATTGTGCAGGACTTCGGTTAACATTGGTGTCGGCGTCTTTTACTTTCCCGCTCTTCGTCGGTGGGATTATTCTCATAATACAAACGAAAAACAAGAAAGGGATAAAATGACACTCTTAAGTGGAGCCACGAGCATTGAATTGTAAGTGAAGGATTGAACTAGACATGTCGATCTATCACGTCGATTGCACTCCTTTCGTCACATCATTATGATAACGTACTCCATCTTTTGCAATTGTCAAAAGTGTGTCAAGAACGTTTCGATAGACATTTTTCTTCCATAGAATAGTGGCTGTAGTACAATTTTTAACGAAAACGTAATAAGTATAATAGCACACCACGAAATCCAAGCCAACTAGAAGGTACGAGAACTCAAAGCAAAATTACATTAGCTTGAAGGCTACAAACAAATTACCAAATCAATACATGAGCGAAGAGTACATGAAACTTAAACAATAATGAAGATAGCATAACAAGGAGGGTCTCTGCCCTCAGGGTTTGCCCTACTCACCATCTAGAAAGTCATGCCCATCTAAAATAGGTTCCTATATAGTCAAGATATTTTTTGTTCCTTCATTATCTTTAACCTGGCCAAATGGTGGCACAATTCCTAGAGCGAAGTGAGGGAACTTGTTTGTTGTGGAAGACAAAGATCAGTTGTGATGAAGAGGTGGTGGCGATCCCCAACTCCCATGCTAAGTTTTGGGACAATGAGCCAATCAACCCCTTCTAAAATGGCTTCTAGAGCGACAATGAGACTTGTTATAAGGATGCCCCATACCTACTGACGAGTGGCTCCCACGGGAAAGAGAGTTACACAACATGATCCACAGTGCAAGGGTTGTTTCTCTAACGTCACAAAAGGGTGTAGATGTGAGAAACATCCAGAGCCATCTTCCATGCTTACAATTGAATATAAAAATAAGCATTAGCAATAATAATCGCTTTAGCAAAAGTTTAAAGATTGCAACTTTTACTTGCATGAGAAAAAATTACTAAGTTTCTTTTCCTTCTAAATGAAAGTGAGATTTTCCACTATTAAAGCATGCTAAACATGTGTCAAGGCCATAGGGATTGCCCACGAATCCTCTATAAGGATATGCTACTAATGGAAAGGATCACGCTAGATGGAATGGAATAATTTGCTTAATCAAGTCTAAATGGTTTGTCCTTTTTGGAATAGCTAAAGGAGGTGTATAAGGATTTCATAGTGGCTGGAAAATATACAATAAAATGTTGGAACACGTATATGAATGTTTTAGCGACCAAGAAGTAAAACATGAAAAACAAGACAAGACAAGAAATATTGGGTTCCACAATCACATACAAGATAGTAGAAATGATGTCTTGGAAAAACTACACATAACAATGTAAAGACCAATAGAAATCAAGCTTCTACATGATGTGAATCTTGGGAATTGAAATATCATAGCCCTTATTGAGTGAGTAGTTTTGAAAAGGTGTATATGGAAACTTATACTTCCAATCTCTCCATGGGGAGATAATATGCAATATTATATGGCATTTCCTCCAGGATAACAAGATACTCTCAGTCATGATTGGTCAAAGAGAATCTGAGTTTATTTTATAGCCATGATACGAATCTATTATATTGTATTCAATATACATCGTTTATTGTGTGAATCCCTTATGTGAAAAGTATGATGGGATGCACCCATAGAACTCCTCCTAAACACACATTATGGAAGTTAATTCTAATAGACAACCACATTGACAAATCATTAATAGAAAAAACATTTTAAAAATCATTCCCATTCCATAAAATCAAAGGTTTGATTTTGTCTAAATAATTCAAAATTATATAGGAAGATATTCCAAGCTTCCTACAGTTATATGATATGGATGATCCATCTCACACATTGGGAAGCACCCTACACCCAATTTCTAAAACTCAAATGCCACTAGACTCATTAGGAAGGAAACAAAATTCCCAACTTTATGAAAAAAAAACTCCATGTTTTTAACTATCCTATAGAAAGTATCTATGTGATTTCTAAATCTTTTTATAAAACCTTAAGAACGAGCCTAAAAAAATGAATAGTAAATGTGTATGGCAATATGAACCTTGGAGTACATTTTAAACATACCCAGTAAGAAAAGAGTTTACGAATCCAATGTGATATCTTCTTCTCCAATATTTCAACATAATACTCAATTTTCGCAGATGGGTTAATTGAGAGGAAAAAGTAATTTGTGACACCCACCAAAAATGACCACTCGAGACCCAAGAAAAACCTAGGTTTAGATAAAGAAATTAATTAATAATAATATTTTTTTGTTTAAAGCGTGACCACTACCAGGCTTCAAGCAACAATTTTCACAGCAAGGATTCAAAGTCAAATATAATTAATAAAGAAAAATCTCCCGTTATAACAATTATTAAATCCACATCACAAAATTAATGAGTGTAATTTAATCCAATTAGTTAAATTTCTCTTAGGTGTTAATTTAATAAATAATTAAATTAACACTATGTTTAAATGTTCCTTAATTAATTTTAGAGGGTCAAAGGGACCAAAGCAAATAAATGCCCAAGGTTTTTAATTTGACTAGGTCTTAACAATAACCGAGGTTCTTATTTATATGGGATAGAAACATTCTCTTATCCCTTAACATGACCCCTTAAAACGGTTAACTTGTGCTTTTGAGTAACACATGTAAGTTAAAACGGGGGTAATTTCCCACTTACCCACTCTCAGACTCATCTTTGCACTTCAACCTGAGTTTTCACATATTTAACGCACTTAAGGTTTTCCTAAAATCATTCCATTAGATAGGCAATTTCTTCTCTTTCCAATGATATAAATAAGTCCTGCTAACTCCTCATATTTCTTAAGTTATAGGCTCGGCGGACTTGGGGAGGAAAATTTTCCCAAAGAATGGCTTGCGGGCCTGGGGAAGAAAATTTTCCCAAAGGCGGGCCTATGGGCTTGGGGAAGGAAATTTTCCCAAAGGCGGGCCTGCGGAAGAAAATTTTCCCAAAGGCGGGCCTGCGGGCTTGGGGAAGAAAATTTTCCCAAAGGCGCAAGGGACACATGGCACATTGTCGAAGGTAAATTGGATTTTAACTCTTTTTGTTTGAGAGGAAAAAAGGTTCATTAAAAATCCCTGCACCTCCACTGACGCCCAGGGATGCCACATGTCATGCCAAAAGTTTCCAGCGGGGAAGTGGGCCGATGGGAAAAAATTAGAAATATTAGCATTTTCATTAAAAGGCACGAAGGTTAAAAATAACCTGTGCCTATGTCAATGCAAAACATATGTCACGTACGAGTCCAATAGTGGCCTTCGGGAAGGCATGTTGGTGGGGAAACTTAATAATTTTTGCCAATTATTTTCCAAAAGTGATAAGGGACAAAAAACCATTTTCACCTCTTCTGACACCGAAAGAAGCCACGTGACAGACCCTCATTGGCTGTGGGCTGGAGGGCCGTCGGAGAGACGTAAGGTTTTTCACCCAAAAGGGTAAAGTTTGAAGGTGCGGGCCCATAAACCCATGGAAGCACTTTCTCAAAAGTGAATAGGCAGGGCTGCGGGGCCGCAGAGGAAATTGTGACTTTTTGTCTTTTACAAAAAATTCCCCATGTAAATTTCAGGCCTGTAGATCCGATTAACGGAATTTTTCCCTTTCTTTTGACAGGGTTTTTTAACCAAATGAAGTAAAAAATTTAGAATGCCATAACTTTCGACTCGAAGCTCAAATATGAGAAAATGAGGACTTTTCAAAAATGGATCGAACTCCCCTTTGCATAGGAAACATCAAAATTCATTTTTGGCAAACTTAAGTGGGTGAATTTGACAGAAACATCTTTCTTTCCATTAAATCATGAATTAAAATATGTCTATAATGCCCGGTTCGGCATCGACTTTCGCTGTTACGTCCTTGTCCTTTTGCGTGTCATTGAATGCTAAATTGAACTCCCTTTTCTATCGTTAGGTGACTTTTACCCTGTCCTACGCTGAAGAAGTGCTTACCCGTCTTGGTTCCATGGTCGATCCCAGCTTCGTGTTCACTTTGGAATGTCAACCTCTAGTTCTATTCGCTTGGTTGCTTAAGCCTGTTCGCAAGTTGGTTTAATCATTGGGAGTAATGGATAATTCGACTCTTTCTTCCTCTTGCTTGCTCGTCTGCATGCGATTTAATCTTCTTAGGTTGAATAGTAAATCATAAAAAATTTCTTATACCTCTTAGCTTATGAGAATTATATGGAGAAAACTATTGTAATAATAAATAAATTCGTGTGAGTTATATTTGTTTTATTTGTGTAAATAAATTATAAAATTTTGTGTTCAATTATTAAGCCTTTTAGGCCACGTTACCCATCATAGACTTGTAAATCTGTCACGGTCAGCTTTATCTCCTTCTTGGCGTGGAGGGTGGAGTTATTAAAGTCTGACGTGATGGAATCCTTGCTGGTGGCCGCACTCACTGATTTTTTCTGATTTGTAAATCTTCCTTGCTTCTGGTTTGAGTGCCTACTTATCCTCTCAGACCGCGTGAGATATCCCTTGGATTGTCTGCGTGTGGAGTGGTTGAGAAGCCATCGAAATCTCTATCATGGAATTTTTTTTTTCTTGCTGGCTCCTCCTGGACGCCTTCCTTCCGCCCTGCTAGCTGCGTGGGTTTGATTTGGTGGTTATAAATGAAGCTTCAAGCTAGTGAAGTAGGCGTGTTACCTCCATTTCCTGTGGGTGCTGCGAGGTGTGTTCTGGTCGTGTGTTCGAGACGCAGGGGTGTGTAAGAGACTGGGTGCGAGGACCGTTGTTTATAGCTCTGCGAGGTTCCTTCTGCAGCGGCCTGCAACAGTTTTAGACATTCAACAGACAGGTTGCAGAGTAGTAGAAGCCTTTGTGAGCGCCTCCAACAAGCAGGTCATCCGACTATGTTGTTTTCTATTCAGTATAGAATGCATCCTTAGATTCGGTTTTTTCTCCTTCATGATATGGTTATCAAAATCAACTTTGTGACAGTGAGAGAGTTACCAGGAGACCTGATGAAAATTATTGCAAGGATTCTCTTTTGAGACTTTACTTGTTTTACGATGTAACTCATGGAAGAGAATCTCATAGGCGTGGATCTGTATCATATCAGAATATTCATGAAGCACAATTTGCCTTGCAACTATATGAGCTTCTTCAGTGAATCACTAAGTTGGCAGGCATAAAGGTTTCTGTTGGAATTATCACACCTTACAAGCTTCAGTTGAAATGTTTGCACCGAGAGTTTGATGTTGTCCCCAAATCTTAGTGAGGATGAGAAGGCCAAGAAAAGGTAGGCTCTCATGGTGAGGGGTGAAAGGAAAGAGATGGTACAGGAAGGAGATCGATGAAGGATAGAGGAACTAAAAATAAACTTGGATGTAGTTGGATTAAAGGAAATAAAATGGTGCATGCTTTTATGTAGGTGACAGATCACACCCTCAGGCATAGGAGATCTATGCAATTTTGGAGAAAATATCTTGGGAGATGAAGGTAGCAGGATATTTGTCAGATTCAGAACTTGTGCTAAGTGAACTAGAAAGTAAAAGTATTCCTCTGCCACACTGCATCAGGTTTGTCCAAGATTGTTGCAAAGTAAATTTTTGTGAGAGAGGAAAAGCAGTTCCATCACTTTAAAAAAAAAGGGAAATGTTCTTGTAGAGATTATTGGTAATGCTTGGTGAAGCAATCTAGTGACTGTTCAGCCTTAATTGAGAATGCTGAGTCTAGGGACTGTTTTATGGATATGGAGTCTGTACCAAGAGATCTTTTTTTTTTTTTGGTTTTAAAGCCATCTTCTTTTGCTTCGTCTGAGACTAGGGCTGCTCCTAATATGAGAGCACCAAGGTTAGGAGGTCCAAATCAGAAAACAATCAGATGCATATGGAGATGGTGGAGGTGTTGGATGAATGCGAAGGATCAAGTTCAATTGCAAAAAATGGGGCCTACAGATGTTCTAGGGATAATTTGGAGTGGTGTTGGGAGGATGTTGGCAAGTATTTAAGACCACCCACCCTGGCCGTGAACTCCTACCTGTGCCAACGTGAAGATGGTCGACGTTTGGGCGCCCAACGAGCTTGAAGAAAATGGGATTTAGGCTTAGATTGCTATTGCTGATCCGGACGATGTTGAATTTGGAGAAAAAAGGAAAGATATTCCTACACTTTCCTACTGTTGCTATATTTATTATTATCACGAAATCAAACCACCATTTCTTTGAATTGGTTGTCTTCTTTTCAGTCAGCCTCTCCTTTCTACTTGCTTTCTTCTTATTTAGCTATTATCATTGCTTGTATGTTAGTGGAAAGCATGCAGGTGTTCTGTTCTTTGGGTTTATGATTTTCTGGCTCGAGTGATTGATCTTCCTTTATATATATATGTACTCTTCTCTACGATATAGTTCCAGTTATTATTTGTTCCAGCTAGTTTTTAGCAGTCGTTATTGTAAGCGTGCAATAACTATGAAGTTCCTTCATATCAACCAAGGCTGTCCTTCTTTGTCTTTTGACATATATTGTTAATGATCTCCCAAGCCACCTAAAAACCCTTTTGGCATCGAAAAGGAAAGGTTTTAGGATTAGTGTAATCAACGCTTGGACTATTTCAGGTTAGAGTTTCCGTGTTAAAACTTTTAGAATGTTTATGTTTACATGCAACGTGTTTCAACCTCGAGTGTTAGACTCCTACATAGCTTCAGCCTGGTTCCTAGGTTCTATAGCCATTCTTATGAGGTACTTTGACTGTCCCTTCATCTTGAATCGTAACTATTTTTTTTTATTAGCTATGTTCGAGTTCTTAATTGTGTAACTCTAGTACCCTCGGTATTTCTGGAATTATTTTTGGTCTTCTTCCCTCTCGGAAGATTATTGGCGAAATAATCTAGTCTTCTAACTTGTGTCTCCTCCCATTTATTATGACTGTGTTGTTAATTAGGATTGGACAGCTTATATGCACATATGTACCTTAATGTTTTGTGATGAAAATTGCCTTGAGTGTTGTCAACCTTGGGAAAAACTTTCTTGCAATCAATAGTATGATTGAGCTATAGCAGAAGGAGTTGTTTTGATAATGGAACTTAGTAGTTTATGTTGTAGCTTTATTTGAATGGTTGTTTATGTTACCAAGGGTTGCCTTAAAAATATTGATGTCTTGGGGAAATAGGAAATTTATTTTAAATTATTTGAACTCTAATAATTGATGTGGAGTGTTGTAAATTTTTAGGGTTATAAAAGTTGTTGATGACATTTTCGTATACTCTTGGTTGACGGACTCTTTTTCTTCTCTCGCGTGATTGCTACTAGCCTACAAGGCATTGGCCTTCTTGAATGATTGTGAAATCTCTTGGAGTTAGTGGCCAAAATTAGTTTACTTTGCTTATGCTTCAAAACTTATGTTGTGTGGATACTCTATGTGATTTCAGGTTTGAAACTCATTTATACATGGCTTTTTGTGTTAATTCTTGAAACCGTGGTTTCCTTTTTTTCTTGGGCCGATCAACTCTTGTTCTTCTAGAAATATAATATTATAACCTATGCATTTGGTACCTGTGATAAAATTCTGGATGGTTGGTACTTTATATCAAATCGCACTCTTGTGATTGTTATTTAATTATTTACTTGGTGGGAATCCTACTTTGTTAGATTGGTTATTTCTCCTTATAGGGCCAAGGGCCTTTCTCTTTCGATTGTTATATTTTCATTGTCTTTACTCCTAACGGAAGTACATGGTCTTCTTCCTTGTTTGGCATGGTGGAAACTTATTATAACTTGAAGTGTTGATAGTGTTTAGAGGTTTGACCCAAATTCTTGTAATAAAGTGCTTCTTTTCATGATATTGATAGATAACAGTTATGGTGGGTTTGTGTAGCCTTATCTTGCTCAGTTCTCGTGAACTGACTCTTGTAGAAAATTTGTTGTCGATGGTTTTTGCGTGTAGATGAGGGAAAGATTTGTAGAATTTTGTCATCAACCTCAGTTGAGAAGTTCCTTTGCTCGAAACCTTTTTATGTTGTTCAAATATTGTTAACGTCCAGTGGAAAGTTTAAAAGAGGATTAATGTCTTAGTATAAAGAATTGTGGACTTTGTTATCTGAACTTTGGAAACCTTGTATTGTTTGACCATCATTGAAATTATAAGAAGATTTGGTTATTGTTGTTGAGTGACTTTTTCGGAGTATCAGTATTTTAAGAATTGATATAATCTTGTTTTGTTCTTGTAAATGAGTGTTGCTACAACCTTGCCTTGAGAATAAATTTTGAGTTAAACCTTGATATGACTTAGTAATAAAATGTCATAAGTTAACTAACATGGGATTGTTTAATACTTCTGGAAGTTAAATTAAAATTTGTATTCAAATAAATTAACGTAGGGGTCACCAACTTGAGAGCAAGAAATTCTTTAAGTAATCAAGGGCAAGACTATCATTGCAGGTAAACTTTATAACATGATAACCCTAACTCCTCTAGTGAACATTATTCCTTTTATGGTGAAATTTGTAAAAGGAACCTAAGGTGAAATGAACTGTTAGTTGTTTGAAGATGATAAAATTTAATAAGCCAGAGAAAAAAAATTTGAGACCTCACCATCTTTCTCACTGCCATTTGGAAAGTAAATTTTTACTCCTTGTTAATACTTTTAGCGAAGCCTCAGTAAAGTTGTTGATAATTCTGGTTAAGAGCTCTAGCTTCAATTAAATACTGACAATAACTAATGAGGCCCTAAAGATGTTTCATCTCGACCTTCTCCCTCTACCCCTTTTGCCAAGGCACCTTGTATCTCTTCTCTTAAGTGTGTTGAACTTAAAACCATGTTGTCTTGTGGGCAAGAACGAATCTTAGTAGCGTTAGTGGTGAGCAGATGGCCTTGTGGAGTTTAAATACTCGTTTTTTCTTGATAAACAAATTAAACAAATACATGTCATAATAGAGAAGATTTAAAGATAATTACTCAGTGTCAAAGGAATAAACTTAGCTTGGTAAGATGAATTGTACGAATCATATCTTGAGCCTCCTTGAAAACATAAGCTAAGAATTGCAAGATGTCCTTTTAAAATAAATAACCCTCAAGAATATCTCATTGTGGTTTGCCCTAACTGTAAGTGTGTTCTGTGATTGGAATTCTATGTTGTCTTGTCAAAAAATAAAGGTAAATTGTCCTTGATAGGTGTGAACATTTCCGTGCTGCCTTTATGGCCATCCTTGTATCAAGTTGTTCACAGTGTTAGTTGTATCCTTGGTGACAACATGTTGCGTCATGTTATGTGTCAAGCAAGTCAAAAAAAAAATTATCCTGTATTTCACTGTGTTGTTCGTGTGTGTGATTTTGGGTCGTTACAATCGGTATCAGAGCGTAGGTTCATGCTCTCGAACCTATGGGCCGGATTGGTGTTATACGATGATGATACATGGTGGTGGTTGTGTTTTATGACGTTGTTTCATGGAGATGATGGTATTGCATGATGATGATTTATATTGGAAGAGTAATGTGCTTTAAGCATGATGTGATCCATGTCATAATTGTGATATTTTGAACGCACATGATGTGTATGTCACTTTGTGTGTGTTTGTGATCATGTTGATATGTTGGGGATGGGAGTATTCTCTCTCCTTCTTGTGGATTCTATGAAGAGTTCACGTGTGAATTACTGTTTGTGGCATGTGAAAAGAATTATAATGTGGATGACGTAGTGTTGGAGCATTATGACATATTGTGGTATGTAGGTGTATCAATGTGTTGTATGACTAGATTGATGTTCAAAGAAATGAGTTGTATCATGATGTTTTTACCATGTTTTGAAGAAATGTGTGTACCACCTTGTTATGTAGCAATGAATTTTATGTTGTGATGTACTATGTTCATCGTATGTATGATTTGTGCAAATAAGTAATGCTTCATGTTGTGATTTTGGGTCATACGGTGAGTGTATGAACCCTATCGTATGGTGATTGCACTTTGGGTGCAGAAAGTGGTAAAGTGATGTGTTACACTCAGTGAATGTATGATTGTGATCTACCCTGTACATGTACCATATTTAAGACGTTATGGTAGTTATGTGTGTGCCACCATTGTGTTAGTGATGTAGTTACATGTTATGTTATGAACCTTACGCTAACCGACCCTGAGGGTAATCGGTAGAAGTGTATGTTGAGAGTGAGGAATAGTGTACATTGGGTCAATAACTTGAGCCGAAACTCAGTTTAGTAGATAACATGTGATTCTTTCCTCTCTCCCTATGTGGTTGTATGTACGCAACCTAAGTGCAACTATGACTATGTTTAACCTTGTCGAAGTGGTGGCGGGATGATTCAGATAAAGATGATGATAGTTGTATTATTGATATGAATTTTACTAGCTGAGGCTCGATGTTCCGAGTGCTAGCAACTTGTTGAGTACCCCTTGGTGGTCAGATAAGGCCACACAGTTATCGTAATGTGACATTATTATAATTTGATTTTATTCGTAAATTGAGCTTTTTACTTTATTTTGTAAGGACCAGTAGCTTTTCTTGATTGCCATGCTTTACAATTTTGGGCATTTCCTTGGTTTGTGGCACTAACATGGGGATTTTAATACTAAATATGGCTATTTGGCCATTTATTTTTGCTTGATTTTGGGTCTTCTTTTAAATTTGGAGATTTTACCGCCTTGCCCAAGGCTTGTACTTTGCCACTTGGCACTTTGATTGGATTGTTGTGCTGGTTCTATTGTCATGATGTGTGGAATAGGGTCATGGGATGCACCATGAAATGGTTGGACCTATGGACCCGCTTTTTTCTATAGGGGTACGCCCCAAGGAGTACAGATAACTAGCGGGTTATTGAACCACGCGTTATTATGTCACTTGGGTTAGGAGTCTTCGAACTCTATGTGTCTTGGACCATAGGGTCAACCGGCCTCCTTGAGGGAGGCATAAGAGTTTGAGGGAGGCATAAGAGACTTGAGGGAGGCATAAGAGTTTGAGCGAGGCATAAGAGACTTGAGAGAGGCATAAGAGTTTGAGGGAGGCATAAGAGAATTGAGGGAGGCATAACAGTTTGAGGGAGGCTTATGATATTTGTCTGTATGGTCGATGTTTCAGGTTATATGTTGAGTTATTGTGATGTTTTGGTAGTGGTATTTTGATGTATGTGTTACCCATGTTAGATGGATATGTGTTGTGATGTCATGGATATGTCATTGATGCCCTTGTGGACCCTATGTACATGTAGTTTTCACGAGTCATGAAAAATCCTCATACATGGAATTGAGGAATGTTTGGTGGATTGTAGTACTCTTTTGTTTGAGTATTTTGTATGTCAGTCATTGATGTGTGATGAGTACTATGTTATGTGGACTGTGCCTATTCTATTTTGTATTTTAGTAACCTTTTGTGGTGTAATACAATCTTGAAGTATTTACTTGCGTGCTTGTGAATCTGTAGGGTCTTGTGAACCTGATAGGGTGTTGTGTTAGCAGTTCATGTTGGGCACCCACCATAAGGAATAAACCAAAACTCTTCAATGATGAAATTTTAAAAGAAATTAAACTAAGAATAATGTTAACGGAAAGAGACTAACGAAAAGAATAAATAGGAAAGAACTACCAATCTTCAAAAAACCTTGAAAGTTAAAATTTCTACCAAATGTTCCTAAGGCTACATTGTGACCATGCTTTAAAATTTTAAACCATAGCGTGTACTTTCTCCTGTACCTGTTCTTGGTTGTGAACCATTTCTTTTCCGTTGTGTTATGTCACATCAAGGACGATGCTTTTCTTAAGGGGAGGAGAATGTAATTCCTTATTCAGCATCAACTTTCGCTGTTACGTCCTTGTCCTTTTGCATGTCATTGAATGCTGAATTGAACTCCCTTTTCTATCGTTAGGTGACTTTTACCCTATCCTACGCTGAAGAAGTGGTTACCCGTCTTGGTGCCATGGTCGATCCCTGCTTCGTGTTCACTTTGGAATGTCAACCTCTAGTTTTCTTCGCTTGGTTGCTTAAGCCTGTTCGCAAGTTCTTTTAATCATTGGGAGTAATGGATAATTCGACTCTTTCTTCCTCTTGCTTGCTCGTCTCCATGTGATTTAATCTTCTCAGGTTGAATATTAAATCATACAAAATTTCTTATACCTCTTAGCTTATGAGAATTATATGGAGAAAACTATTGTAATAATAAATAAATTCGTGTCAGTTATATTTTTTTATTTGTGTAAATAAATTAGAAAATTTTGTGTTCAATTATTAAGCCTTTTAGGCCACGTTACCCATCATAGACTTGTAAATTTGTCATGGTCAGCTTTATCTCCTTCTTGGCATGGAGGGTGGAGTTATTAAAGTCTGACATGATGGAATCCTTGCTGGTGGCCGCACTCACTGATTTTTTCTGATTTTCAAATCTTCCTTGCTTCTGGTTTGACTGCCTGCTTATCCTCTCAGACCACGTGAGATCTCCCTTAGATAGTCTACGTGAGGAGTAGTTGAGAAGCCATCGAAATCTCTTTCATGGCTTTTTTTTTCCTCCTGGCTCCTCCTGGACGCCCTCCTTCCTCCTTGCTAGCCGCGTGGGTTTGATTTGGCGGTTATAGATGAAGCTTCAAGCTAGTGAAGCAGGCGTGTTACCTCCATTTCCTGTGGTTGCTGCGAGGTGTGTTCTGGTTGTGTGTTTGAGACGCAGGGGTGTGTAAGAGACTGGGCATGAGGACCGTTGTTTATAGCTATGCGGGGTTCCTTCTGTAGCGGCCTGCAATAGTTTTAGACAGGCAGCAGATAGGTTACAGAGTAGTAGAAGCCTTCGTGAGTGCCTCCAACAAGCAGGTTGTCTGACTATGTTGTTTTCTGTTCAGTATAGAATGCATCCTCAGATTCGGTTTTCTCCTTCATGATATGGTTATCAAAATCGACTTTGTGACAGTGAGAGAGTTACCAGGAGACCTGATGAAAATTATTGCAAGGATTCTCTTTTGAGACTTTACTTGTTTTACGATGTAACTCATGGAAGAGAATCTCATAGGCATGGATCTGTATCATATCAGAATATTCATGAAGCACAATTTTCCTTGCAACTATATGAGCTTCTTCAGTGAATCACTAAGTTGGCAGGCATAAAGGTTTCTGTTTGAATTATCACACCTTATAAGCTTCAGCTGAAATGTTTGCGCTGAGAGTTTGATGCTATCCCCAAATCTTAGTGAGGATCAGAAGGCCAAGAAAAGGCAGGCTCTCATGGCGAGGGGTGAAAGGAAAGAGAAGGTACAGGAAGGAGATCGATGAAGGATAGAGGAATTAAAAAGAAACTTGGATGTAGTTGGATTAAAGGAAATAAATGGTGCATGCTTTTATGTAGGTGACAGATCACACCCTCAGGCACAGGAGATCTATGCAATGTTGGAGAAAATGTCTTGGGAGATGAAGGTAGCAGGATATTTCTCAGATTCAGAACTTGTGATGAGTGAACGGGAAAGTAAAAGTATTCCTATGCCACACTGCATCAGGTTTGTCCAAGATTGTTGCAACGCAAATTGTTGTGAGAGAGGCAAAGCGGTTCCATCACTTTAGAAAAAAAAGGGAAATGTTCTTGTAGAGATTATTGGTAATTCCTGGTAAAGCAATCTAGTGACTATTCAACCTTAATTGAGGATACTGAGTCGAGGGACTGCTTTATGGATATGGAGTTTGTACAAAGAGATTTTTTTTTTTGGTTTTAAAGCCATCTTCTTTTGCTTCGTCTCAGACTAGGGCTGCTCCTAATATGAGAGCACCAAGGTTAGGAGGTCCAAATCAGAAAACAATCAGATGCATATGGAGATGGTGGAGGTGTTGGATGAATGTGAAGGATCAAGTTCAATTGCCAAAAATGGGGCCTACAGTGGTTCTAGGGCTAATTTGGAGCAGTGTTGGGAGGATGTTGGCAAGTATTTTAGACTACCCACCCTGGCTATGAACTCCTACCTGTGCCAACGTGAATATGGTCGATGTTTGGGCACCCAACGAGCTTGAAGAAAATGGAATTTAGGCTTGGATTGCTGTTGTTGATCCAGACGATGTTGAATCTGGAGAAAAAAGGCAAAATATTCCTACACTTTCCTACTGTTGCTATATTTATTATTATCGTGAAATCGAACCACCATTTCTTTGAATTGGTTGTCTTCTTTTCAGTCAGTCTCTCCTTTCTACTTGCTTTCTTCTTGTTTAGCTATTATCATTTCCTGTATGTTAGTGGAAAGCATGCAGGTGTTCTCATCTTTGGGTGTATAATTTTCTGGCTCGAGTGATCAATATTCCTTTATATTTATATATATATATATATATATATGTGTGTGTGTGTACTCTTCACTACGATAGAGTTCTAGTTATTATTTGTTCCAGCTAGTTTTTAGCAGTCGTTATTGTAACCGTGCAATAACTATGAAGTTCCTTCCTATCAACCAAGGTTGTCCTTCTTTGTCTTTTGACATATATTGTTAATGATCTCCCAAGCCACCTAACAACCCTTTTGGCATCGAAAAGGAAAGGTTGTAGGATTAGTGTAATCAACGCTTGGACTCTTTCAGGTTAGAGTTTCGGTGTTAAAACTTTTAGAATGTTTATGTTTGCGTGCAACGTGTTTCAACCTCGAGTGTTAGACTCCTATGTAGCTTCATCCTGGTTCCTAGGTTCTATAGCCATTCTTAGGAGGTACTTTGACTGCCCCTTCATCTTGAATCGTAACTGTTTTTTTTATTAGCTATGTTTAAGTTCTTAATTGTGCAACTCTAGTACCCCCGTTATTTCTGGAATTATTTTTGGTCTTCTTCCCTCTCGGAAGATTGTTGGAAAAATAATCTAGTCTTCTAACTTGTGTCTTCTCCCATTTATTATGACTGTGTTGTTAATTAGGATTGGACAGCTTATATGCACATATGTACCTTAATGTTTTTTGATGAAAATTTCCTTGAATGTTGTCAACCTTGGGAAAAACTTTCTTGCAATCAATAGTATGATTGAGCTATAGCAGAAGGAGTTGTTTTGATAATGGAAATTATTATTTTATGTTGTACCTTTATTTGAACGGTTGTTTGTGTTACCAAGGGTTGCCTTAGAAATATTGATGTCTTGGGGAAATAGGAAATTTATTTTAAATTAACTGAACTATAATAATTGATGTGGAGTGTTGTAAATTTTTAGGGTTATAAAATTTGTTGATGAAATTTTCGTATAGTCTTGGTTGACGGACTCTTTTTCTTCTCTCGCGTGATTGCTACTAGCCTACAAGGCATTGGCCTTCTTAAATGATTGGGAAACCTCTTGGAGTTAGTGGCCAAAACTAGTTTACTTTGCTTATGCTTCGAAACTTATGTTGTGTAGATACTCTATGTGATTTCAGGTTTGAAACTCATTTACACATGGCTTTTTGTGTTAATTCTTGAAACCGTGGTTTCCTTTTTTTCTTGTGCCAATCAACTCTTGTTCTTCTAGAAATATAATATTATAACCTATGCATTTGGTACCTGTGATAAAATTCTGGATGGTTGGTACTTTATATCAAATCACACTCTTGTGATTGTTATTTAATTATTTACTTGGTGGGAATCCTGCTTTGTTAGATTGGTTATTTCTCCTTATAGGGCCAAGGACCTTTCTCTTTCTGTTGTTATATTTTCGTTGTCTTTACTCCTAACGGAAGTACATGGTCTTCTTCCTTGTTTGGCATGGTGGAAACTTATTATAACTTGAAGTGTTGATAGTGTTTAGAGGTTTGACCCAAATTATTGTAATAAAGTGCTTCTTTTCATGATATTGATAGATAACAGTTATGGTGGGTTTGTGTAGCCTTATCTTTCTCAGTTCTCGTGAAATGACTCTTGTAGGAAATTTGTTGCAGATGGATTTTGCATGTAGATGAGGGATAGATTTGTAGACTTTTGTCATCAACCTCAGTTGAGAAGTTCCTTTGCTCGAAACCTTTTTATGTTGTTCAACTATTGTTAACGTCCAGTGGAAAGTTTAAAAGAGGATTAATGTCTTAGTATAAAGAATTGTGGACTTTGTTATCTGAACTTTGGAAACCTTGTATTGTTTGACCATCATTGAAATTATAAGAAGATTTGGTTATTTTTGTTGAGTGACTTTGTTGGAGTATCAATATTTTAAGAATTGATGTAATCTTATTTTGTTCTTGTAAATGAGTGTTGCTTCAACCTTGCCTTGAGAATAAATTTTGAGTTAAACCTTGATATGACTTAGTAATAAAGTGTCATAAGTTAACTAACATGGGATTTTTTAATACTTCTGGAAGTTAAATTAAAATTTGTATTCAAATAAAGTAACGTAGGGGTCACCAACTTGAGAGCAAGAAATTCTTTAAGTAATAAAGGGCAAGACTATCATTGCAGGTAAAATTTATAACATGATAACCCTAACTCCTCTAGTGAACATTATTCCTTTTATGGTGAAATTAGTAAAATGACCCTAAGGTGAAATGAACTGTTAGTTGTTTGAAGATGATAAGATTTAATAATCCAAAGAAAAAAAAATTGAGACCTCACCATCTTTCTCACCGCCATTTTTAAAGTAAATTTTTACTCCTTGTTAATACTTTTAGCGAAGCCTAAGTAAAGTTGTTGATAATTCTGGGTAAGAGATCTAGCTTCAATTAAATACTGACAATAACTAATGAGGCCCTAAAGATGTTTCATCTCGACCTTCTCCCTCTACCCCTTTTCCAAGGCACCTTGTATCTCTTCTCTTAAGTGTGTTGAACTTAAAACCATGTTGTCTTGTGGGAAAGAACGAATCTTAGTAGCGTTAGTGGTGAGCAGATGGTCTTGTGGAGTTTAAATACTCTTTTTTCTTGATAAACGAATTAAGCAAATAAATGTCATAATAGAGAAGATTTAAAGATAATTACTCAGTGTCAAAGGAATAAACTTAGCTTGGTAAGATGAATTGTACGAATCATATCTTGAGCCTCCTTGAAAATGTAAGCTAAGAATTGCAAGATGTCGTTTTAAAATAAATAACCCTTAAGAATATCTCATTGTGGTTGGCCCGAACTATAAGTGTGTTCTGTGATTGGACTTCTATGTTTTCTTGTCAAAAGGAAAGGTAAATTGTCCTTGATAGGTGTGAACGTTTCCATGCTGCCTTTATGGCCATCCTTGTATCAAGTTTTTCACAGTGTTAGTTGTATCCTTGGTGACGACATGTTGCGTCATGTTATGTGTCAAGCAAGTCAAAAAAAAAGTTATCCTGTATTTCACTGTGTTGTTCGTGTGTGTGATTTTGGGTCGTTACAATGTCAACTACCAGGAATGATCTAATTCACTATTCCTTCTTCTTCAACATGCCAAACAGGTCTGGAGAATGTAGTTTAAAGATTACCCATGGATTGCAAGTATTAATTTATTTATGGTTGAGATTTCAATGCGATTTTTTTTTTTTCCTATGAAATTGCAATATATTTCATCTTGCCTGATTAAAGATGAACTGTGTAAATTGCAATGGCAATAAAAACTGTTTTGGGATGTGCTTTGATCATCCTTACTTCATTTTAAGTTTTCATTTTGTCTTTTATAGTTTTGAAACAATCTAACAAAGATCCACATATTTCAAATTGGATATTTATATATTTCATTTACAATGATTTAAATGTTTAACTTCATTCCATTCAAAATTTCGAAGGGTTTAACTTTACTTTAATCCATGCATGGAAACCTAAAATATAGTTCTTCTTTCAAACATGCATTTCGAATGAAATAGAGAAATGTAATACTTCTTTATACGTATTTCTTTTTCAATTTTCAAATAGAGACTTGACAATATTTTTCAAATACAGATTTCAATGGAAAACCATATCATTCGTGATAATTAAAACAACTTCTATTGAAATCCAACATTCTTTTACAACTTCCTTTTTCATTCATCAAATATAACTTAAAGAATATACATCTTTCACATTCAAATGTAGGTTCCATTTCCAGAAGAGAGCAACTTTCCCTTCAAAAATAATATTACAATGCCATCCACTTGAAGTGGGAATTTTGACAATAGGGAACCCAAGGAGTGTTAGCACATTAATTAATAAGTTAATACATTATTAACTGTGTTAGTTGTCAACAGTTATTTAACTGTTCTTGTTCGTTCCTGTCTTCTCCACAGCCTATATATGGCTCGCATGTATTTGTTTCTACAGGCATTGAGTAATAAAACATTCATTATTTTCCTTCGTTGGTAATAAAGCCTGCATGGAGATCCAATCGACATGCTTTCCTTTACTTTCATGTGCCATCATTGTCCTATGTTATGCATTTGGAAGGAAGCCGCCAAGGATGAGACCTGCATGCAAATTTGGAGGAAGCGGCCTATAGAGACTGTAATTCCATGGCGAGTGAGTGAGAGTGGCGATTGACACTTGCAAAGTGGAGCAACCAATTTGCAAACCTATTGGAATTTGAAAAAGATAATTGAGGATCTGCGTGGCATATTTCAACCTGCGTTGAATTTTGAAGAACATTTGGTGCACCAGCCTACGTGTGGATCTTGGACGTGGCAGCTTTGACTCTAGTTTGTCATTTAAGGAAAAATACAAACAAAGGAAGTGACCTAGAGGAAACTCTCCTCGTTTTATTAGTTTACTTTAAGTCTATGTGAATTAGGGCCGTAGAAAGAGAAGACTAGTCCAAGACACAATAAAATCAGCAAAGAGGTCAATTATGCCCTCGTGGTATATTTTTGCAATCGTTTGATGAGACCCATTTTTCCAAATGACCTGTTGATTTCCCTTTTCATTAGAGCCATTGTTTTTTGTCTGGACGTGGTCATTATTCAAGCCAACACCAAAAAATCCTACAAATTTCAAAACCGTGTGCGTGTGTATGTCACAAATTTTGGATGTAGAAAGCACTGCGAGCAATGCACCAAATGTTTGGGCATTGAGTGAAAACGAAGACACCACTGGACTGTTCTTTTCCTTGGTCAATGAGCTCTGTAACACTGGGAATATTATCTTTGACGAGATTATGCACTAAGGACTATTGGAGTATTTTTGGTTCGACGTTCGATGTCAAGCACAGTTGATTCGTGCAGAACTTGAATGTGGCTATGATGCAGATTATGAATGCAAAGTAGAATGCCCACAGGAGTGTCTGTGTCTCACTGCATGAGCCTATAGAGCCCATATTTGATATAGAATCCTTCAGTAAGCATTGTAACCATTTTTGAAAAAATAAATAAATAAAATACAATTTTTGAGTTTTTGAAAATGTCTGCACCTCGCATTCTGTTGTCAGATACCCAGTTGCTCAAAGGGCCAAATTTCAATGTATGGAAGACCAAGATGTGGACAATTATTCAGTTTGAAGATCTATGGGGGATCATTTCTGGCAAAGATGCCCCTCCCACAAACACTGATCTGTTGGCTAAGTATGAAAAGGCCGATGCAAAATCACTAATGCTTATCACCCTAAGCCTTTCTGATGAAGTTTAACCTTACATTCAGGAAGTAAAAAATTCCTCTCAGGCATGGACCATGTTTTTTACCATCTATGAAGCCAAGAATCTAACAACGAATTTGAATCTACATACTAAGCTTCACACGATGAATATGCATGATGGCGAATCAGTAGAAGTCTTCTTATAGCATGTGGCTGAGTTACGTGTAGAACTCTCTGCTCTCAATGAACCAGTGGATGAAAAAATTCTAGTCCTGCTCACCTTGCGAGCTCTTCTTCCCTGGTTTCAGACACTGATCACCACATTGACCATCACTCAATAGGAGGTGAGTTTTGCCACACTGGTGAATTATCTCTAGTAAGAAGAAGCCATTCAGAATATTCAAGAAGCCTTCAAAGACAAGGATCTCATCACGAGGCAAAATCATAAGCCTCAGAAAGGGCATTCAGCATCCCAGAATCAGAAGTAACATCCTTAGCAACAACCTTCACAGCGGTCACCACAACAGCCACCCCAAAAGTAGTAGAACAACAAGGCAGATCGATGGTGCCACATTTTCTCCGTGGATATGCACACGATTGTGAACTGTTATTATAATGGTCATAAGTATGGAAACTCTGACAAAGAGAGAACTTTTGGCCAAGGATATTCTAAGAAATCCTGATGGCATGCTCATAATCAGAGGCAGAAGGGTCACATTGCTGCTTAGCAGGATGCCACCTCCGATGAAGAGGTTCTAAATAAAACTCATCGAGACATTGTCATAGTCTCATAGACTTCACAGCCGTCAGAAAGTGTCTGGTTGATTGATTCGGGTGCCAGTAAACACATGACTGGCAATAATAAGTTTTTCCATACCCTTAGTGACCGGCCCACTGGAGATCAGATCACCATCATAGATAATCAGGAATATATTACGGTGGGGATTGGTGATGTCATCATTCCTCTTAGGACAAAAAGATGTACTCTCACGAAGGTGCTCTATGTTCAAGGTTTGACCTCAAATCTCTTGTCTGTTAGTCAGCTTCTTAATCATCGAATGCAGGTTGAATTCTTTGTTAAGAAAGGGGTCAAGTCCTGCATCATTTCCTAGGGAGACTCAGTAATTGCTCGAGCATTTATGAAGGGCCATCTATTTACACTAGATGTGGTCACTTCATCTAGCATTTCTCTCTCTACATCAATAGCGGAGTCTAATGCACTATGGCACTTTCGATATGGTCATATTTTTGCCGGGGCTCTGCATTAGCTCAATGCTAAGGAAATGGTAAGAGGGATTCCTCCACTCTCCCATTCCTTACCTGTTTTCTCAAGATGTCTTGTGGGAAAACAACACAGAGGTCTATTAAAACAAATCTCTTATCATTCTATGAAGCATATTCAGGTTGTACATACCGATCTGTGTGGACCCCTGCTAGCTAGCTTCAAAGGTTTTGAGTACTTCCAGCTCATCATTGATGATTACTCATAGAAAATGTGGGTATATTTTCTCTGGAAGAAGAGTGAGGCCTTTATCCATTTCAAAAAAATTTACCAGCAAGCCACCAGGTAGTCTGGGAAGCCTCTCCTTCTCCTTCGGTTAGATTGAGGGGCGGAATTTGTATCAAAGAAGTTATTAGCATACCTAAAGTAACATGACATTCAACAACATCTGACTGCACCCTACACTCCCCAATAGTATGGGATTTCCGAGCAACACAACAGGACTTTCATGGAGATGGCTCATTGTATGCTCTCCACCACCAAGTTGGAGGATTAGTTTTAGGTAGAAGCAGTTCAGAAAATAGTGTATCTACTCAACCAGGCACCCACAAAGATCTTGTAGAACAAGACACCAGAAGAGGTATGGAATGGCCATAAGCCTTCTATTCATCATTTGAGAGTTTTTGGTTGCACTACATATATGCATGTTCCAGATGAGAAAAGGTAGAATATTGATCCAAAGACACTGCCATGTCTTTTCTTGGGGTATAGTACTACCTCAAAGGCATATCGTCTCATGGATCCTGAGATGAATAAGATCTATGAGAGTCAAAATGTGGTGTGTGATGAGTCATCTTTTTAATCCCTACCACACAATGGAGATCCAGTACTGACCTCATCACATAGATTTCTCACACATCTAGATGATGGGAAAGATGATTCTTCTGAGAGAGAAGAAGAGATGAGTGGAGACCTGTTCGCTGATCTAGGCACACTGGACAACAAATCTTCACATCAATAGTAACAACAATAACATATGAAATGGGTCTAGAATACTATTAGGGATGCACACCTGAACTCACTTCCAGGCACTTTTACGGGAGTCAGAACACGAAGTCAAGCCAGACATGAGGTAAATTTTGCACTCATGAGTTCAATTGTTGATAGCATTGAACTTGACACTATTCGTGAGGTATTAGACCAACCATAGTGGAAACAGGCTATGGATGCTGAATATGATTCCCTAATTCGGAATTAGACATGGGAACTTGTCGATCCTCCTCCAGGTAAGAAATCCATTGGCTGCAAATGGATTTTGAAAACAAAATATAAGTCATATGATTTAATCGACAAACACAAATCACAACTTGGTGCATAGGGTTATGCTCAGAAAGAAGGAATTGACTATGATGAGACCTTTGCACCCACTGTGAAGATCAAAACCATCAGAGTTATCTATGTACTGGCAGCAAAAAATGGATCAAAATTTCAGCAGATGAATGTCAACAGTGATTTTCTGAATGGTGATCTAAAAGAAGAAGTATACATGGCCCAACTTGAAGGGTTTGTAGATGAGCCTCAACTACACAAGGTATGTTGTTTGATAAAGTCACTTTATGGGCTCAAACAAGCACCTAGGGCATGGTATATAAAAATTGATGATCACCTATTGCAACATGGATTCACTTGTAGCCCATCAGATAAAAATTTGTATATCAAGAAGGTAGGAACAAATATTGTTATTCTAGTTTTGTACGTAGATGATCTTGTGATCACAGGAAGTTCTGAAAATCTTGTAGATGATGTAAATAATGATCTGAAGAAATCCTTCGACATGACTTATTTGGGGCTACTTCACTATTATCTTGGCTTAGAGATGTGACAGAAGAAGAATCATATCTTTGTCTCCTAGATGAAATATCCAAAGACTCTCTTAGAGAAGTATGGAATTTCAGATGATAAACCAATGTCCACACCTATGGAAAAAGGTTTACAATTATATAGATTCCAAGATTCACCGTAGGTAGATGTTACTCACTACAGGCAGCTTGTGGGGAGTCTCATTTACTTGACGTATACCAGGCTAGATTTATGCTTTGCGGTGAGCTATCTCGCTAAATTTATGTAGGAGCCAAAGAAATGTCGTTGGATAGCAGTAAACCATGTGTTGAGATATGTCTGAGGTACAATTGATTTTGGTCTAAAGTATCAGAAGAACACTCAGTTCTTCTTACAGGGATATAAATACTCAGACTATTTCGGATCTGTTGATGACAAGAAATCCACTTCAGGGCATGTTTTTCATCCCAAATCTGGACCTATCTCATGGGTTAGCAAGAAGCAAACTGTTGTTTCTCTCTCATCCATTGAGACTGAATACCGTGCTGCACGAGGAGCTTTGTGCGAAGTAATTTGGTTAAGTTGCATTCTTGCAAATATAGGGATTCCTAAAGATAAACCTCCTATCATTCACTGCGACAATCAAGGTGTGTTGAAGCTTGTGAAGAATCCTATTTTTCATGAACGAACAAAGCATATTGAGGTCGAATGTCACTACATTCGTGAACATGTCTTGAATTATCAAATTCAGCTCAAGTACTGCCCTGCTGATTTTTCAGGTTGCAGATATTCTCACCAAGCCTCTCGGAAAGGTGAAGTTTGATTTGTTTAGGGGGTACATATGTAGAAACATTATATTAAGGGGGGAATGTTAGCACATTAATTAATAAGTTAATGCATTGTTAACTGTGTTAGTTGTGAATAGTTATTTAATTGTTTCTTTTCGTTCCTCTCTTCTCTGTAGCCTATATATGCCTCACATGTATTTGTTTCTACATGCATTGAATAATAAAACATTTAGTCTTTACCTTCAAGGAGAAACTATAAAATTTATCTTCATACTCAGCTCTAGAACAATAACAAAAAGATCCACAATATATCTTTTGATCACAACAAAAAAATGAGGAGAAGCAACACTCTCCACCCAACCAAGAATTCCAATGAAGAGGAGAATCCTTCCTCCTAATTGGCCCTTGATCCCCAACCAAAAAGCAATAAGAAATGTATTTCAACTCTTGGCAACAAACAAACTTCCAAAACATCAAAAAAACCTTCACAAAAGGAACACATTCCAGATACATACTACAGTTTGCAACCACAAGAAAAAAAACAAACAATACTAAGGATTCATCATGCACAAGCCAAAGAATCAAGACCTATGGGGGAAGCTGATTATACCTCTGAATGGGGAAATGGGTGTCCATTATATATCATTTCAAAGCCCCTACATGCACTTATGCCTCCCCCAAGTACCCCTTATACATCCAATTTTCTTATGCCTCCCAACACTCTTATGGCACCCCATAACGAGTAAATAAATGCAAGCTATTTATTTTACAAGGTGGAACCCAATCCCAAACTCCCTCCATAATAACACGTATACCTCCCCAAAACACTTATGCCTCCCCACAAGATATCCCCATGGTATTCTTCCACACCATACCTAGGAAATCTATCCAACCAGTCTACAACATACAAAAAATATTCAAGCATTCACATTAGCATACATAAAAGAAAAAAAAACATTTTAAAGAGCCAAGCTCCTACCTCTCCATAGTAAATTTTTCTCCAACAGTTCCACAACAAGACTTTTCCAATCTAAATAGTCTGAGAGCTCCAAAAATCCACAAGCATTCCACAAATCTCTAACCCTCTTCAAAATTACCAGATCTCAAAAAAAAAAAGTGACTAAAAATAGGAAGTCCCCAAAAGAAGAAACCAAAACAAGAAACCCCAAAACAATCCAAGGAATTTGAATAAATAGAAAAAGGAGAGAGGAGGATGAAGTAGATCCATGTATGGTGCCACATCACACATCCTCAACTCCACCTCACAAGTCAAATTCAAACTCCAAAGCATGATAAAAAAAGTGGGTGAATAAATGACCTTATTACTTACACACACAATCCAAGCCCACACCCCAAAAGGATCAAAATTAATTTCATGTAAGAAGGTGCAATAATAACTTCAACTTGTCTTCTCACAATTCATAATAATGGCTAATTTTTACCTTCCAACCCATAGGTAGGGTTTGTTTAAAAATTTAAGCGGTGTGGGAAAAGTTTAGCTTGTCCCACAAGCCTCCAAAATCAGTCCCTAAGGACAGATCCGAATTTCAAGAGGAAGGTAGAGTGTTTCGCACTCCAAGTTACTTACACACATCTTTTCAACACATAAACCAATAGTCAACAAATTTAGTAAATGCAGTATTGACCCAATTTTAATTAATTTATGAACATTATTATTCGCGAATCTTGACACCAATAAATCAATAATGAAGGGGAGATTACATCGCTAAATAAACATATACTAAAATTAAACAAAAGAAACTAAATAAAATATTACACATAACCCCTTGGTCACATTTAAAGCTGATCTCGCCCATGGGAACCCCTAACAACAAACCAAACAAACACTTTTAAATAAATGTTGCCATGGTGATCCTTGTTGAATTCATCTAGAATTCCAATGTGATTGGTCTCCAATCCCCCGATATTTTTTGTGACATGTTTACCTAAAAAACAAAAAATACCTCCTTTTACCTTGTGACGACATCAAATCATCTAAAATAAATATAAAATATAACCCCGAATCATACATACATACATACATACACACACACACACAGATATATATATATATATATGTATATGTATATGTATATGTATATGTACATATATATATATATATATATATATATATATATATATATGTATGTATATGTATATGTGTATATATATATATATGTATATGTATATATGTATATGTATATGTATATATATAGAAATATACATATACATATACATATATATATATATATATATCTGTGTGTGTGTATGCATGTACATGTACATGTACATATACATACATACATACATACATACATACATACATACATACATATATATATATATATATATATATATATATATATATATATATATGAATTAAAACATCATCAAAGCAAACAACAATATCATTGAAAATTTCATCCATAACCATATGATCACAAGATTAGTTCAATTTTCTAGGTCTACTCAATATGAAGAAATACCACATGTCCAACAACATGTATATATATATATATATATATATATATATATATCACCATGTGAACATCATAACAACATCAATATAAAATGTCTCCAATTATCCACATGCATCATATATGAATCAAAATCAACAATATTCAATGATCTCTAATATCTAACATTATACCAACTCAAAGGCTACAATAATGTCCGTAAATATAGTCAACAATGTCATAATCAATAACAAAAGGTGTCGAAGGGACGTGGGCACTACATAATTCTTGTAAATATGAAAAAACAAATTATGTTGAATAAACTTCCATTGTAAAACATGTAATATGTAGGTGATGGTAGATGTAGTGCGTACTCCTCTTCGACATGTTTTTTCTGTTTTGTTGATACTCCTTAGCTGCCTAGAGACATGGATTTTGATATAGTATTTATGATATCATGAGATTAGAATATATGGAAATTGATTATCATTTTTATTTTACTCTTTTCTTAGATTATATGGATGCCTAGCTGATTTTGGTGGATATTGCAATACATGGTGATTTAGCATTACCTTAATATATACTGACATCATTGACTAATAACAGTTGTGAAGATGATTTGATGCATCATCTAACCATGTGTACATTTATACTATTTTTTCTTGATTTCATGATGATATTAGGTGATAAATATGTTAATTGTGTGATTTTCGTAAAACATGAATTGTGATTTGGATAATTCTAACTATTTGATTTAGAATAGAATTGGATAGTGTGATGTATGCTGATGATGAGATGAATGATTTATACATGTTTTTATTTCCTTGACGTACTGATTCGGCCTTGAGGATGAAGGTGGTATTATTTTATGGTTGCAGGAAATGAAATTACACAAACAAGGAGGGACTAGGAAGGCCAACCATGAAGGAATGTTGCATGTTCATAATACGGTCACCTTGATAGCTGTCGTGTTGTGTTTTGGTTTGTGTCATTTATTTGTTTTCATCTTTTTGAAGATCTCCATAGGGGATCACCTTACATGTGACCACGTTTAGGTATATATATGTTCTATTTTATTGTCTTGTGTTTAGATTGTTTATTTAATTGTGGATGTTTTGATTTTAATTGACATCCTGATGTAGCTTATAACCCTATGTTTCTATGTTATCAGTATACCCCCTTAATTAATTATGTAATTGTTAGAGTGGTCTAATGTTTCACCCGATGTTTCCTATATTGGTTATGTATCTTGGCTTAATTAAGTTAATTGTAGGGGTTACGGGTTAATGTGACGATGTGGCTTTTGAGAGGGTAGAGATTCCTTAAAACATTATTTATTCCTTTCACCTCTTTATTTGAATTTTTAGTTAGGCTTTGGTATGTGTTTCACTCCTAAACTAAATCTCGAATTCGGGCTTAGAGCCAAATTTTAAAGGCTTTTGGGATGTGTATCACTCATCCCACACTCTTTAATATCTTCATCCAACCTTACCTATGACTTGGAGGGTCATATTTAAAGTGTAATGATGGAAAATTTGAGAGGGGAGAGGCAATCATTGCCTTCATGTTTCGATCCTGTAAACTTAGCCTTGAATTTTGCAAAAGTGATCTTGTGTGCAAACTTGGTGAAGGAATCTCCTCACCTACCTCTTAATGACACTTTGGTTTGTGTGGGGTTGTTGGTGATGTGGATTTGAGGGAGATGAAGTGGCATCCTACATGGAGCCACATCACCTCTCCCTCCTCCATGTCTATTTATGTGAAAATTTTGTAAGGTTTTGGGGTTAATAATTTTTGGATCACTTTCTTGTTCTTGCTTTATTATCTAGCTTATTTTTGGATTGATACTTAGGAGAGAAATTGGTTTGGATTTTGGCTTTTGAATTAGAAGAAATTGCTTAAAGTGGAAGTGGTTTTGCTTGAAGGAGAAACTGCCACATTATGACAAGGTCAGGTATCAATATTTTTTGCTTTCTTGCTTTTAATTGTGTATGAAATGGCTAATTGCATGCATGTTGTGTGTGTTATGGGCTTGGGTACTTTTTCCTTAAGAAAAGGTTTTAGGAGTGGGAGTAGAGAACCATTAGAGAGATAAAATGGTGCTTTGTGAGGATGTTTTGAGAAGGGAGATTGGGTAAGGTGTTCCACTTATGGGGAGTGAAAAGTTTTTAAATTTTCTCCATTTTGCATGTTTTTAGTCATGGAGACATAAGTAAATTTGAGTATGTGTTGTGATGTGTAGTCTTGAGGATTTGGGTGGACCCTTAACACACATGGGTGGTATAAAGAGGTGGTAACCATTATTCTCTCTTTTTTGGATCTACATTGAGCCTTCTGGTGAATTAAAATTGTAGGTTTTTATTTGTTGTCCTTGTGTAGAAAACACATTGTTTGTAAATGTATGTTTGTAATGTGAAATTTATTGTCTTACTGTCATGGTTGGGGTTCGGGGGCCAATAAAGGAGTTGGCTTCAACCCTTCATTGGATTTATTTCTGGGAGGAGAATTTTTCCTAGCTCTCTTCCTTATTTGTGTGCTGGAGCTAAATGAATAAATTACAGGTTAAAAAAATGAATTGATTGGAGTTATAGAGATTATAGTTTGTGAGAAAGTTGGGCTTGTTGTCTCCACCATTTTGGTGGAGGGATTCTTTTGGTTGCATTTAAATTATTGTAAATTTTTTATGTAATGAGGTCAAATTGAAAGGACTGTACACTGAAATAAATGTAATATTTGTATTCTTCTTAATTATTAAAAATTCTATATATACTTGAGGTTTCATATTTGAAAGGACTATATCATTCTAAATATTGTTTAATTTTTATTATTAGGCAAGTTTGAATCTATTTTTAAACCTTTGCAAAATATTATATATTATTTGTTGTAATAAGTTCATAAAAGTCTGAAATAAATTTGTAGGAATTCACCTCTAATGATCTGTATGTATCATGGATTCCTTTCTCTGTTTTGGTTTAGCTTTTACGGAAATTCTATATTTTCTTCCTATATTTTCCGCTTCGCAACTAAAGAAGTTAAATGTATGTCTATACTTTGAATGTAATTTGGAATAATTGTGGAAGAATATAGATCTAAAAGTTGTTGATGTTATTCCATTTTAAAAATAAGTTCTTCCCTGCACATTTACTTACAACAGTTATACTTAGACTTATTACATGCGTGCATTCAGAACCATGATGTTATTAGTCTGTAAAAATAGATCAATAATTGAAACCTAAGGATATGTATGTATGTATGTGTGTGTGTGTGTGTGTGTGTGTATTGCTTGATATATATATTTATATATACACCCCTTTTTATAAAAAAATATATATCCACAGAGAGCATCGGTCTGTGCTACTGACGTCGGTACCCTTGACTGTACCAACATCAGTTACGTGACCGGTGTAGGTCACCTGTACAAAAACTCTTCCTTCCATAAAAGATACATATTTGACCCAGAAATTTCTTTTGAAACTTTAAACTCAAAAAACTTAATCACAAATTGGATAATGTCATACAGTAAGCGTATATATGGATATATAAACACTTTTGTATGTATATAAATACATATACCACTACAAAATTATCTACCCTTAAAATGAATAAAAGAAGAATTTATTTCCACATACAACTAATAATTTACATATTTTAACAAATGAATACTCCAAATGAATTTGTATCCGTCCCTATAAACTCATAAAATACTTAAGGGTGATAAAATACCCACAACCAAAGATTCTGGTAAAGAACCAGTAATGAAACTTGCACAATAAAACTAATCAAACACGATGGAAACCATTAAATGAAATAATCAGAAGAAAGTATAGAAATCCTCCATCGTTACCCCTACAACATCCTCAAAAAACATTGTTTTAACCCAAAATACCTTGCCACAAATATTGCTCCTTTTTTTAGCTTCACCTACGCAAATGGAGGTATAGTTAGGGTTAGAAAGAAAGTTATAGATCTCATAAGGGAAACTTAGGGAAAATAATGAACCCTAAGATCTAAGGGAGAGGGTTAAATGAATCCTACTGATGGGATTTAATCCTCATCAGTTAGAGATGGGTGAATAAATTTTTGTAAATTATGGGTTAAACTAATATATTTTAGCCCTAGGTAATTTTGTTGTCGGATGTGTAGTAAATTAAAATGATTAGTAATATTTTTATAAAGTCTTCTAATTTAAAGATGTGCATAGGGTGTAGGAATTTATTAATGGAAAAATAAAAAGGGTTAATGGGTGTATGTATAAGGGTAAATATTTGAAAGGGTTGTTTAGGAATTATATTGCTAGGAAATGGTTAATGTTGTGCTAGGAATTTTATTAAAGTTCACTTAGGAAATAAATTAAAGTTAACTTTAGCCTATAATGTTAGTATTATGAGATAAATCTTATATGGAGAAGATTTAATTAATTAAGGTTTGAGGATAATTTTAATAAGATTGGATTAAATTTATTATTAATCTAAGTGGGTAATTAAATGAAATTAATTAAGCTTTATGTAATTAACTAAATAAAATTAATTTGGGATTAATTAATGGAATGGGAAAAAAATAATAAAATAATTGTAAGAAATTGAATAGATTAAATTCGATGCATAAATAGGTAAGTTGTTTTAGTCGTAAGTAAAGGAAGCTTAATTGGTTTAACTTCTTTAATGTAATTAAGAAAAAAAATTGTTGTAACTTTCTAGTTGACTCTTTGCATGGTTAGACATGGCAATTTTCGGGCATCATAGTAGAAAGGATTGTTTATAACATTGTTTTTTCCATCATCGAATTATTTATAACATTGGCAATTTTCAGGAATTAGAGTAGAAAGGATTATTAATCTAGCAATTGTCATATCTTTTAAGCTAGAAGATAGGAAATAAATAATAAAAGAACTGAATAGTGTGATGTGCATGTTATTGTCATCTTCTTGAAAGGTACAATATGATTCATTGGTGATGTGGAAATTAACAAGCCATGTGTAGTACCCACTTCCCTTCGACACCTTTTGATATTGATTATTACATTGTCAACTATATTTATGGACATTATTGTAGTGCTTGAGTTGATATGCTGTTAGAGGTTAGAGATCATGGATTGTTGTTGATTTTGATTCAAATAAGATGCATGGGGATAATAGGATAAATTTTATACTAATGTTGTTATGATGTTGACATGGTGACACAAACACACACACACACACACACACACACACACACACACAAACACACACACACACACACAGATATATATCTCTGTGTGTGTGTTGTTGGACATGTGTTATTTCGTCATATTGAGTAGACCTAGAAATTGAATTAATCTTGTGATGTTAGGGTTATGGATTAAACTATTAATAATGTCGTAACTTGCTTGATGATGTTTTGATTTATATATATATGACTTTGGAATTATATTGTATATTTATTCTACATGATTTGATGTGGCAACAAGGCCAAAGGATGTATTTGTGTTTTTGCACGTAAAACATGTCACAAAAAAATTTCGGGGGATTGGAGACCAACCACATTTTGAATTCTAGATGAATTCAACAAGGGTCACCATGGCAATATGTAATTGTTGAGTGTGTATGTTTGTATTTTTGTTAAGGGTTCCCAATGGGGGGGGGGGGGGATCACCTTAAAATGTGACCAAGGGGTTATGTGTATTATTTTATTTAGTTTCTTTTGTTTAATTTTTGTATGTGTTTATTTAGTGATGTATTCTCCCCTTCTTTATTTATTTATTGTTGTTAAGATTAGTGATTAATCATGTTGATAAATTAATTAAATGAGTTATAATAATGCATTTATTAGAGTTGATGGCTCTTGGGTTATGTGTTGTAAGAGGTGTGTAAGTAACCTTAGGTGGGAAACACTCCACCTTCCTTTTGAAATTCGGATCTGTCCTTAGGGGTTGATTTTGGAGGCTTGTGGGAAAAGTTAAACTTGTCCCACTCCACTTAAATTGTTACACCAGCCCTACTTATGAGTTGGAGGGTAAAAATTAGCCCTTATTATGCATTTTGAGAGGACAAGATGTAAGTTTTTATTGCACCTTCTTACATGAAATTATTTTTTGTCCTTTTGGAGTGTGGGCTTGGATTATGTGTGTAAGTAAAAGGTCATTTATTTACACTCATTTTTTATTATGCTTTGGAGTTTGAAGTTGACTTGGGAGGTGGATTTCAGGATGTGTGATGTTGCATCTTACATGGATGCACCACATCCTACTCCCTTCCTTTTCTATTTATTTGAATTCTTTTGCTATTTTGGGGCTACTTAATTTTTGGTGACTTCATTTAGTTTTGAGCTCTATTGATTTGGAAGAGAGTTAGAGGTTTGTGGAATTCTTGTGGATTGATGGAGCTTTTGGACTGATTGGATTGGAAAAATGTTGTTGTTGAAATTTTTGAGCAAACTCTACCATGGAGAGGAAGGAACTTGACTCTTTAAAATGTTCTTCTTTTATTTATGCATATGAGAATGCTTGAATGTTTCAGGAACGTTGTCGGTTGGTTGGGTAAATTTCTTAGATATGGTCTAGGATTAGACTATGGGGATCTCTTCTGGGGAGGCATAAGAGTTCTGGGGAGGTATAAGTGTTATTATGGAGGGAGTTTACGAATGGGTTCCAGCTTTGTAAAAGAAATAGCTTGCATTTTTTTACTCATTATGGGGTGCCATAAGAGTGTGGGGAGGCATAAGGGCATGTAGGGGCTTTGAAATGATATATATATATATATATATATATATATATATATATATATATATATATTTGTGGGTTTATCTTAAGGTGGACACCCATTTCCCCGTCGGGAGGTATAAGATGCTTGCCCCATATGTATTGCTCCTTTGGCTTTAGCATGATGAAGCATGAGTTTTTTTTGCTGTTATTCCTATAGTTAGAAACTACAGTATGTATTTGGACTATGTTCTATATGTGAAGATTGTTTTTGTGTTGTGGAAGCCTGTTTGTTTCCATGAGTTGAAATACATCTCTTTTTGCTTTGTGGTTGGGGCTCGGGGGCCAATGAGGAGGACAAAATATCCTCTTCATTGGAATTCTTGGTTGGGTGGAGAGCATTGCCTCTCCCTCTATTTATTGTGACCAATTGGAATATGGTGGATCTTCTTGTCGTTGTTATGGAGAAGAGGATAAATACAAACTTTCAAGTTTATCCTTGGGTTGCTTATTGTGAAATTTCCCACTTCAAGTGGACGACATTGTAATAATATTTTTAGTGGAAAGTTTTTTTTTTTTGGAAATGAAACCTACATTTGAATGTGAGAGATGTATGTTCCTTAAGTTGTATGTGATGAATGAAGAAGGAATTTGTAAAAGAATTGTTGAAGTTCAATAGAAGTTGTTTTAGTACCACAAATGATATGGTTTTCATTTGAAATCTGTGCTTGAAAAATATTATGAAGTCTCTGTTTTAAAATTTAAAAAGAAACTCGTATGAAGAAATATTACATTCCTCTATTTCATTCAAAATGTATCTTTTGAAAGTAGAACTATACTCTGGATTTCCAAGCATGGATTAAAGTAAAGTTAAACTTTGTAAATTTGGAATGGAATGAACTCAAATGTTTAAAGCATGACAATTGCAATAGATAAATCTCTGGTTGAAATGCGTGGATCTTTGTTAGATTGTTTCAAACGTGGAATAAATTTCAAAAAAAATTACAGAGTACCCTGTAACTATGAAAGACAAAATGATAATTTAAAATGAACTAAAGATGATCAAAAAACATCCCAAAGTAGTTTGCATTTCCCTTGCAATTTGCACAGTTCATCTTTAATCAGGCTTGAGGTAAAATAATGCAATTTTCGAGAAAGGAAAGGAATTTAATTTTTTTAGCACTCGAACCTTAATATTTATCCTTCCAATCCCTTTGAGATAATTCAAATGCAACTCGCCATGTTAGCTTGACATGTTGAGGAAGAAAGAATGGTGGATCAAATCATGTCTAGTTGTTGAAAAGGTGTAATTCACATTTTAATGGAAGGAAAGACATTCACTTAAAATTCATTCCTTTAAGGTTGCTAAAAATGAAAATTTTTTCCCTATGAAAAGAGTGTTAGGAAATCAATCTGTTAGTGCTCCATTAGTAAATAATAATTACGTTAGTAATTATTATCATGTAATATTGTGTTTGTAATCATGTTAGTATTTTGTTATATAGTTGTTATATAAAACAACTTATAACAAATACAGGTGAATGAGTTTTAGCAACTCACGTAGGTTAGATTTTTGGTATAGCTACCTCGTAAATCATAGGAGAGCTATATTCCTATTTATATGGGTTCTTGTAATATGATGGAGATGCTGAATAGAATATCTTTCTTTGTTGATTTAATTAAATCTGGTGTTGTGCTTTCATTTGGTATTGGAGCAAATTAATATAGTTAGTGCTCCACATTTATGTTTATAAGTTTGGGTGATTATTATATTGGGTGATTTGTTGAAACAACTCACATATTGTATTAGTTAAGTTATTTGTGGAGGGAGCTATTATAGGGAGAGCTGTTAGAGAAACCTCCTTGAGTATAGGAGCAGCTTCTTCTATATAATTGTAATGTGCCATATTGAATAGAAGGACTCGGAATACATTCAAATATATTGAGAAAAAAAAACTGACATACTGGAAATGGAACATTGGAATGATGTTCCCCCCCTCAATGTGGGAGATGTGTTGAAATATTTTTAATGCTACTCAATGTAAATTGTGATGCTCAATCGATAACCTAGCTAGTTTGAATGGTTTTGTTGAATCATTCCTCACTTTCTTTATATAGGCGGTTTTTTGGATCTAATATAGATTTCCACGTATCATACAGATTTAAATAATCCATGTATTCTTATTTTTGAGAGAGCAGGTTTGAGTTATCTAAAGTACACAATCTTGTACTTAGATTTGTGTGCCTGTATCATTGGAGATTCACACGCTTGGAAGAGTCAAATGCCTCTCTTGTTAATCAATTTTTCCATGCTCAGATTATATTTTGTAGTGATTGTGGATTGGTGTGGCATGCACATCTTAAGCTCCTTCCAGCCAGTTGTCAAGCCACTTTCCATTGGATTCCATAATCTCTGCCATGATTTTGTGAATGTGGAAGGCGTCTTATTGGAAGTTATACACTAAGACGTGCTTGGTACGTTCAGATTTGTTGCGGATATATTGCTCCATCTTTGGTATGTTCATCAGTTCTTTTGTGAGGTTAAATACATCTCATTCCTTTCCTTTCATTATTATTATTAGCTCGTCCTCATGTCATTTCTATGTTTATAGAATAATAAAAAGTAAAAGAGTCTCATTAGCCGGTGTTAAGAGGAAGTTTCTAATTATAACTTTAGTTATAAATTTATCTTATTATTTGTCAACAATAGTGAGTAGAGTTTTGGAAATGAGTCTATTGTCAAAAAGTCAAAAAGTCAAAATATTGTTAAAAATAAAAAATAAAAAATTTCCTCACTTTTCAACTATTGGATGCATTATTGCTTGTACGCGACGTCCAAGTGAGGGGTGCATTTTCGGTGTAAACCGACACCTAGTAGTTTGTAAATGAGCCTCATTTCCATATTCGCTAAGTAATTACTAGAACACCGGAGGCAGGAGGCATCGGAGGTTAGAGGTCATTCAGCAACCTCTCGTCAGTTGCCAACGACGGGGCTGCATATCAGCTTTGGTGACATGTGTGTGTGCAGTTTGATTTTAGTGCTTCCAGTGTGGTGTGCCTCAGTTTGCAGTGATCTTGTTTTTAATAAGTGGAAATTTCACATTGAGGGGGGGAACATCATTCCAATGTTCATGTTCCATTTCCAGTATGTCAGTTTTTTCTATGTATGTATGAGCAACATATGTCAGTAGAATTTCCTATGTTATTCCCTGTAGTGAGATGTGATGAGGGCTGAGAATAATACTTGGCATATCATGATGTGGTTGTAGGTAAACCACTTGAAAACCTTCATTTGTGGTTTGTGGTAAACCAATAGAAAAACCACCATTCTTGGTTATTGGTAATTCATTTCCAAAACCATCACTTTGTGGTTTGTGGTAAACCAATTGCAAAACCACCATTCTCAGTTTTTGGTCAACCGTTTGCAAAACCATCCCTGAGGTTTGTGATCATCCTGTGAAAATCACCAGATCATGAGCAGGTGCAAGTATAAGGCATGTTTTCCCCATGTTCGCACTAAGGGGGGGAATGTTAGGAAATCAATCTATTAGTGCTCCATTAGTAAATAATAATTACGTTAGTAATTATTATCATGTAATATTGTGTTTGTAATCTTGTTAGTATTTTGTTATATAGTCGTTATATAAAACAACTTATAACAAATATAGGTGAATTAGTTTTAACAACTCACGTAGGTTAGATTTTTGTTATAGCTACCTCCTAAATCATAGGAGAGCTATATTCCTATTTATATGGGTTCTTGTAATATGATGGAGATGCTAAATAGAATATCTTTCTGTGTTGATTTAATTAAATCTGGTGCTATGCTTTCAAAGAGGAGTTCGACCCCTTTCCAAAAATTCCTCATTTTCTCAAATCCGAGCTAACAGTTGAAAGTTATGGCCTTCTGAGGTTTTTTACTTCGTTTGGGTTAAAAAAACTAACTGTCAAATAGGGAAAAATTCGTTAATCATGTCCGTGGGCCTGAAATTTACTTAGGAGCAATTTTTGCAAAAAGGAAAAAAGTCACAAATTCCTCCACGGCCATTCAACCCTGCCTAGTTCACTTTTGGGAAAGCGCATCCGTGGTTTCATGGGCCCGCTCCTTCAAACTTTACCTTTTGAAAAAGGGCAAAAAATATTAATTCTCCCAGACGGCCCACCACGCCATAACCAATGAGCATCTGCCATGTGGCTTCTTCAGGGATCGGTGGAGGTGTGGATGGGTTTTGTTGCTTTTCACTTTCAGAAAGAAATTGGCAAACATTCCTAAGTTTCACCGTTGGCCTGCATTCTCGTAGGCCATTGTTGGACTAACACTTGGCATTTTTTAGCGTCGGTGGATTCATGAGTTATTTTTAACCTTCATGTTTTTTATCGCAAATGCTAATTTTTCTATGTTTCCCCACTGGTCTGCTCCTTGTAGGAAATTTTGGGCATGACATGTGGCGTCCCTAGGCATCGGTAGAGGTGCGAGGATTTTTCCTTTCAAGCAAAAAGAGTTAAAATCCAAATTACCTCCGATGACCTACCTTCCCGCATGGGCTTAATAACATGCCATGTGTCCCTTGCGCCTTTGGGAAAATTTTCTTCCCTGGGCACACAGGCCTGTATTTGGAAAAAATGTCTTCCCCAGGCCCCCAAGCCCTTCTTTTCGAAAATTTTCTTCCCTAGGCCCGCAAGCCCGCATTTAGGGAAAATTTTCCTCTCGAGGCCCATCTGCCTATAATTTAATAAATATGATGAGTTAGGAGGACTTTTTTATATCATTAGAAAATGGAAGAAATTTCCTATCTAATAGGATGTTTTTAGGAAAACGTTAATTGACTTAAATATGTGAAAAATCAGATTGAAGTGCAAAGATGAGTTTGAGAATGGGTAAGTGGGAAATAACCTTTTTTTATTAACTTACATGTTTAACTCGAGAGCATGGGTTGACCTTCTCGAGGGGTCACGTTAAGGGATAAGAGAATGTTTTCTATCCCATGTAAATAAGAACCTTGGCTATTGTTTAGACCTAGTCAAATTATCAACCTTGGGCATTTAATTTCTTGGGCCCCTTTGACCCTCTAAAATTGATTAAGGAAAATTTAAACATAGTGTTAATTTAATTATTTATTAAATTAATAGCTAAGAGAAATTTAACTAATTAGATTAGATTACACTCATTGATTTTGTGATGTGGATTTAATAATTGTTATAATGGGAAAATAGTATTTATTATTTATTATTTATGATTACTTTGAATCCTTGTTGTGACAGTCATTTCTTGAAGCCTGGTAGTGGTCACGTTTTTAAAAAAAATTAAAAAAAAAAAAATTCCATAATTTTTCTATCTAAACCTAGGTTTTTCTTGGGTCTTGAGTGGTTGTTTTAGAGGGGCATCACACTTGGTATTAGAGTCATGGGTTCAAATCTTGGAAACTTGAGCACACTAGAAAACTTGAGACATGAACATGAAACCTAGTACACTACTAAACCTAGCACACTGTCAAACCTAGAAAACAATTTTGTTTGGAAATTGCATATCTTAGTAAACATGAAAAAAAAACTGAATAAAACCTAGGATAATGAACTAACTCTCACCTTGGTCTATGCAGGAGGCATGGAAAAGATGAGGGGTCCTTTCACATAGATCTAGACTTCCCACCACAAGATCATGTTGTAGCAACCATCCTACCCTTGATTTTACAGACACTTCGAGACGTTAATGTCACTTTAAGTGGAGGATCCGTAAGAGGATGTTCAACTAGACATGATAGAGAGCCATTAGTTGAGGCTATGGTAATTTCTTGACATAGTGATGATTACAGAATAGAGAAATCCCATGTGGAGTCAACCAGACTAGAGTCACAGCAGAGGGAATAGGGAGATCAGGTTTCAAGACACAGGGATAGGTCTCGGAGCCCTAGGCTTAGGGATGAGAATGCAGAGAGGCCTAGGGGTCACCAAACTATAGTTGCAGACCATATCAGGAAAATCTTGAAGCTATGAACATCTCATCATTCTGGTGACACATGTGGATTTTAGGCAGAGGCCTGGTTGGTGAGCTTGAGTTGGTGCTTCAAGATCTACCATTGTTCTAGCAATATGAAAGCTCATGTTGTTATCCATCTTATGATGGTTGGAATTGGTGTTTGGTTGAGGACCGAGGAGTAGAAGATCCAAGGTGATTCAGATACAATTACCTAGGAGCTCTTTGAGGAGTGGTTTAGGAGTAGCTAATTATCACAGAGGTTGATACAACAGAGGATACACAAGTTTCACGACATCTGAAAGGCATCTCTGATAGTAGCTGAGTATGAGATTCAATTTCTAGATCTACTCCAATATGTCGACTACATGTAGGATGAGAAGGTACAGATTCACAAATGTATCAAGGCCCTAAATGTATATTTGGGTGGCGAAGTGTGTATCCATTGTCCACAGACATTAGATGAGGCCATTGAGAAGGCCTATATAATAGAGGAGACTAGGGGAAATACATAGCAAGACAAAGACCGAGTTCAGAGCTGTACCCAGCAGATGTAGGACAACAGATCGAGGAGGTCAGCTCCTCCTTATGGTGGATTGGGTTCAGCGTAGTCATCTTTTAGACCACAAAAGTAGCAGCAATCTCGCCCACCTTATAGATCTCCACTGAGATTCGATGCATAGAAGGTTCGGAGTATGGGTCCTCCTCCTAGGGGTCCCATTAGGACAGAAGGTGCACTGAGAGCTCAGTCAGTAAGAGCTCATTAGAATAGAAATCAAAAGTCCATAGCCATATCATTGGGATCCACAACACAAACTTCTAGAGTACCGGCTACAGTTGCTACTCATTGGAGAGGATCGGGCGGTTGTTTTGGTTGTGGTGTTGCTGGACATTTTTGGAGAGAATTCCCACAGAAACCTAGTAATAAGGGTAAAACGCACATCTCAAAGCCTACTATTGGTGACATGAGGTGTAGTCATCAGATCTATGTAGTGGTTGAGAACCTCCATGATGAGCACCAGAGTATTGTGATTGAGACTATAGGTAAAATTGGTGGTATTCCTACCTCCATTCTAATTTATTATGGCTCTTCTAATTATTTTATTACACCATCTTTAGTAGAACGATGTAACCTGGTGACAGTTAGGCAGGGTCTTAGTTGAGACGTCAAAATGGATTTTGGAGAAAATATCTCTGTAGACTCCCTAGTTAAGGAGTGTGTAGTTGATTTAGGACCCTTCACCACTACCTTGGATCTTCGTATCCCTTTGTTGGGTTCGTATGGAGTCATCTTGGGGATGGATTGGTTGTCTACACAAAGAGCCAGGGTGGATTTTTACCATAATATTATATCATGTGTAGATGATCTAGGAGTTGAGATGGTGATAGTAGGGGTTAGGAGACCCATTTTCATTCACACCATATTCGCCATGCAACTCAAGCGGTGTGTGCGACAGGGTTTTCAGATGTATATTATCACAGTTAGTGACCAATTGGAGGATGAATCTAGTGGACCATCACTTGATGACCATCCCATCTTGAGAGAGTTTTCTGATGTATTTCCAGGAGAGCTACAAGGGTTACCACCCCCACGTGAGACATATTTTCACATAGACCTGTTTCCAAGAGTAGAGCCTATCTCACGAGCACCTTATCAGATGACTACCCCTGAGCTTTGCGAGCTAAAGTTTAAGCTAGAAGGCATTTTAGAGAAAGGACCAATCCTTCCTAGTGTATCCCCTTGGGTTGCACCGGTGATTTTTGTAAAGAAGGAAGGACAGATCTCTATTGATGTGTATTGATTACCGCTAGCTGAACAAATTAGCAATCTAGAATCATTATCCCCTTCCGTACGCATTGATGATTTGTTTGATCAAATGAAGGGAGCCATGATTTTTCTCCAAGATAGACCTTAAGTCAGGTTATCATCAACTGAGGATTACAGAGGAATAAAATTCATAATACTATGTTTTCCGTATGAGATATGGCCACTACGAGTTCTTATTAGTTCCTTTTGGTTTGAAGAATACCCCAACAATGTTCACGAGCTTGATGAATGGGTTGTTAAGGAAATTCTAAGATCACTTTGTGCTCATCTTCCTAGATGATATTTTTATTTACTCATGTATACATGAGGAGCATGAGGGGCACCTTTGTTAGGTTATCTTCAGTGTCTTTGTGAGCAACAACTTTACTGGAACCTAGAGAAGTGTGCATTCTTTTAATTTGAGGTGCAGCAATTGGGCCACATTATTTCTAGGCAAGGTATCTTAGTCGATCCTTCTAATATTCGAGCTATTATGGATTGTATAACACCCAATAGTACGATAGAGGTGTGCAAATTCATGGGTTTTAGCAGGTTAGTACAAGAGATCTATTTAGGATTTATCTCAAGCTGCGTACCCCATCATTTACCTTCAGTGGAAAGAGAAGAAGTTTGTTTGGTCAGTCGGATATGAGTAGGCATTTAGAAAACTGAAGGAATGCCTCATGAAAGCTCCTATTCTTGCAGTGCTAGATCCACAGGGTGAGTTTTTTGTATACACAGATGCTTATTTGGTTGGAGTTAGGGGTGTGTTGATGTAGGAGGGTAAATTAGTTGCTTTCAAGTCTCAAAAACTTAAAGATTATGAGCTAAATTATCTGAATCATGATCTTGATCTTGCATCAGTTTTTTAAGCCTTGGTTTCGATGGAGACACTTGCTTCTTGGTCTAGAGATTCATACTCAAGACTAACCACTTGAGTCTTTGCCAACTCTTCACGTAACCCAATTTCAATGCTCGTCTAGCGACGTTGGATGGAGTTCATTTTTTAGTATGATACGAAGATAGATCATGTGAAGGAGAAGTGAGAATGTGGTTGCAGGTTCTCTCAAAAGATGGAAGACAGGTGATTATGGCCACTTCCATGATCACAAATTTGCTGAGAAGGATTCTACAGCAGCTTCCTCATGACAATTTCTTCATTTCCGCTAGGTAAGAGATTGAGTCTCAGAGACCTCTTGAGGGGAAGTTTGATGGGTTTTCATTAAAGGAAGATGGCCTTCTTAGGAACAGAGGCCGGATCTACGTTCCTAGAGATGGAGGCCTGAGGAAGGACATTCTGATAAAGGCACATCATGCACCCTATTCAGCCCATTTTGGGATAAAGAAGATGCATGCCACTTTGAGAGAATTATATCATTGGAGGATACTTTGTAGAGAAGTGGCTCAGTTTTTGTCAATATTTTTAGAGTGTCTGAAAGTGAAGGCCAAGAATCAACATCTAGCTGGACTTCTCTTTCCGCATGCTATATCGGAATGGAAATGGGACACCATTCCATGGACTTCATTGTTGGGCTATCGATGTTGAGATGCCACTAGGACACTATCATGGTCATGGTGGGTAAATTGATGAAAGTGACTTATTTTTCTCCGGTGAAGACAACCTATACGATTAGTACAATGGCACAGTTATATCTATATGATATTTTCAAGTTACACAGGATTTCATGGAAGATCATTTGTGACCACAATCCTCTGTATACTTCTCACTTTTGGACTACCATGCAACATGCCCTTGGGATGAGGATAAATTTCAGCATGGTGAATCACCTTGAGATAAATGGACAGACTGAGTGGGTAAATCAGATATTAGAGGACATGCTAGGATGTATTTTATGGATCACCAGTCGAGATGGGAGGAGTATTTGTTCTTGGTGGAGTTTGCCTAAAGTAATAGTTTCTAAAGTTCAATAGGTGTGGATCCTTTCTAGGAACTATATGGTAGAGAGTGCAGGATACCCCTTTATTGGGATAGGTTAGAGGACATGGCTTCTCTTGGGCCAAATTTATTATAGGATATGGAGCAGTAGGTGCTTTTGATCAAGCATAGAATGCAGATGGCACATGACAATCAAAAGAAGTATGCAGATCAACATAGGACTAACCATAGTTTTGATATGGGCATGAAGGTTTTCCTTCGTGTCAGGACACATAAGATCCCTATATTTTATGGAAAAGGTTCTAAGTTATCTCCTATATTTGTAGGAACCTTTGAGATCTTGGAGCATATTGGTCCTTTAGCCTACCGTCTAGCGTTGCCACCTAGCTTTTCTCACATCCATGATGTGTTTTCATGTTTCAGTGCTTAAGAGATATAATGTAGATCCTTCTCACCTTCTAAATTATACCTCCTTACAGGGGAAAGATCAGGGGCAAGTGACAGTGGAGCCCATTCACATTATAGAGCGTAGGACCCTGGGTCTTTGAGGTAGAGAGATTGCCCAGGTTCGGGTGCAGTGGGGTAGATATGATAAGACTGTAGCTACATGGGAGGATGCTACCTTGCTACGAGTTCAATTTCAACACCTGTTTGAGTGACTTCTAGGACCAAGTCAAGTCTAAGGGGAGGGGGATGTAGTGCCCACTTCCCTTCGACACCTTTTGATATTGATTATGACACTATCGACTATATTTATGGTCATTGTTGTAGCATTTGAGTTGGTGTGATGTTAGAGGTTAGAGATAATGGATTTTTGTCGATTTTTATTCATATATGATGCATGGGGATAATAGGAGACATTTTATACTAATGTTGTTATAATGTTGACATGGTGATGTGTGTGTGTGTGTGTTATTTCGTCATATTGAGTAGACCTAGAAAATTGAATTAATCTTTTGATCTTATGGTAATGGATGAAACTGTAAATGATGTCATTACTTGGTTGATGATGTTTGAGTTATATATATATATATATATATATATATATATATATATATATATATACGACTTTGGAGTTATATTATATATTTATTCTGGATGATTTTATGTGGCCATAAGGCCAAAGGAGGTACTTGTGTTTTTGTAGGTAAAACATGTCACAACAAACATCGAGGGATTGGAGACCAACCACATTTGGAATTCTAGATGAATTCAACAAGGGTCACCATGGCAATGTGTAATTGTTGAGTGTGTATGTTTGTATTGTTGTTAGGGGTTCCCATGGGGGGATCACCTTCAAATGTGACCAAGGGGTTATGTGTATTATTTTATTTAGTTTCTTTTGTTTAAATTGTGTATGTGTTTATTTAGTGATGTATTCTCCCATTCTTTATTTGTTTATTGGTGTCAAGATTAGTTAATAATCATGTTGATAAATTAATTAAATGGGTCAAAATAATGCATTTAATAGAGTTGGTTGCTCTTGGTTTGTGTTGTAAGAGGTGTGTAAGTAACCTTGGGTGTGAAACACTCCACATTCCTTTTGAAATTCGGATATCTCCTTAGGGGTTGTTTTTGGAGGCTTGTGGGACAAGTTAAACTTGTCCCACTCCTCTAAAATTGTGACACCATCCTTAAGTATGAGTTGGAGGGTACAAATTATCCCTTATTATGCATTTTGAGAAGACAAGATGTAAGTTTTTATTGCACCTTCTTACATGAAATTTCTTTTTGTCCTTTTGGAGTGTGGGGTTGGATTGTGTGTGTAAGTAAAAGGTCATTTGTTCACCCACTTTTTTTTATTATGGTCTAGAGTTTGATGTTGACTTGGGAGGTGGAGTTGGGGATGTGTGATGTGGCATCCTACATGGATACACCTCATCCTTCTCACTTCCTTTTCTATTTATTCGAATTATTTTGCTGTTTTGGGGTTACTTCATGGGGTTACTTCATTTTTGGTGACTTCTTTTAGTTTTGATCTCTGGTAATTTGGAAGAAAGTAAGAGTATTGTGGAATTCTTATGGATTTTTGGAGCTTTTGGACTGATTGGATTGGAAAAAGGTTTTTGTTGAACTTTTGGAGAAAACTCTACCATGGAGAGGTAGGAACATGGATCCTTAAAATGTTCTTCTTTTATTTATGCATATGAGAATGCTTGAATGTTTTGGTATGTTGTCAGTTGGTTAGGTAGATTGCCTAGATATTGTGTACGAGAATACTATGGGGATTTCTCGTGGGCAGGAATAAGAGTTTTGGGGAGGTATAAGTGTTATTGTGGAGGGAGTTTGGGATTGGGTTCCAACTTGTAAAAGTAATAGCTTGCATTTCTTTACTTGTTATGGGGTGACATAAGAGTGTGGGGAGGTATAAGATAATGGTAGGGATAAGGGGTACTTGTGGAAGACACAACGGCATGTAGGGGCTTTCAAATGATATATATATATATATATATTGGCGGGTTTATATTAAGGTGGACACCCATTTCCCCATTGGGAGGTATAAACAACTTCCCCCATAGGTATTTCTCCTTTGGCTTTAGCATTATGAAGCTTGAGTGTTATTTTTTGTTCTTCCTCTGGTTGCAAATTGCAGTTTGTATTTGGACTGTGTTCAATATCTGAAGATTTTTTTTGTTTTGTGGAATCCTGTTTGTTTCCATGAGTTGAAATACATCTCTTTTTTATTTTTGGTTGGGGCGCGGGGGCCAATGAGGAGGACAACTTCTCCTCTTCATTGGAATTTGTGGTTGGGTGGAGATCATTGCCTCTCCCTCCATTTGTTGTGACTAATTGAAATATGGTGGATCTTCTTCTTTTTGTTCTAGAGCAGAGGATGAAGAAAAACTTTGTAGTTTATCCTTGGGTTCCATGTTGTGAAATTTCCCACTCCAAGTGGATGGCATTGTAATACTATTTGTAGTGGAAATTTTCCGTGTTTTTGAAATGAAGCTTACATTTGAATGTGAGAGATGTATATTCCTTAAGTTGTATTTGATGAATGAATAAGGAAGTTGTAAAAGAATTTTTGGAGTTCAATAGAATTTGTTTTAGTACCACAAATTATATGGTTTTCATTTGAAATCTATGTTTGAAAAATATTTTGAAGTCTCTGTTTGAAAATTGAAAAAGAAACATGTAGGAAGAAATATTACATTCCTTTGTTTCATTTGAACTGCATGTTTTTAAAGTAGAACTATATTTCATATTTCCATGCATGGATTGAAGTAAAAATAAAATTTGTAAATTTGGAATGAAATGAACTCAAATGTTTAAATCATGTCAACTGAAATAGATAAATCTCTAGTTGAAATACGTGGATCTTTGTTAGATTGTTTCAAAACTATAATAAATATCAGAAAAATTTACAGAGTACCCTGCAACTATGAAAGACAAAACGAAAAAAATTAAGATGAACTAAGGATGATCAAAATGCATCCTAAAGTAATTTGTATTTCCCTTGTAATTTGCACAGTTCATATTTAATCGGGCTTGAGGCAAAATAATGCAATTTATCATAAAGGAAAGGAATTTCATTTTTGAACACTCAATCCTTAATATTTATCCTTGCAATCTATTTGAGATCCTTCAAACCACTCTCCATGTCAGCTTGGCATGTTGAGGAAGAAAGAATGCTGGATCAAATCATGTCTAGTTGAAAAGATTTAATTCACATTATAATGATATGAAATAATTTTTATTAAAATTCACTCTTTTTTAGGTTACTAAAAATGATTTTTTTTGTTCCATACGCAAAGAAGAGTTTTATCCCTTTCCAAAAAATCCTCATTTGCTCAAATCTGAGCTTCCATTCAAAAGTTATGCCCTTATGAAATTTTTTACTTTGTTGGGCTTAAAAAAAAATACTAATTGTCAAAGAGGGAAAATTTTGTTAATCGGGTCTGCGGGCCCTAAATTTACTTAGGGGAAATTTTTACAAAAAGGAAGAAATTCAAAAATTCCTCCATAGGCCCACAACTCCGCCTAGCTCACTTTTGGGAAAGCGCATCCATGGGTTCGTAGGCATGCACCTTCAAAGTTTACTTTTTGGAAAAGGGTGAAAAATCTTAAGTCTCCCCGATGGCCTACCACCCGGCAACCAATGAGGTTCTGCCACATGGGTTCTTCAGGAATCAATGGAGGTGTGGATGGGTTTTGTTTCTTTTCGATTTTGGAAAGGAATTGGCAAAAATTCCTAATTTTCCCCAACGGCCTGCCTTCCCGTAGGCCAATGTTGGACTAACAAGTGGCATTGCTTAGGGTCGACAAAGGTGTGGGCTGTTTTTAACCTTTGCAATTTTTTATTGCAAATGCTAATTTTTTAAGATTCCCCATTGGTCTAATCCCCTCTTGAAATTTTGGGCATGACATGTGCTGTCCCTGGGCGTCGGCGGAGGCATGGGGATTTTTGAACCCTTTTTTCCTTTCAAGCAAAAAGAGTTAAAATCCAAATTACCTCCGATGACCCGCCTTCCTGCATGGGCTTAATAACATTCGACGTTTCACTTGCTCATTTGGGAAAATTTTCTTCCTTGGGGACCCACAGGCCCGCCTTTGGGAAAATTTTCTTCCCTAGGCCCGCAAGCCCACCTTTGGGAAAATTTTCTTCCCGAAGCCCACAGGCCCACCTTTCGGAAAAATTTTCCTCCCCAGGCCTACCGACCTATAACTTAAGAAATATGAGGAGTTAGGAGGACTTCTTTATATCATTAGAAAAGGGAAGATATTTCCTATCTAATGGAATGTTTTTATGAAAGCCTTAAGTGTATTAAATATGTGAAAAAAAATATTGAAGTAAAAAGATGAGTCTGAGAATGGGAAAGTGGGAAATTACCTTTTTTTTTTAACTTACATGTTTAACTCTAGAGCATGGGTTGAGCTTGTTTAGGGGTCACGTTAAGAGATAAGAGAATGTTTTCTATCTCATGTAAATAAGAACCTTATCTATTTTTTAGACCTAGTCAAATTATCAACCTTGGGAATTTAATTTCTTGGGCCCCTTTTACCCTCTAAAATTGATTAAGGAACATTTAAACATAGTGCTAATTTAATTATTTATTAAATTAATTAATAGCTAAGAGAAATTTAAGTAATTGCAATATATTACACTCATTTATTTTGTGATGTGGACTTTTAAAAAAATTAACAGGAAAATAGTATTTATTAGTTATGATTACTTTGAATCCTTATTATGACAACTATTGCTTGAAGCCTGGTAGTGGTCAAGCTTTAAACAAAAATAAAAAATAAAAAAATTATTCCATAATTTTTCTATCTAAACCTAGGTTGTTCTTGGGTCTCGAGTGGTCGTTTTAGAGGGTCATTACACCATGTGGGACAAAATCCAAGAGAACAGATTATTTTTACCATCCCTTATTGAGTGGAATTTTCTAAGAGATAAGAAAATCATCCCCTAATAAGAAATAAACCATATAACTAAGAGAAACTTCATATAAAATTGAACTAATGTGACCGAACCATTTAGAGATGACACCATTAATGAAGCGTTAAGAAAAATCATCATCAAATAACACTGACATTGAATGGATAAATGTTGTATGAAAAATGGATTCGTTCAACATTTATGTAATTGAGTGTCATTCTATCTTATCATAATATTTTTCGAAATAAATTTTCAAAACATGGATTTCTACTGGGACTAGTAGGCCAACTCCATACATTCTCAAACAACAATATTAATATATATGATACATAAGCTATGAATAAATATTATTTTTTTTAGACTAAAATTTTGAGGAAGAAGGTCTCACATACATAATGTGAAAATCTTGGAAATGATTTCATATGATAAATTAATCATGGTGATATGCCTAAAATTGTGAATAATATTTGTGCTCCCAATCACATGTATAAATTTGATATGGTCATGGTTAATAAGCCAATGAAAATAATTTGAGTTAAAATATTCATGATAATCTTTGAAGGTTTTTTCCAGTGACATATTAACTCGTTTTCTTAAATTTGTAAGGAAAAACTATTAAGGGTATTTATTACTGACTATATGGTAAATAAATATGTAAATATATACTTAGTTTACAACATTTTTTTACAAGACACCTTTTGAGATTGATAAATAATTTCAAGGGATTACAATAATGCATTGATCAAATTCCACTTGTCTTTCTGGAGAAGGATATGTAATGTCCCTTTTTAGAGGATAGTTATTGAAGACCTTACCCAATTTTCTCCCCTACGGTTCTGAGGAGAAAGAAAAGGGAAGATCTAAATTTTGTAATTGCATCAATATTTTGATAATTATTTCATGTTTATGTATGTATTGCTACTAGGCGATTAACACTCCAATAGATGAATATGTAATTAGAAAATAGAATAATTATTTGTGACATGTAGGCCCAAAATAATTAATGAATGTTTAAATGATAATATCTTAAGGAGTAATCCTTTTTGGATTGCATTGTAATAAGAACCCATTATGTCTATAAAAGGAGCTCACTTAGTCATTTGGGCCATGTTGTTTTGGGAAATCTATCTTGTTGGTGAAGGCTTGCTTGTTGAAGCAGTTTATCCACCTCATCCAAGGACTAAAACCCTTGAATTGATGATTACCTCCCAAGGATGAAAGTTGTTGGGGAGAGGGAAGTGTGAACAAAAAGACAAGATTATCTCATTTGAAATGATCTTCATTGTTGATTATAATTATTTACAACCCTAAGTGACTTTGTTAAGGAGGAAATATTGTTGTTTGGGATCTTTCTTCCAAGTGTGGATTAGATGGACATTTTCTCTCTATTTTTATAAGGTAGAATCTATTTTTTTACCATCATTTGGAAGAATTGTGGATGCTATTTTTATATCTTAAGTATTTATTTATTCAAATTGTTTAAAGTGTAACAATGTATTAGCTACCTAAGCAAAAGGAACTGAAACTAACACTTTAATAGTTTCAAAACATTAACTAACTACACAAAGATTATCATGTTAAGAGATAAACAATACTAAATACCAAAATTTTAAATTAGAAATTGAAATATAAATCAAACTAATATGCTAAGAATTTTAATCTATACTCTTTAGATCAGCAAAACATATGCATGAACCTAGATAGACCCATGAACATTAAATTTGATTGTTTGATCTTCAAAGGTTTGGGAATGGAGGATCATCAAAACATGGCAACAAGACCATTTTTTATTCTCTCCATTTGACCAAAAATATTTGATGGATGAAGTGCAAGATCAAAATACCTATCTAAACACTAATGGAGGGTTCTCAAAGATGAGATGTGTATAGTTTATCTATATGCATCCAAGGTGTGAGTAGAAAGGTTAGATGAGGGTTGATATTATAGACCAATCGTTTGAAGAATATTTGCACCCTATTTTATTTGGGATAATAGCAAATATAGGTTAGTTATGGATAAACATGGTTTAGAAGAGGTTGATTGTAATTTATGAGATTTTAGTTTGTCCTCTAGTGACTCATGGGAGTTAAGAGAGTATATTGATTAATCAAAGAGATTAATAAATAGATATGCAAGCTTATAAAATATTTTTAGACAAATAATTTAAAAAAATTACACTATGGGAGGAATTTAATCAAATAAATGACAATTTATTGATCTATTAGAAGGGGAAGCTTAATTAATTAGAAATAATTGAATAATCTAGATAGAAAGGGAAGCTTAATTAACTAGAAATAAAATAATTAATCTAGATAGATAGTGGAGCTTAATTAATTAGAAATAATTAATTAATCTAGATAGAAATGGGAGCTGATTAATAGAAGGTCGTTAATTGGCATCATTGTTGGATAGAAGAATTAATTAATTAGGGTATTGTAACTAATTAATGGTGATAGAAGAGAAAAATAATGATATTGATGATATGTCTTCAATTTGCGAGAAAGGGTATAATTAGTGCAAATTAAGTTTTTAAATTAATCGAGCTAAATTATATGTGTCTACATAAAGGATCATCAATAAATACCTAATTGTAATTTTGGGCTTCTAATGTCGTACATATTAACATTACTAGTTATTTATCTTAATTGTTTAAGCAATTAGAAAGTTATTTTGAGTTTGTTTGTTCCTTAGAAAAGATGTTTTGTTTCCCCAAGTAAGTAATTTTTTTTTGATAATTAATTAAATCCATATCAAAGGTTCATGTAAGGGTATCCACATTAGCTACAAGTCTAATTTTTGGGGTTTTAAATCAGTTCAGGTCACTTTCAGTTTTATAGCTAAAAGGGATATTACATTGGTATCGGAGTAAGTATTATCAATACCTGTAGTTTCAATGGAAGAATCCATGTTTGAAGATTTGATGGCTTGACAAGATATATTGATGGAATTTTTAAACCATATCACACCAAGAGGTAGCAACAAATATGCATGAAAGGGTAAGATCTCTATTTTTATTGTACTAACAAACTTTCAGTGACATCATGGTTGATAAAATTGGAAGCATACTTGAAATAAAATCCTATGTGTGGGGAGGCTACCCTCATATTCATCCCTTGTCATCTGAAAGGGATATAAATAAATTGGTGGTACCATTTCATAGAAATCTATGGAGAAGAATTGGTTTGGTTTTTTGATGATTTTAGTCACAGGATCATAGAATGTTTTGATTTCAAAGATTGCAAGGATGAAAAAGGTAAGAAATTTTAATTGGTGAAATATGTTGATATGTCTTCTAATGATTCCTCACATGATGTTTAAGTAATTTAGGTGATGGATTCATATAATTCTAACCAAAGTAAGAAGAACAATCACATCTGCAAGTTGGAAGAGAGATCTTTGTGATTTAAAACCTTTCTCCAATGAAGCATTACCACAATAAACTTGCTTGTATTTTTAGTAAAAAATATCCTAATAGGTAAATCGAATGAGTTTGTGGCTTAGCAAAGGACTAAAAAAATATGCCATGCATGTTCTAATAAGACATGGACAAAATAAAGTGTTAAGAAGAAGAAGGAAACATTTTTTCTAATAATTGTGAGGAAAAGAAGCTTGCTCGAATTTTTATAAAAACAGTAAAAATAAGGTCATTTGAGGAAATTATAATCCCTATGAAATCTCAAGAACATGGGAAAATTGTCAAGAAATCATCACGCAATGAAGAAGATAAACTTATTTATGTTGTTCATGATATTGATTTGCTTTAAAATAGTTGTATGGAGCAAGGTACAAAAGGATTTTGGAGGCATAAACAAGAGTATGGAAATAAGTGTGGGGAGATCGAGAATGAAGAAGATGTTGAAAGGGTTCAATCATAAAATACCATTGCTAGCATGAAGAGACTAAAATATATAGTGAATGTAAGCATTCGTAGACCTAGAGAAAACATAGATTTATTGTCTATCATGTCGCTACAAAAAAATATTGAACTTTATAAATGAATGGGGAGAAAGGATGACTATGTAATCTTTATTTGGTGGCTACCATAATATCACCTTTATTATCTACCAGGCCAATATTTTTTGGAAATTATTCTCAAGAATGACACCCGAAATAAAAAATATAATCAAGGTAAGGTGTTTTTCAATATTTTTTGAATGTTGATTTAAACTAAAAAATTATGAGTGTTATGGGAAGCCCACGTCATGAAGGTATTTTAGTATTTTCCAATGCATCATTTAATATATTCTACCATGACTGGATGGTTTGGAGTACTCTTGTTTCATATATTTCATATTCTCTTTGGTCACCAATGATTAAACAACTCTGTGCACATTATAATTTAATAGGTAAGGAGGTAAGAAGTGTGGTTGTTTGCAAAGAACATATAGATAACCGGTATCAAATTTTATGGTGTTCTGAGAAATGGAATATGGGTGATATGATTAGGTCTTCAAATGGAAGAATATATAATTTTGAAATCAATATGAAAGAGAGATCTATCATGAAGTGTGGGGTTCATAGTGATGATCGTAACTTTTCATTTATTATGTAGCTAACCCATAGATACTAAAAAAAAGGAAGATTTTGGAGAGTTGGGAAACTCATGGCCCAGAAAGGTTTCAAATTCATTACTTCCTAATTTCTAAAATAGTTTGAATTTTTAGAGAGGTATGATGACTATATTTAATTACTAAACTCCATGTTATTTTATTTTATTTACTCTAATAAAAAATCCTATTGTATGCACGAAGTAGTTAGCTATGTAAGTAGAATTGAAACTAACACCTAGTAAATTCAAGACAATGCTAAACTAAATCTATGAATCATCATACTAAGAGCATAAGAAAAGATAACCTATCATCATTTCTACATTAAACATGAAATGAATATTTCAAGCTAATGTGATGAACAAATTAACTTCTATCTCCTATTGAATGCTAAATGAGATGAGACTGAACCTATGTAGACATCTTACAATAAAAGAGTTAATTGTGTGCTTGAAATCCCAAGGTTTATAAGAATGGAGTCTTTTCAAATTGTGGCTACAATACCATTTGACATATATCCATATGACTTCAAAACTTGGGTGGATGATTGCAAGAAATGGAAAAGGCTAGCTCTTCTAATGGAAGAATGCTCAAATATGATAAAATGGGTATAATATATGCTCTATGCTCTATGCTCATTTAGGAGTGTAGGTGTAAATTGAAAGGTAGGAGGAGGGATCCTTATATAGCCAAATGGATAAAAGAATCTCTACATCCTTCTTCATATGGGATAATGGAGATGCTGGGTTAGTTGTGGATAAGGAAGGTTTAGAAAAGGGTTGAGTCAAGATTAGGAGAGTTTAGTTTGTCCTTTAGTGACCCATGGGGTTTGATGGGCTGTATTAATTAACAAAAGTGATAAATTAATAGGTGTGCAAGCTTATAAAAATTTTTAGAGGAAAAATTACCATGATTTATACTATGAGAAAGATTTAATAAAATAAGTGATGATTTATTGATTTAATGGAAGACAAAGCTAATTAATTAATAATAATTAATTAGTCTAGATAGAAAGGGGGAATAATTAATGGAAGGTCATTAATCAGTGTATTTTTTGGATTGAATAGTTAAGTAACTAGCATAATGTATATAATTAATGGTGATAGAAGAGGAAGTGTGCTATATTGATGATACGTCGCCAATTTGCATGAAAGAGAATAATTAGCGTAATTTAAGTATTGAAATTTCTCGGGTTAAAATATAGGTGTCTAAAATTGCCCATATTTTGGGTGGCATGACTGACGCCACTTCAAATATAGTAGAAAAATAAAATTTTCAAGGGGTAGAAGAAAAATTAGTAGAAGTGAGAGATGCCCCCTTGAGTGTCGATGAGGTGATGAGAGAAGGAGATCGACAATAAAAAATGGTGAGAGAAAGGAAATCGAAGAATGGGGACGATCATGATGCCCCAGGTGAATAAGAATAATAATGTTGATAGGAGAATGATGTATAGGAGGAATGAATACAAATAGAAAAGAGAAAGCTTTCATCTAGTGTATTGAAACAACTTTATTGTCATCACATTGCCAAAGATCCACGTCATCGGTGCTTGCTACAAATATAAGCAAATGACAAAAGTAGGATGACATGAAACACCATAATATAAAAATTTTCCATTGCTGAAACACCCACTCAATGTAACATAGAAAAAGTAATGTAATATGAGAAGGAAACAAGATCATTTAATAGGAAAAACAAGTAAGAACAAACATATTCCAACAAACAATGGTCAAGACGGTTATACAAATGTTTTGTTATCAAGATGAAGATCCCCCAATGTTTGTGATTGACAACAAGGGTTAAAAATGATGCCCTGAAAAAGGATACAAAAAAGGGAAGATGATGAAGGACACCAGTTCCAATGAGAAAGTGTAGTGTGCTATGAAGCAGTACTAGGAAACTATATGTGCCCAAGTGTAGTAACGAAGGAAACATGATAGCTTTGTAACTGGTTGTAAATATGATGATCCGCGAGTTATTTGATCAATGAAGATTTGAGATTTCCAATAGGATATGTAAATAAAAATATGCACGAGACACGAGTTTCAGCCGTTATGAGCTAGTTTACCTAGTTTTGTGAGTTTTTACAATTTTTTGGATTTTAAAAAAAAAAATTAAAAAACTTTGGATTTTGGATGGATATATAATTTTTTGGATTTTTTTAATATTTGACGGGTTGGATGCGTACAATAAAGTAGAAGAATAAGCAAGAATATCCCAGACGTAAAAGAAATTCCCTGGGGAGAAGAAAGAAGCATCAGGTGGAAAATAATTCCGTTGCAGAATGGAAAAATTAATAATATAATTATTTAATTAAAAATAATTATTCGATGGAGTGTGCAGAAGAAATGATATCACCTAGGAGTAATAAAATTTTCCTAGTGAGAAGAAAGGAGTACCAGATGGCAAAGAATGCCTCATCATGGTGAAACATGAAGGAAAAATAATTATTTAAATAAAATAATTATTCACGGTGAGATAGAAGAAGAGTTAGAGTAACAACGACAGTCAAAAAAATCTTCCAAGCATCATCGCTAGTGAGAATGATTTAATAAACCCCACCTGGGGGGTAAATCATCGCAAACAATTCATTTGTTACCGATCGGTGCAGAAATTTTACCGCAAGACCCCCAATAGCGGTGAGGACGATGGTGAGAGGATGAGCCTACAGGAGATGCATCGATTGAGTTTGGGAGTATTCCTAACATGAAGACGATGGCTTATCCTTAAGTAGTTTGACCTAATTCATCAATTTCACATTTAATAGTGTAATTAATGCTAAAATTAGGAGTGTAGAAGTAGGGTATAGTGCAGGCACGCATGTGTAGGGGCGTAAGTGCCCCTAGGGTGGCACTTGTACCCCTAAAGTGAATGTAATAGAAAAAAAGTGTGCGCACATACATACGCCCCAAAAAAGTGTATGTGTGCCCACACACATGCAGATAGTACATGTGGGCACGCGCATGCACCAAAACCTTAGCGCACACATACCACACACACTCGTGTGTATGCGTAGGAAGGACAAACATTATGTAAGTGCCCTACGATATATGCACCCATGTGCACATGCCAAAAAGGGGACACACATGTCATGAGGTGCACACATGCCCAAAAGGGTGCGTAGGTACCTAGAAGAGATGAATAAGAGGAAAAAATGCCAAAAAAATGACTCTTAGAAGAAAAATAAAAGGACCTAGGAGAATTATTATTGTCTAATACATGCAATGTTTTCCATTATTGCAGATGTGAGAGAGACACACTCACATAGCTAAGATGTAGGGTAGCATGCACTGACAAGACTGTTACGCGATGGAGATACTACTAGCGGCAGTTGGCTTAGGCTATATAGCGCAGCTGCCATCGATTACCCTAGTTCATGGCCTACTAACCACTTTGATTGAGTAGTGGCACAATGAGAGCCAATGTTTCAGGCTCCCCACAGCAGAGATGACCGTCACACTGGAGGACATGTAACAAATTTTACGCGTTCCCATTATAGGATAAATTATTGATTATATGAGAAATTTTGAATGGATAACTACGGCATTTAGTGACCTATTTGACCTTGATGAGATACCCCATGAGGGTATGACAGTGTATTTACATGATTGTATAGCTGATCTGACTCTTCACCAGGGACCACTTTACTAGATGGCTCTTATCATCGGGTTCTTACTCACTGATAAGACATGGACATCATTTGTGATGGGATTGATAACATTAGTACATGGATTATTTAGTGGTGAGAGATACTACTGGAGCCACTGCATACTTGCACCTTTATTCGGGGATCTGCACCCAATTAATTACCACTGTAAGAAAATGGTGGGGCTGACATCTTTGCTACAGATTTGGTCGTGGGACAATATAGTGATCTGGTGCCCCATAGGTGTGTTGTACACCTGAGCTCTAGAGGAGTGGAAATATATGGCATGGGTCTTTGTGGGAGACGATGTACGAGGAAACCTAGGAAACATCTACTACTACCGACGAGAGTTTGATGAGCTGTTGGAGAGAGATATTATCAGGAGGCCCTATAAACACGTACAGTGGCACTTGGATAGCGTAGAGCTTAGTGTCTATGTGGTAGAGCACTTCATTCTTTCAAGATGTAACTATATTACTGAGATATAGAAGGTAGACCAATGTCAGTGACAGTTGGGGAAGGTTCAGGGTGTCCCTCAGATCGATATGTGTTATACTCATCGTGATACTGAGAGGCGGACCATGGGGCCACGTATAAAGTAAGTCTGAGCAAGAGCTAGATTCTTACAGGTGGTACCACAGGTTTGGGACCCAACCTGACAAGTTAGAGACCCAGGCACAACACCAAATTATATGTATTGGTATGCGTACATTTCATCGCGTATCAAATGAGGCATGAGGAGAATGAATTTCAGCACTACCAGAGATCCAAAACAACAACGATGGTGATGATGCAGGTGCAGTTCATGTTGATGATCATTTTGATGTTAAGCGACATGATGGGTAGTGTTTAGTACAAGATCTTTGATAGAGTTAGCACGAGCTGGGATAGGGATAGGTATAGGGCAAGGAACAGACACAGGGTTATGCACAGGGTCCTAGGCCTAGATTATAGGACCAGGGATAATCCTATTGATAGGTATAGGGATAGGTAAAGGGATAGGTTCTAGTGGTGCTTTCGAGCTCAAGGTGGAGATGACAGGGGACAACTAGTTGCCATATGAAAATAGCTCCAGTAGCTAAGAGAACACGTCTGATCTAACATTTTGGTTATGATAGCAGAGTGTGATTAGGCTAGAGCCCAGACCAGCTAGGGGGATAAATCTATACATTTCTAGTAGATACATCAGATGGCTACTTAGATGATTCAAATGATGAGTATACTACAACAAACCCAAACCCAACTACAACTAGTGATAGCTGAGAGAGATCAACTGTTTTGAAGAGTGAGTGGTGGGTTAGGCCAATTTTTCATGGCTATCAATAGAGGTAGTGTCCTTTCGTCACACATATGGGATAGCAGTGACAAATTTCACCCACCAAGACTTGGCTATAGTGGAGGGTAGAGCCTCCTATTATCGATCGTTATATTATGAGGTAGTTTTAGTTGGTTAGTAGGCACCCACCTATAGCCAGCAGTTGAGTAGATCAATGAGATCAAAGAGCCCTTAGGCATCAGTGGATAAATCATGAGGGAAGCTTATAGGATCCATGTGGTACACAGGTTATGGGTCCTCCTCCATTGCACATACCAACCAGTCCATCTAAGGGTTCTAGTCAGCCATGACCCTCATTGTTATTCATTAAATTGTACTTCTATCATTATATATAGACCTTTTATGAAGGTTTTTATCATTATTGACAGTTGTAAATGATGTAATAGTTTCTTATGCACACCTCAGATGAAGGATTTAATGATTTCTTCACTTTTATGGACCATTTCATATCGATGATGTATATCCTCTTTGAGACAAACTTTTTATACTTGTATATATGGACATTTTGGTGTGGCACAGTTGCTATGAGATGATGGACATTAGTTTCTTTGATGTTGATTACATGTATTATGTATGTGTCATGATTTTATATGATTTTATTTCACTCTTTTGTATAGATCATGATGATAGTTGAGATGTTTGTACCACATATGTTTGATTTTGATATGATAGATCCATAGATGATATCAATTGTATTGTACATGTGTTGTTTTAGATTAGTGGATAGGATGACATGGTGATATTGGTGTGGGGTGGATAGCTTTTGATATTTTCCATCCCTCTTGCCCCGATTTTATGATACGACATGAGATCATTAGCTTAGCATTCATGTATGTTGTATAGTTAGCTTTTTATTTATATGGTGTATAGATGATGTTAGATGTGATGATATTGATGGAAATATGATGATGTGATAAAAAAATCATGTACATGCAATAAGCAACCACAATCAAATGTTAACAAAATTAACCAAATACATAGTGCTAACAAACATGAATTAACACAACTATGTACAATTATTTACAACAATGAAAAAACACACTTCATATGTACAAGTAAGAATGAATATAATCTAAGAAAGAAAATATGAATCTTAACAAAATATGTCTAAGCAATAAACTATAAAAATGTACAAGGTACAAATATAAAAGCAGAAAATGTACAAAAACAAAGCAAGAAACAAGATTAAGTAAGTAAACTAAAGTTATATTTTTGTCAAATTGTTTTGTGAAACATTTTTCTACTGTTTTTAGTGGAGTTGTGAAACAATTTTTTATTGTTTTGTGATTTTGTGAAACAATTTTCTATTGTTTTTGGGATTCTCAAACATTTTTGAATGTTTTTGCGATTTTCTAAGATTTTTGAATGTTTTTGTGATTTTCTAAGGTTTTTGAATGTTTTTGTGATTTTTGAACATTTTTGAATGTTTTTGCAATTTTCCAAGGTTTTCCGAAGCTATGAACATGTAATCAAAAAACGTGGACGCCCCTAGCATTAGACGGATAATATACAAGGGAAGGTGTCACGTTCTTGTAAACATGAAGCTGAATTTGTAGAAGTGCCCCCATCATTGTATGCGGGATATTAAAAAAACTATCCCTTCACCGATTTATAAGAGGAGAAAAAGTTGGATCAAGCCTTGACAAGATAGGTTTACAAGGATGATTGTGAACAATTCCTAGTCTAAGTAAAAGTACCCTCTAGATACAAGATGCTGGTGAACAACGAATCCTCCCAAGGCACAGGAAACTGGTTTTCAGCAAGGGACCTATCCAAAGTGGTATAGTTGCGTGGTTTTCACATATGGATGACATGCTTTCTCTTTTTCTTTTTCTCTTATTTTAATTTTTTTGTATTTTGATCATTTTTAATTATTTTTTTCTGGTTTGCTTTTTCTAATTTTCACGTCATGTTTAATCATAGAACTGCTTAATGTGCATGACATTCATAGGTTCACAGAGCTCTTCACCATTAGGATGGGAAAGTTTGTATGGTTCCATACCATATTTGGCCACAATGACGTAAGGTCCTAACTAATGCACTTCAAACTTTCCTTTCTTCTTCCTTTTTTCCCTTGTATTGAACTGATTTTCTTTCATGACCAAATCTCCGACCTAAAACTGATGAAGTACGATCATTTTGTTGTAATTTACGAAGTATTTTTTCTGATACATTTTGAGATGGTTAAGGGCGCGGATGCACTTTTTGTCTAGGAGCTCTAATTATGCCATCCTAGCCACTCTGTAATCCCCATCCTTGTCCAAATAATCTCTAAGAGATTTTATCAGGGAAGGAATATCAATTTCTAATGGGATGATCGATTTGGTTGCAAATACTAGGGAATAAGGTGTTGCACATTAGTAGGAGTACGAATGGAGGTCCTATAAGCCTAAAGGGCTGGGTGAATTTGCCAATGTCAATTGCAACCTATCTTACTCGCCATATTTTCCATGATCCAAACCAATATTTTTTTAGTGGCTTCATCCTATCCATTACCTTGTGTATAATATGGCGTAGAACACTTCAATTTTATTTGTAATAAGTGATAAAGGTCCTTAATTCTCTTGTTCTTGAATGATTTTCCATTTTCAGTAACTATGGCCATAGGAATGACATACCGAAAGATAAGGTGATTCATGGTAAATTTTGAAATCTGAGCTCCTGTAACATAAGTCAAAGAAATAACCTCCACCCACTTAGTGAAATATTCTATAGCTCTGATGATGTGAGTATGACCATTAGATGAGGTAGGGGTGAGATTTCCTATTAAATTGAGTCCGCATTTGGAGAATGGCCATGGGGTTTTGATTGGCTGCAATGGCTGTGATGGTGCATCGATTAAATTTCCATACTTTTGACATATTACGCATTTCCTTACGTAGTTGCAGAAGTTTGTTTCCATAGTAGGCCAATAGTAGCCTACTCTCAACAATTTGTTAGCTAGAACCATTCTGTTTGTATGGGTTCCATTTACCCCTTCTTATACCTCTTTGATCATTTGGATTGACTTTTCTACATTTAGAAAATGCAAAAGAATCCCATCATAGCTAGGATGATAGAGTGTATCTCCTAAGAGGGTGTAATGTGATATCTGGCAGATAAGGATTTGTTTTTCAAAACAGGAGATGTCAAGAGGGAATTTGTTGTGCTTAAGATAGGCGTAGATGTGTGCATACCATGGGGAATAGTGACCAAAAACTTCACAAGACAAACATGATTATAGCATGTCATATGCAGGCTGACATCAATTCTCAACAAAGAAAGGAATATCATTACTCTCTACTGGAATTCATAGCATAGAACCTAAATTTTTCATAGTGTTTGCTTATATATTTTGCACTCTTTGAAATGGTTCGAATGTGATACACACAAAATAATTTTTTAAAGGTTTCCACTAGTTTATTCTAGGGGATGAATTTTCTCATCTTTGACTTTATACTCATCATTAACTTGCTTGATGATCAATTTTAAATCACCAATGATCTTAACATGATGGATACCCCATTTGATTGTCAGCCTCATCCCCATGATGAGTACCTCATATTCTACAATATTATTTATACAAGGAAAACCAAGGTGAAAATCTTGAGTTATAGGGTCGTCTAAAGGAGTAATTAATACCACACCTACCCCTAAACCATGAAAAGTAAAATATCCATCAAATTGTACTTGCCACATAAAAAATTCATCAATATACAGTAATGAAGCATCCAGCAGATCCATGCTTACATGCTCTGTTCCTAGTAATGGTGCTTGTGCTAATCGATCGACAAGTACTTTTCCTTTTACCAAATTTTGATGTACATACTTAATGTCAAATTCACTTAGTAGAATGATCTAACTTTCCATTTTACCTATAAGGGTGCATTTTGACAACATAATCTTAAGCGGGTCAACATTGAATATAAGCTTGGTTTTTGTATTTAACAGGTAATGGCATTTTTTTTGGAAGGTAAAAACTATAGCCAAAATATATTGTTCAATCTGAGGGTAGTCGATCTCATAAGCAATAAGAGTACGACTAAGATAGTATACAAATTTTTATTTTTGGCTGAGGTCATATTGGGTGAGCAACACACTAATATCAAATTGAGTAGCTTAAATATACAGTAGGTGTGGCTCACTAGGAGTTGGAGGCACGAGGATACGTGGATTGGCTAAGTATTTCTTAAACAAGGTGAAGGTATATTGTAGATCTAGTCCCAAAATAAAGGCAACATCTATTTTAAGTAGATGAGTGAACGAATGACACTTTTCAGCAAGTTCAGAAAGCAAGCAGCGGATAGCTTGGATCTTTCCTTACAAGTTGCATTGTTATTTGAAGTTTTTAGGGGAACGAATTTAAGTAATTCTGGTAACTTTAGCTAGATCAACCTCAATCCCTCTTCATGATACAATTAATCCAATAAAATTTCCTGACAGTATGCCAACCACACATTTCTTAGAAGTAAATTTGACTTTGTATTCCCACAGGTGTTTGAATACATGCCACAAAATATCAGGGTCATCTTCTCTTGTCTTGGATTTCCTAAGGATATCATCCACATAGTCTTTCATGATGTCATGAATAATATCACGGAGAATTACATGTCATTTCCCTTTGCTAAATTTCTCCTACGTTTTTAAGTCCAAAGGGCATTACCTAATAACAAAAAGTCCCGCAGGGGGTTATGAAGGCCATCATTTTTTGATCCTTATCTGTGATTTTGATATGATTGTATCTTGAAAAGACATCCATAACAGATAACATTTCATATCCTGTCGTTGAATTAAAGATTATATCAATATTGGGAAATGGGAAATAATCTTTTGGACATGTCATATTAATGTCTCTAAAATCCATACAGATTCTAATCCCCACAGGTTTCTTTTGTATGGGGACTATATTTGATATCCATTTTGAGAAATCAACAGGTCTAATGAATCTTGCTGCTAAAAATATTTCTAGCTCCTCTTTAACTAGAAGAGCCACCCATGGATGCATTTTTCTAATCTTTTGTTTGATGGGCTTGGCATCTACACGCACCACTAGGTTATGCACTACCAAAGTTGGATGCAAGCTCAACATAAACCTATAGGACCATGTGAATACATCTACAAATTCCTACATAAGAGTGCTGAATGCTTTCTATTCTTATGCTGAGAGTGAAGCTCCTAGTTTTACTATCGTTGGATTGTATTTTGTTCCAATATTCACATCAATGGTTTCTTCCACTAGCATTTTTGAAAAATGCTCCATACATGTAGGATCGTGAAAAAGATTGAGATCTTCTTCCAAGGGTATTTGTAAGAGATTTTTACCCTTGTTGTGGTCACTTTTCTTTTTCATTTATTTTTTCACTTGTTTGTTAGCCAACGCCTCAAAGAGGTTTTCACTTTGTGACTTGAACTTTTGTTTTTGACAAGGATTTTTTTTGGAACTTTTTCCCTTGCTTTTTCTTAAATTTTTCTGACCATAAAGCTCAGATTCCTCACCGTAGTACACACAAGTATCTAAGTCAATGTAAAAACCTTTGTTATGGTCTCCAATCAGAATTATATCTTGATTTCCCATCAATTCTGCAATGGCTTTGTCGTTTTCAAAGAGATCCAGTGGCATGTGACATTTTTGGAACCATTCGAAAAGGAAAGGGTACACAAGGTTAATTTTAGGTTTAGTAGGGGTTATGGTAAGGACACTGGTATCCATGAACAGGTTTGTGCAGGTAAGATCCTCATATTGGTGATAGTGGGAATTTGTATCGCTATCTAAATAATCAAAGCTATTTCATGCTCAAAATAGGTGGCATATTGATCATTGGGGTGTGATCCAAAGGGTCAAATGCTAATGTCCTATCTTTTCATCTTGAAATGTACAAGAGGAACTGCTTATCTCGGTCCTTGCTCATTCTTTTCGCATCCTACACCATTGTATCCCATGAAATACATCATTTGGATAGACTTATCATAATCAGGCACTTGGTAGCAAGTTTGTTGAGTATCTTTCAGGACCCAAGTCGTAGGTGGATCGAGCAATTTCTCTTCGGCATGTAACCCTCCAGGTAAAAATGACCCAATAGATCACTCATCTCTAGGCCTTTTGAACTGATAGTTAGGTCAGTCTCTAGTTTTTGGTGACAACGATAGGTTTGAAACCAAAAGACCTTGTTGCACATTACACTCTCCGTAACCATATTTCCGAACCTTCATCTCCCAAGAATAAAAAATATAAGTTGATGAAGAAGCCTCATGGGCACAAGAACTTAGGGAATCTGAATCTACTCATGACTACGTGGCTTTGGATTAAAGAGGAACAACTATATCAGCAAAGAGACACGTATAGGCACCCTTATGCACAAAACTATTGAGAGCTCTATAGTTAGCAAATGGATCTGGCTCTCCTTCTATCATGACAGTGTGTCCCTTGTGTTTCAATTTGATGCATTGACAGAACATTGATGACACGGATTGCATGGCATGAATCCATAATTAACCAAGAAGGATATTGTATGGGATTCCCAAGTCAAATACATGTAACTTTGTCTGATGACAAGTGGGTCCTACTTCAATGGGTAATGTGATTGTGCCAACTGATTCTCGCTCCACATTTTCATAAGCAGTTATGGTATTTATGTGGAACTCTTGATCTTCTTTTGTATATCCTGGTTTCTTAATTAATTTCAACATGTATATATTCATCCTTGATCCGTTGTCGACAAGGACCCGTTTTATATTTTGGCAGGTAACAAATACCTCAATATATATGGGGGAGATTATGTGTTATATCTTCAATAGGGATCTCCTTATGATTAAAATATATGTACTCAGTTGGTATAATGTGGGCCACTACAGCTTAAAGATGCAAAGGGTTTACTTCAAGTAGCACTCCTCACCCTTGAATATTTTTGTACAATATGTCCTTGTGTATATTCTATATTTTGAGAAGATCCAATATTTAAACCTTGGCAAATGTCTTTTCTAGTTTTTCTAACAGGTAGTACCTACCATCTTGCGGGGTCTACGAAGAAGGTTAAGGAATCATGAGGCGAGCGTGCTTTAATACCATAGCACAATTCTTTCCCTTGATTCGAATGGTGTTCAAATGGTCACTATGAGAGTGGATACATTAAATAAGAAAATCGTAATGATTATAGTCCTTGTTATATAGATAATATGATGCTTTGTAACTCTAGGATGACTCTCCTCGATCTGAATTTTTCTCATCTGAATTACCATGTTTAGGGAATGGTTCTTTGAATATTCCCATCTTTTTCGTTTGGCATATGATTTTTCTCCGGGGTATCTGATTCTATCTCCCCATTGTTGATGAGATCTTGGATGTAGTGATGAATTCGTAAACATTTATCTGTTTTGTGTCCCTTGACATGATGCAATTCACAATAGTCATGCTCTTTGTACCATGATGGTTTTGGAGAATTTTCATCAAAGGGTTGGGTCGTGGGATATGTCACCATGTGAACTACATCTAATTGCTTCAATATGGCCGAAAAAGGCTCGTTGCAAGGAGTGAACATTATACATTTAGGTGGTGGTTGGATAGATCCATTGGCCAGTTTAAAAGGTTGACTAGTCTGAACCGTTTGTACGCATTTGGAATTTTTGATTCCATCTCCCACCACATTCTTGATTTTTAAAAATATTTTCATCTTTTCCATAGAATTTACATTTTGGTTATCCTTAGATTATGGTTTAATAGTTCCTTTGGTAATAAGGTATTTCTTTATTTGAATTCCCTTTTCAATAACCTCTTCGAAGGTGCGAACAAAATGCATTTGGAGATGAAAAGAAATGTTTGGGTTGAGATTTGCCACGAAGATACTCACCGGTTGTTTGTCAGGGAATGCACAAGGGAAGCGATTGGCTATCCCTCTCCATCTTTGCAGGAAGCTAGCAAATGTCTCATTAGGACATTTTTTATTGCCAAACAAGTCTACCATGGTTTTTTCATTTTCTATGTTGTATGAAAGGTTTTGTAAAAACCTTTCAGCCAGTTCAAGACATGTGAAAATAGACCCACATAGTAAGAGAGTGAAACATTCCAAGGATTGACATCCTAGAATCTTTGGAAAGAGTCGTATGAGGTAATTTTCATTGTAGGCCACTTCTTGGCATGCCATATAAAAATCATTTACATGGTTTCGCGGATCACCTTTCCATCTATATTTGTCAAATTTTGGCATGTAAATTTTTTTAGGCAATGGTTGAACCATCATAATTTTTTCAAATGGATGGGGACATAGCTCTTCGTATTGATATTTTCTACTATTTCCCAAAATACTCTCTTGGAGGATTCTAAGTGTCACTTTCATATATTACATTTCTTTAGCGAGTAATTGTTCTTTAGTAAGAGAAATAGGGATATATATATATATATATATATGATTATGTTCCATTATTGTCTTCTCCTTGATTGTGCATTTAAAGTTCACTAATTTTAACTTTAGGTTTTTTCTTCTATACATTCTTGTTTGTGTCTTTTGTACATGAGATGTTAACAAAGATAATTGTCGACTATAGTTGCAAATTTTTTATTAAATAGTGACTTCTTCTTCGAGAGGTTCCTCTTCTTCTTCATGCTGTAGAGGTTTTTCAATATTTTCGTGTTCTATTCTGACTTTACGTGCCACTATAGGGATAAGTATTCTATATCCCACTACATTATCGTTTCCCATGTTAGAGGTAGAAGCATGTCCATGTGTTAGGATATCGTCCATGTTAATAAGAGGTTAATCCTCTTCATTAACATCATTTGTAGGTGGGATTATTTCTTGTTTGATAGGAATTCTAGATCCTAACTACACAAATCATGCTAGCATCTGATCCATTTTTCTAAAAAGGAATTCATATAATAAGGTGGGATCAAAATCAAATTCTACATGTGGTGATTCAAAATCTTCACCGCTATGATCTATCATTTCTTCTACCTCTTTCTCAGTGGAGAATAAAGTCCTAAGATCATGGCCAATAAAGGGGTTTGACCCTTGTTTTTTAGGCTTCCCAAGTTTGTATTTTTCTTACTTCGAAAGCCTAATTTTTGAGCCCTAATCTTGTTTTAGGAGATATGACGTGTAATAGTTTCACTAAGGTATCTATGAATGTGTTCAAAGATATTTATCAAAACTAAATGAAAAAAAGAATCAAGAAATCAGCATACATTATGAATGTCAAAGAACCAATGTGACACAGTCATTTTGTCTTAAATGAATGAGCCAAGCAAGAATAGATCACACAATGTTTGAGTTTCAAACCAAACTTAATCAAATGAAGTACTTCTTAAATTTTTCGTATGATGATTAACAAAATGTCCCTACTTATGTTGAGTTCAAATAAATGAAAAAGGCATAAGTAATAAAAATAAATTAATGCAACCTCCAAACAAAATAAACTAGAAGCAAGCCCAAATTCAATCAAGACTTATATTCCAAAAGGTGTTAAATAAGATTATGAGTGAAACAACAATTTTGCCAAGATATGTTAACCAAAATTTAGGAGAAATTAAGGTATTGATATAAAGATGATATTGATATAACACGTAAAAGTGGTAACACTTAACACTCTTGAGAATCGAGGTAATAATTGAAATCAAACTAAAGCCATAGTATACCTAGGAATTGTTAAAGTGTATATAGAGTAACCTTCCAATATAGATATTTAGGTCAAGTGTATAAGAAACAAGATGTAAATACAAAAATTGTAGTGAAACGATATAAACAAGATAAACATTCAAATGAGAATCAAAGTGATGAAAAAATCCTAAGTACGATGATGATCTTGGCTTGGGTATCAAGATTATAAAAGGCTACAAATGATATAAAACTGTCTCCACACACTTTAGATTTTTAACAACCATTCCACAAACATGGATGGGCGTAAATAGAGAAAAAAGTGGTGAAAAAAATCAATTGATAATGCAAAGGTAGTGACTCTTCTTTTGATCAACAAAGTGTAAAAAGAAAGTGAAGGAAGTAGATCAATTGGGGTTGAAAATTTTTGACCTCACTTCGGCAGATTTTCACCTTGCCTTAGGGCAAGTTAAAAACTAAGCAAAAGTAACACTTCACACATTTCATGATGAATAATAGTTGTGAACTCAAATTTATTTTTATGTGGTCCAAGTTGGCTCATGGACAAACATAGCTTCCCAGGTGGTTCACTTAACTAGGTGTCACAAGTCATCTAAGAGCGAGCTCGATTTACCAAGAAAAGTCACACTGAAAAATTCTTGGAGTATGTTGGCTTTAATTTACCCCCTTCAAGCATAGTGGGAAATAAATGTGTCCATCATGTACTCTCACTCCGGTCATGATACAGATGGATTATGACGCTAAATCTCACAAATAGTAATACTAGTCAAGTAGGTTGTGAGGAGCACTTCCCATTTTTTCCACAGGGTTCCCTCTTGCGTGGACTACTTTGGGGTTCCTAAGACCACCCCTATTGTTTTAGCTTAAGGTTTATGCCAAAATGCAGAGAATATGTCCTAGTTTTAAGCGGATGGGATGTACCCTTATCGGAACCTGTAAATATAGTGTGATGATAATGGTGTGTTTTTTATCCTTTTTATATTGGATGTGGTTTGCTTGAACACCTTTTAGAAATCCACACATATACGTTATTAGTAGCTTAATTATGTTTCAATGCCACGTTTTCTTTGACAAAATGTTTTGGTTCTTCACAATGAATTAGTAATTTTCCATGAAAATAATAAAATTTGTTTCTAACTCTCAAGATCACCCTAACATGCAAGAGAAGAGCATATGTGATGCAAAATCTGAGAAATCAACAAACGGAAACACTTAATTCAAACATGAAATATATATTTTCTCAATTTGGACATTAAACACATTTTCAAAGCAATAAAAGATATAAGGATAATTTATGATTCTTAATATTGCCCCAATAGATGTGAGGGAAGAGCATTTGTGACCTTACCCTTATAAATAAACATGCAAGGTTTATCAAATGTCTATTCTAGCATACCCATGCAATAATAAAACCTACAATGATGTTAACACTTTAGGACACAAATTTTTGGAAACCTAAAATTAATATGCCAACTCAGACCGAAGCACCTGTGTGTGGGTTAGGGTATGTGCGTGTGGGCTAGGGGGGTTGTTCCCCTCTATGTAAATCTAGATGCATAGTACACCTGCACCACCCGAGAGATGCCTACGATATGTTATGGGCGTGTGCACTAGGGTATAGGTGTGTGTGCCAAGGTTAGCAAAAAGGTAATATATAAATTAAGATAATGTCCCTGTGTCATCCAGAGTGAACTCTACACCAGGATACAAGCACTTACGCCATAGGTAAAAAAAATAGAATGCGTGTGCCGATAGAATGGTGTGTGAACTAAGGTTAGGGTGTCTACACTGAGGTTAGGGTATGTGTGCTAGCTTGATAGATTTCTGACAGTAGTAAAGGTATAATATGGGAGCAGAGTGTGTGTGCACCGGGATGTGTTCTTGTACATGGTTTAGTATGCCTACACCAAGTTTTGTGTACCTACATCTATCCAGTAGTCAAAATACGTTGAATGACACCAAAAAGCTCAAAATACTCCAAATTTTAATATGTTATCTTGAAATTGACAACAACCCATTGGAATTAAATCTCTAAATGAGATCCTACATATGTAATATTAGAAAAATCCTAAGAAATCTAACATTCTTTCCTACATGTGTATATCAAGGGTTATCCAAAAATAAGAAAAAACAATAAAATTTGAACTATAATGTTGAGGAACTAAGGACCGGTCCTACCGGGCATGCCAAATGTATGGACAAATTAGTTAGCTATGTAAGTAGAATTGAAACTAACACCTAGTAGCTTCAATACAATGTTGAACTAAACCAATACATCATCATGTTAAGAGCTTGAGAAAAGCTAACCTATCAACACTTCTACATTAAACATGAAATGAATATTGCAAGCTAATATGCTAAGCAAACTAACTTATATCTCTTATTGAATTCTAAATGAGATGAGATTGAACCTATGTAGATATCTATAAATTAAAGATTTGATTATGTTTTTGAATTTCCAAGGTTTCTAAGAATGGAGTCTTGTCAAATCATGGCTACAAGACCATTTGACATATCTCCATATGAATTCAAAACTTGGGTGGATGAATGTAAGATATGGAGAAGGCTAGCTCTTCTAATGGAAGAATTCTCAAAGATGATAAAATAAATTTAATGTATGCTCTATGCTCATTTCGGAGTGTAGGTGTAAATAAAAAGGTAGGAGGAGGGCTCCTTATATAGCCCAATGGATAGAAGAATCTCTACATCCCTCTTCATGTGGAATAAATGGAGAGGTTGGGTTAGTTGTGGATAAGGAAGACTTAGAATGGGTTGAGTCAACCTTGGGAGAGTTTGGTTTTTCCTTTAGTGACCCATGGGGTTTGAGGAGATGTGCTAATTTACCAAAGTCATTAATTAATAGGTATGCAAACTTATAGAATATTTTTAGAGGAATAATTAGCATGATTTATACTATGAGAGAGATTTACTCAAATAAGTGATGATTTATTAATTTAATGTAAGAGGAAGCTAATTAATTAATAATAAATAATCAATCTAGATAGAAAGAGAGATTATTTAATGGAAGGTCGTTAATTACTATATTTGTTGGATGGAAGAGTTAATTAACTAGTGCAATGTAGGTAATTAACAGTGATAGAAGAGGAAGTGTGCTATATTGAGAACACATCACCAATTTTCTGAAAAGAGGATAATTAGTGCAATTTAAGTATTTAAATTGCTCGGGTTAAATTTTAGGTGTCTATGCCTATTCCGAATAGAAGGAAGATAGGAAGTGAATGGCGCAACCAAAGGTGCAAGGTACGTGATGTTTTTCTTAGATTTAAGTCAAGTGAAGCTACATTGGTTCATGTGATGCATTAGATTCATTTGTTTGAGGAATCTGTGGTAGTGAAGCAATGAATACTACAAGTTCAAAGATACCATGTTAGAATCTCTAAGGTATTAGAATTAAGTGTAGTATAACTTTCCGTAAAGAGAATCAGATTAGAATTATATATATATATATATATATATATTTGATCTCTAAAGGAAAATAAAAAATTACAAATTATTGAATTCACTGATTAAATATTCAATAATCATATGAATATATATAGACAAAGAAGGATGGTCAAAGGGGAACCATCAAGTAGTTGAATATCCTATTAGAATTTGAGGATTGTAATAAATACGGATTTAATCAACTTACATATTATAGAATGTTGCAATAAATATTTAAATAAAGATTACATCATAACATAATTAAATAAAGAAATACTTACAAGAAATAATTAACACAGGTGACATAGTATTTATAGTGGAAAACCCCAATAGGGTACAAACCACTTTGAAAATAACCTTTTACTTCAGAGAACTTATTTTACATCCAGTAAGATCACCTTCTCCTTTGAAACTCTATTTACCAAGGGTAAAACCAAATCACTTGATTTTCACACCTTTGATATATTTCTCAAATATATAAAATGAGGACCTAAAGTCCTTTTTATATAAGGTGATCGGGTATGTCTCCTGACCCACCTTTTCAACCTAAAATGGTTGACACATACACCTAGGTTTATAATATTTAATATTAGAAATATAATCATTTCATGATATTATATATTTAACCTAAAGTATATACCTAGGTTAGCATAATTTATAATAGAAATATAAATATAAATATTATTAAATATTAACTTATATATTAGTTATGAAATCATATACATTAAGGGTTAGCGAGACCACTTAATCATTATGTTCCAATAATCCTCCTTAATGTTAAGTGGGATAACATAACATATGCTAATAGATTACCTGCCCGTGGTACACTACATAATTTACAATCCTTAAACGATAAAGGTTTTAGGATATCATATCGGTTGAAGGAATTATAACACCTTCGTCATACTAAATCTACCTTTTGGTACAAAAGGATTTGGAATCCCAAAGATCTTCCCATGATAAATGGATAAATATGATTTGTGAGTTTTACATGTTCTCAGAGGTTCTCATAAAAGGTTATTGAACCCAAGCATATAGGACTCTTTTACAACTAAGGACCTCCTTAACAATATGCTTGTACTGGATGTTTACCAGTAAACTCAATAGCACTAAAGAGTTTACTGAAGACCGCCTTTAAGATATTTCTACACTTCTTTCTGAAAAAGAAGCTGAGGAGGTATACATGGATGAAGGTCTTTTTAAAATTGCTCAAAGGTCTTTTTTACACTTTCCTAAAGGTCTTTCACAAATGCCCGCAGGTATTTTTAGCAAAACCAAGTTACATCAGGAGGTGACATTGTCATGAACACTCCCCATCAATGGCAACTCCGATAATACAAGTTTTTCACAAAAGTGACAAAAAATTTTCACACTCAAAGACTTTGTGAAGATGTTAGCAACCTGATCTTCAGTCTACACGAACTTGAGATTTATCTCATCACGTAGCACCTTCTCATGGGTGAAGCTTATATGTATCTCAATGTGCTTCATCATCTGATATTGAACCGTATTCTTAATCAAGAGTAATACAACTTTGGCCACCACAAAGAAGAGGAATACGACGTTTTTAATTTCTATGTGTATCTCTACCAATAGCCTCTTGTAGCCATATGGCTTCTTTACTTCTTCCATTGTACTTCTCTGCCTCAGTAGAAGAAATGGAGATTGTTGATTTCATTTTTTGTTCCAAGTAATGGTTCCTACACAAAAAAAATTGAATACATATCGAGAATATTTTATAACACAACATCAATATTGTTAGAATCATAAAATAAATATAAAACAACATTTTCATTTTTTATATAATGCAACTGATAATTGATTGTTCCTTTAATATATCTAAAATATTTTTTTGTAAGATTCTAATGATTTGTAAAAAATGTTCTTCCATAAACCTTGAAGTAATTCATATTATATAGGAAATATTTGATCTAGTTATAGTTAGATAAATCAAACTATCAACTAACACCGTATATAAAATATGATCAACATTTTTCATATGCGGATTTAGGGTCAATATTTATTCCAACTTCCATCGAAGTAAAAAATAGTTTATAATGAATCATAAGAAACTTTTTCAATATAATGGTTGCATATTGTGTTTTGAAAAATAACAATAGAATGAAATACAATCATAAAAATTACATGATGTGAGAGACCTAACTCATTCATTTCAAACTATTGCTTCAATTTATCTTTAATCCTATGAATTAAATAACAATTATCACTAGTCATAAGCAAATCATCAACATATAGACATATATGATAATATGTGAGCCTTATTGCTTAATGAATATATCATTGTTAGAAGAAAAATTAACAAAACCTAACAGTTTAAAGAAAGAATTATTTTTGCATACCAAGCTCTAAGATCTTGTTTTAAGCCATACAATGATTTATCAACATACAAACATAGTTTTCTTTACCAGTTTCTTCAAATCCTTTAGGTTGAAACATGTAAAATTCTTATTTTAAATCATAATTCAAGAATGTATTTTTCTTATCCATTTAGTGAATTTCCCACCCAAATTGAGTGGCAATTGCAAATAAGGCCATAACAGTACTTATTTTAGCTATAGGGGAAAATGTTTCAACATAACCAATAACAGGTTTCTAAGTGAAACCTCTAGAAACAATTCTAGATTTTTCTTAATAGTACTATCATCATTATATTTTACTTTTTATATCCACCTAGACCCTATAATACTTTGTGGCCCAGGTTCACACAAGGTAATTAATGTATGGTACATATGACAGCTTCTAGTAATTTTCCTAAGGTTAATAGGATTTAAAATTTCTATTATAGATTGAGCCTAATTTAATTTTTTATCTAGGAAGATAAGGGTTTTCAATACATCTATAACATTAAAACATAATCATGATTATTTACTAAATCCGAATCAAAACCATCATTTATAAGTATTTAATGAAGTAACTTCAAGAGAAGAATCAGATCTAAATTTTATAAATCTAGAGAAATTTTTTTGATCATAACTAATTATGTCATCACAATGCATACTAATTAGCCTCCCATGATCAAAATAATAACCCACAATATAAAAAGCTTTGCATTATACCCAAGATTTATATATAAAAAAATATTTCTGACCATGTAAAAGTAAAGAATAGACCCCTAAGAAAGTATAATAACAACAAATTTTTGAATAAAATAAATATAGACAAAGATCCAGCCATCTTAAATTTGACGTTTAAATGACCGTCATAATGACTTTTTTTGGTCTATCGTGACGGTCATTTGACCGTCAATTTTAACACAATAAAATTTTCTTAGAACCTACAAGCTTAAATTTGACGTCTAAATGACCATCATACTATATTATGTTTGGTCTACCGTGATAGTCATTTGACCATAAAAATAATGAAGATAAAACTTGTGTATTTCCAGAATGTGAAATTCCATAATTTCTTCTTCTGTATAATATTAGGGAGGTTATATTTTAATACATTATAATAAACTATTATAATTTATAATGTAAAAATAATACAATTTTTTTTAAAAAAAGAGGTATATAGTTTATAGAATGTAAATAAAAAACAACATATAGATCATAAAAATTATAAACTATAGTATATTTTATATATAAAAAAACATAACCCTTATTAAAGGGGTTTACAGGACATAGACCGGGTTAAAAGTATTTTACCAAGTTTATGTAGATTTATGAGAGTATAAATTAACCTGCATATTTTACAGAGGGACAAGTAATTTCACCCAAAAAATGAAATAAATTGAAATCCCTATTTTCATGAACATTGTATTCTCCCTTCATTTACTCTTAATTTTAACTTGTAAAATATTTTATATAATTCCTGCAAGCTAAAAACTTTAAAAAATTTATGTTGCTATAACTACCAATATTTTAATAAATATTTCCCACACTTCACATGGCACACCAATAAATTAACCCCCTTTTTTAATTCACTATTTATACCCGAGAATTCCACATTTATACCTGAGATATTATCCCACTTTATTCTCCACTCTCACTCTTATATAAAAGAAAACCTTTAAATAGGTTTTTTTATATCGTTTTTATAAACTATAAGATATAAATGAATGGGGCCACCCCCTTACATGGATAATATAAATGGTTAGGTACACATGTTAGGTTTTATTTAATAAGTATTAAGATTTAAAAAATAATCCCTTCATGGCCAAACAATAAACATGGGCCCTCTTCCTAAAAAATGTAAGCACTTAGGTTTTAAAAAAATATATATAAACCAAATCTAATAAAATTTATATTTTAAGTGGTTTAAAATAACCATATATATAATATGATTCAAACTTAGGTTTGTTTCTTCTTCTTTTAAACTATACATGCCTAGATTTATAAGTTAAGTTTAAATATGATTTAAACTTAGGCTTAGAATATGGTTTGTTGACTCTTCCCCCAATCCCATTTAATTTTAATATGGTTTAAGACTTTTAATATATAATTTTTTAAAAACTATATCAATTTTAATATGATATTTATATAAATTATTATATATATATATAATTATATATATATTATATATATATATATTAAAAATAATAATATAGTTTTCAAATTATATAGGATATAGTTATAGACTAACTATAAATTATAGTTTTTCAAATCAAATCTTTTAGATGGGTCCAAAGAACACGGGTATGAATTTATCTGCTGAAATATTTAACCTACAAATATTTGAAATTATAGAAAACATGAAAATTATTTCATATAGTAATAAATCATTTCTTTCCTATATGTGATTTTCACGCAGGTAAATATTTAAAGCCCCATTTACCTCTACACACATCAATCTCCAAACAAACATTAATTTCATATAATTTACAAAATATAAATGAAAGTAAGAATCATATCATATTATATCTCTCCCATAAAAAATTAGGGATTTAAAATTAAAAAACCCTAAAAAAATTACCAAGAGTTTTATTGCACAAATGTAGTGACAAAATAAATTAGTGAAAAAAAATAAGTGGACCAGACACTTTTAAATACCCTTTCAGGTTGGTTGAAAAAACACGTACAAATTAAATAAATAAAATACAAAAAATTTGATCTTAATTTATTTAATTTACCTCGCTCTACTACCATGTTAGAATTTGAGAGTTCTAATAAATAGGTATTTAATCAACTTACATATTATATAATGTTACAATAAATATTTAAATAAATATTATATCATAACAGAAGCAAATAAAGAAATACTTACAGGAAATAAATAACACAGATGACATAATATTTATAGTGGAACACCCCAATAGGGTAAAAACCACTTTGAAAATAACCTTTTACCAAATCACTTGATTTACACACCTTTGATATTTTTTCGAGTATATCAAATAAGGACCTAAAGTCGTTTTTATATAAGGTGATCGGTTATGTCTCATGACCCACCTTTTCAACCTAAAATGGTTGACACATACACCTTGGTTTATAATATTTAATATTAGAAATATAATCATTTCATGGTATTAAATATTTAACCTAAAGTATATACCTAGGTTAGCATATTTAATAATAGAAAAATAAATATTTTATATTGTTAAATATTAACCTATTTATTAGTGATGGACCCATATACATTAAGGGTTGGCCAGACCACTTAATCATCATGTTCTAACAGATCCCACAAAGGGATGCATTAATGTCTAGGTGGTTAGTCGATTAAACATGTATTAATTTTATAACATTCCACCCTTAATACATTGTGTAGACATATCACATCATATTTCCAGATCGTGGACCCCCTATCATTTCAAACATTGTTACAAGTTTTTTACACTCTCCATGTAGTCTGCTCTCCTTTGAGGTGTCATGCCATATTTATGGATTAATGGTCTTGGTTAAACCTTGGTTTTTTCTTGCAGAATTACCACAACACATGGAAGTGATATGAGTACTAAATACTTTATTGGTTTCTATTTTACCGGATTACAACGAACCCATATGGTTTTAAGTCTGTAGGTTGACCACAAACCTAGAGGTAATAGGAGGTCTCAACTATACACTTTGGTGGTCTCTAGAATTTTCAAAAACTATTTTTTAATAACCAAGTGTTACTTTAGTGATTTTGTGCTTCACAACATTCTTCATTAGGAGGTACCAAACTAGAAAAATAATGCTCATTTTTTTTATTTAAAAAAACATTGTTATCTCTCAGAAGTGCACCTTTGTTGAGAGATGACATTTTATCTCTCACTTCCGTAGATACAATGGAAATACCTCAAGTCCATGGGTGTACCTATTATTAAGGAGAGTCTTCGGTATCATGAAGGGCTCCTTATTGATGTATCCTAAAATATTTTTTGGGGGTTTTGAGGGTTTAAAAGATGGCTGTAACTAAAATTTAAATGGAGTGATACACAAAACTGATAGACGGTTTTGACTTAGTATATGCACAATAAAATTGACAAAAAATTCCAGATGCATGAACCAATGAGTTTTCAATTTGTTCCTAAGGAAAACACTTGTGTGTTGATGGAATTAATCACACCAAAACAATAACTAACATGAATAATAAAAATGTACTAAAAACACCAAATTTACATCAAAGTAAGATAATTAATCAGGGAATTAAATTTCACAAGATTTAATGTAAAAAAAGATTTCAGTCTGTACTCACCCATGCATGTTAATTTTAGGCTTTGTCATGAATATATAAAGGAATAAAAGTAAGCATACAGTTTACAAAAGGTATTAATAGCCTTAGTTACAAAAATAGACTTAGTCAAAGTGTAGTTGACTATTCTATTTTTAATACAATAACTAACTTGGGTGAATAAAATTAGCTAATAATAGATATTTCTCTCCATTCAAGTCTCCACATATGTGCATGCAACTTGGTCTTCTTATTTTTGAATAAATAATCATACTTAATCTCTGATGTGGAACTTGCATATTGACCCACTTGTGAGGGCATTTTGGATTCTTCTATGATCTTTCTTGTAGTGATCACATGCAAAATAATACTTCTGTGCAAGAAAAATAAAGAATGCATTTATCTTCATAATTAAAACAAAGTGAACTGCTCCTGTAGGGACCACTATGTCCATGTGTAAATGCTCAACCTTTGTCTTCTTATAGTTTGTGGGGCTATTTTCACACATGTAGAAATAATACTCCTTTACTTGGCTTCTTTGATTTGGTATGAGGTTATTTTGGCAAGATTAAGGTAGATTTTGTTTCATTTAAGGTAAGGAAAATTCCATGAATGTATTTCATTTGCAATCATTTCTTTCTTTTAGTGGCGATCACTGAAAATATTATGCATGAATCCCTTTTCAATTAATAGTCACCTTGACCATAGTCTTCAGCTCCATATGACTTGTTAATAAAACTATGATGAAGTGTCAACTTTTGAATAGTCCATGGTATCATTTATTATTTGATCTTAGAAAGGTAAACGCAATCATATTTAAAATAATTCGGGGCTAGAACCCTTCTCAAGATGAATAGACCCTTTGTTTTCTTTTTCTCTGATCATATTTTGAATTTTGGTTAGCATTGGGAAAAGGATGCTTCTTATCTAAGCCATTGATTTCTTGATATGTCCATATCCACTATCGATTTCTAACTCTGGAAGAGTTAGGTTACCTGCATTGGTTGCATTGATTTTTAAGATCTAAATTTATCTATCGATCATGGTACCTTTTTATCTCTACCGTTGATGATGTACTATGATGATATGAGATGCATTTTAGATCTAAACCATTTGATCTTGTATTGCTTAATCTGATTCATTGATGTGTTGAATCAGGTTGAGTTAGTATTTGGTAGCGGTTTCTTATGTTAGCTATTTGATCATGTACTCCTTTGATCTGGATTATCGATTTCCTGACTGAGATTGATGGTAGTTTAATTATTATTGGTAAAAAATTAAACCTTGATCATTTCTGCCATTCCTCGAGCTCCATTGAGCTTGGCAAAGCCCTGTTAAATTTCTCCCTTGACAGCCATCATATTGAAATCTTTGAAGCTCTAAAATATCAACAAAATTGATTCTTATGGAGCTCTGCGAGTATGAATATTCAATATTTCCTTCATTTTTTCCCTTATTTTAAACTCTATGTAGGATTTTTCATGGAAGTTGTCATAGTTCACTATTTTCAAGTTATGATTGGTGATTTATCTCGGCCTTGGAAGTTATTTTCCATTGTGAGTGCATTATTTTTATAAAATCTGTGAAACACGCAAAACATTATCTTTTTATTTCCCAAACTCTTAGATATGTCATATCCTTATGTTCTCTTTGTAATTTTAATGATTGTTGTCACGATTATTTTGGGAGCTTGAAGCAGTTATGGGTTGGGATTATTTTGATCTCACTAATAGGGTTTTAATGAGCTTAAAAAATAGGTAAGATATCTCCCTGTCTTGAACTTTTATTAAGAAAACTATAATGGCTATGAATATTTGGGCCATTTCATTACCATGATTTCTATTTTCTTCAAAAGATTACGAGGGTTTAGTCAGTTTAAAGAATTATTTGCAAAATTTTTGATGGATTCTTCAACCATGGAAGTATAAGATTATCACTCTGGTGTTTTGTTTATTTCATGAAAATAATGCCAAGGTTCTTGATAAAATTTCTCTTAAATTTTCAATTCTTAAATTGGTACCTTGATTCTTTGATGCTTGTATTCGATTGCCTAAATTCGAAAGCATATATCTTTTGATTCACGTCTGGAAGGATTTTGAGTGTTGTTCTCTTTTCGTCAAATAACTTCTAAGAAGTCTCTTATCAACTGTAAACTTTGAAAAATAAGCCATTTTTAGCTTATGAGCCATTACGTCCTTATAGTTTTGAACTCGTTCTGTCATCCGAAGGCTTCATTTTCTCTATGAAAAAGATTTTTCTTTGAATTTCATAGTCGGAACGTTCTGGGTCTTATTCTTCATTTACATCTCAATCTAGGGTTTGAAATTTATTTTGAATTCTTTACTCAGAAATTTTATTTTTCCATTTTACCCAAGAGTTCTTTGATTCAACTCCTTTCACTCTATGTGTATAACTATCTTCATCTAAGTCAAGCTTTTACCAATCCTCTGCGTATTTTAGCTCTATTCGTCAAAATATTTATACCCGAAACTGGGATTATTCATTTTTTGATTTATTTTCATGTATATTCTTTGGAAAACTGCAATATTTTAAATAGTGACAGAAGATTTTACAAGTTATTTTTGCGTGTTCCATGGTATTACTTGTCCTTCGTACTCTGTTTTCTTTACCTTTCAAGATGGTTTGAGCTTATTAATTTTTATGGTAACTTGGTGACCAAGCTCCTTGTTTGAGTTCTGCAAATTGTACTTCAATCTTTACTGCTCTATTTTTCTCTTTACTCAACTCTTCACTCTTCTGGAGTTGTTCATTTCTTCTTATGGGTAGATTAGAAGATTTCATTCATCATATAGAAAATTTACTCTATATGGATGTATTTTTATATGATTTGATGAAGTTATTACATCTTCTCCTTGATGCACTTGAAGATGATGCTTTCTAGAATTTTGTACACAAGCTTAATACTAAATCTAAAACTAATTATGCAAAATAAATATTCCATCCCAATCTGTAATCTAAAAACTAAGATAAGATTTCTCAAATGCTAGATTGATAACTTAAAAATGAAATGGGAAATCCTTTTATTTTTTAGATCATCCCTCATTTATGAACATGCATTCTTGATTGAAATATGTATTATCTACTATAAATCTATTTCTTGATGAAAATTTTCTTACTTTGAAGTTTGAAAGCTCCTTGTTGTAACTAACATGCCTTAAAAATACTTAAATAATGTACAATGAAAGGTCTTAAAGAAACACTTCACAACTAAATACATGCAATTCCTCATTAATTCATGAGGCTCTTTAGATATTCAAGATAAATGTCACCAATGGTGCCCATAAAAAGGTAGAGGTGTGCATATTTGTTGTTGGAAGCTTCATGAATGCCAAAAAAATGGAACATGTTTAATTAGAAGGCTTGCTATATCATTTTTGTAGCATGTCTCCTATTTGGACTCGTGCATCTATTGAAGTATATAGCTATTTTAAACTTTAAATTTTATTTTCAGAATGATCAATTTGTTGTGCTCCACACACAAGATTCTTTTGACTGAATTCTTTACCAGTGCAAAATAAATATTTTTCTTGTTAGTCTTAAACTAAATGGAGATGCACCTTCTTGACACATTTATCATGATTCAACTTTCATTGTGAAAAGTAAACATGGTTTTTGGATATTTACGATACTCTTCCTAAAAATGAATTCGATACAGATTTGTTTAAGTGCTTGAGAAGATGAATGTAAGTTGTACCTGAAAAAACTCTTTTTTTATACTCTTAATATACAATTTTGATAGAAATATCTTCATTGTAGATTCAATTATGCCTTTTAGTAAAGATGAAATAGATTCTACTTGTTATGTACTTAATTTCAATTTTGTGCCTTCAATTTTATCCTCAAGAGATGAATGAAAATAAACGTATTCTTTTAAATATGTAACTTTATTGTACTTGATCTGGTGATTGTACTTTGTACTACCTAAATTGAATTTATCTTAATCTTGGAAACAACTTTCACTTTCAGAGCATCTTTTACTTGAATTGTACTTTGATTTTATGATAAAATACACTTGAAAATGTACCTTATACTTGACTTTGGTTTGATCAAACTCATATATTTTTTTCTTGCATGGTTGCAATATCTTCATTCAAGAATATGTATCTGTCCTACTATGCATGGATAATTGTTTCTAACATACTATTTATAAATGTCTTTACTCCTTGAATGGATGATTTCATTCATTTTAATCTGTGGCTTTCTGATAATCTATGGTATTTACATTATTTTTGTACCTATTGTACTTGTACTATGAACCTTTTGAAATGCATCCCTTTGACTGTGTATTCATAAAGTAACAAGCAATGACTTATTTCTACTATGGTATCATCAATACATAATTCTTTAGAAGGTTGTTTCTATTTTCATGAATACAAAAGTCAAAAATTTCTCTTCCTTTGTACATATATATACACATTTAAACTAAATAGTTAGAAAAAAAAGGCTTTTTGGCCTCTCTTGTGCTCCATATTCTTTCTTTTCTTCCTTTTTCTTTTTTGTCACGATTCTAGAAATCATATGTTCTTTTGCAAGATACTACTTTCTAAAATCTACATCTATTACTTTGATGTACCTTATGTTTTTTGATCTCAAATGGTTCACTTGCCTAAACCGAGATACCACATGAGTATATATTAAACCATGAGCTCAAATATGATATCCTTTTTCTTTTATTTTCAGGTAAACTGTAGTTGTTAGATGTAGAAGATGAAGATGATGGAGTTTGAACTTGAAACAATAAAGAACAAAAGAAAACCCAAGGAAATTATGGGTTTCTTCTATACTGTTTTTATTTTTAGTTTCATGCACATGTACATGTTATTTGTCCAAGGTGCTCTTTTTTCTAGATGGAAATTAGACGTTTAAGTTGGACCCAAATCATGGAATTTCCTCTGAGTTATAGACACCTTAGAATGAGGGAGACCTCCAGAAGGGTTGTCTCCCTATTAAAAATCACCAAAAATGTTTATTATTACTGAGTTGAAGGTTAAATGAAAGTAAAATTAAAAATAATAAACGTGATACACCAAACTTTGTGTGGGGTTGGACCTGCAAAAACACACTTATCAACTGGATTTAGATTTTATTGCTTCACTTCATTCAATTTTAAATATATCTTCATTAAATAAGGCATTAAAAAACACACCTGTGTGATTGAAACGTAGTTAAATTCTATTGATGGAGGTGCTGTTAGGATATTTTACATGCAAAGGAATAAAAAATTTACTTAAATACACTAAGAACATGCTTAGACACTATTAGTACTCAAATTAGTCTCTCCCCATTTTCCATTAAAATCCCTCAGATTGTGGCCTCTGTCACATTTTTATCTCTCTGTGTTGTGTTTGAAAAGACTTCTATTTTCCATTTGGTTACCATGATCAGTCCCTTCCTGGGTTGAGGGTCACTTAAAAAATCCAGAATTGGTTTTTTGTTTCCCTATCCATCCAAAAGAGTCTATGAATTGGGTGAAAAGCATCGGGTTGTTCCTTTTTCTTTCCATTTTTTACACTCGGGAATTGATGTCCTTGTAATTTTTTTTCCCAAATACCTAAGCAAACATGAATAGATGTAGCTCAGGAGATCATGTTTGAACCTTGTAATATCTCCAAATTCTCTTCTGCTGAAGAAAATTTCACCTCTCGGCTCAAATAGTTGTTCTCCTACATTTTTATGGTTTCACGGGTGTGTTTTCCCAGTCAAATTTACATCTCTGCATCAGTGGAAGCGTGGCCCTTTTTGGTTGGATGTGTCTCGCTAGGGAACTCTAAAAATTATGTGGCTTGCCTTGACCTAAAACATGTCCATGTGGAGGAGAGACGCTCATTTGAAGGTTCACCTTTTGGTTTGGACTTGGAGTTGCACCAGGGGGACACGTGGAGGACCCCACTACTTTTCCCAGACTTAGAATTTTCTTTCATAAAGCCAGTATATTTTTTGGTTTGAAAGGGACACGTGGTTGGTAAACACTCATTTGAAGATTTGCTTCGGTGTCCCAGCTTACCAATTGCAATAGGGAGACAATTGGAGGCTTCTGCCAAGTCTTCCCATACTTGGAATTTTTCAAACAATTTTGAGAGGCCTTGGACACTTGGTGAGCCCGCACTCGTTTAGGGTCTCCATTCTTTGGAACCATATTGAAGTTGTACCATGAAAACATGTGGAGGTACTGCGCATGTTGGGGGACTGGCCCCTGAGTTTTGCTTTAAAGAAGTGCCAGGAGAAGACTTGGAAGCTTCTGCTCAGTCTTTCCTTTTCTCGTACTTTTGAATAGCCAAAGGAGATTTCCTTGGACCCTAGACACATGGCGTCTTTCGTTGAGCCTTCAACTTTTAATAAAATTATGCCAGACTAGGACACATGGTGAACCCACGCTCATTCAGGGTCTTTACTTTTTGGGACCATATCAAGATGCGCCATTAAGACACATGGAATTTTTAAAATTCAAAAGGCAGGTCTCCAGGGGAAAATTGAATTTTTTTTCATTTTTTGAAAAGGGGGGTTAAAGTGTATAAATGAAGCACGGTTCCATTGGGACCCACATTGGGACATGTATAAATCCCGTTTTTCCCAAAAAATTTAAAAGGTAAAAGGGAACTATCCAAGACCCTTTTAAATTGGATCTCCCACATGGACTATCCAAATTCAAAAGTAAAATCGATGGAAAATATGCATCTGTATCTGATTTTCCACCATTTTTACTCCAAAGCTCTTGGATATGCGAATCTTAATGATTGCTTGATGTCTCCTCCATGCCAAAAAGAGAGGAGAATTAATTTTATATCTTGGTTTGGTGGGGAGGATTTGAAAATGTCTTTTACCATTATGATGTTTTCTTACTATTGGGTGTGATAGGATATTCCATTTTTTCCTTCCTTAGCACACAAAGAACCAGATTCCACATATTAGAGGTGGAAGTAGTTGGCAGATGAGACAAAGAGTAATCTACCATATGAAAGAATTGAATGTTGGAGATATTTAAAGAGATTTTCCTGCTAAGCACCTAACAACTTTTTTCCAAGTCTGATTCTAGGAATCACGATCAAAATCGTAACATGTAATGGTGCTTTAAATGTTTTGTTTTTTTGGGAGAACTCTGTTGAAAGACAAAATTTTATAAATTACATGAATTTATTGTGAAAATGGTTGGATTGTTAGAGGTCAGGATTTAATTCCTAAGAGTAGAGTTTGACAGAGCTAATCTTTATGGGAAACCATTTGAGAAACCTGTTTAGTTATTTTGTGTTAAATTTTATCATGTTAAGGTGGTTGCAAGTATACAACCATTGGCAAGCTCTGAGATTGTTCTAGAAAATTTGCCCTGCTGATGAATTTAATAAAATTTGAGTTAAACTGTGTTGATTTTATGAAAAATTGTGTCTACTTCATTTCTAAATTTCTACAAACAATTTTTCATGTTCCCATTGCAATCTTACATTGAAATCTTTGTGAATCACACAAGATCTTATTCTTTTGATAGTTTGGTGGCATATGCAATTTCATTTATCATAAGAGCTTTCGTTTGATAGTTAAATAAAAAAATTCAAAATCATTGTACTCCTAGCATGATTATAAGATTTTTTGTTAGCCTTTGAGGGTATCTTAGGAATGATGAAACAGAGGTTGATAATGTTTAATTAATTTTTCCAATTTGAGCCTTCATTTTGGATTCTTAAAGTTTTTGTGAAAATATGTTGATCTGGGCCTATATTGAACTACGCCTTCTAGTTAAAGTAACATTATAGCTGTTTTGTTGATGAATCCTTCCATTTTTGTAAAAGCTCTCAAAGATATAGTGAATCAAGCTCATTCTACCTCACCCCCACCAAAAAATTCATTTAAAAATAACCAATCTTACCCATACTACCACTATTTTTCTTGTATTTGTATAGAGGCATAATTTCTATTACCAAAACATGCAGAAGCAATCAGGTTCTCATTGTCTTTAGTGGCCTGAACCTTTCTTAGAAAATATCTCCATTATCTAGGGTGACAACTCTTGAGAGTTAGGTTTTGTTATATTGATCATATTTTCTTCAAGGTCTTCTTAATAATTTTACAAGGAAGCACATATCTATCTCCTCCACAAACAACATGCTACAAGAGGTTCATCTCACCCTGGTTGAAAGGCACAACCATAAACTAGTGAGGATAGGTCAAATCATTTTAAGGGTGGTATCCGATTCTCCACATCTGAGTGACAAAGAGGAAGCTGCATTTCTTCCCCAGCTATAAAAAGACACACAAACATGATCTGCTTGTCTCTAAGCTTCCTTTCAAATTTGTGATGCTCCTTAGGTTGTGAGGGAGAATAAATTTGGGTACCAACACCATTTCTGACAGTGCTTCTGGGGACATTGTGACTGTAGTTCATATTCAAACCTTGTTAGTGCACTAAGTTCCATTGATAAATCTTGGTAAGGGAAGGTCAGATCTTTCCATTTCCATTTGCTAACATTGACAGACATTTGACAGATCATATATTTTAGTGCATTTTCACAACTAAGATGGAAATCCTTAGTGACGACTCCTTGTTGACTTGATTCTTGATAAGTACCAGTGTCTTAACCTCTGTTAAGTGATATTTGTTACTAATATTTACAAATCTAGAAGGAAGAAGATATTTCTTCAGTAAGGATCCTATCAGGACATTATTCCCAGAGCTAGGAAAAACAAAGTCATAAAGAAGAAGATCCTGGAGAGTTGTTGGAGATCAATAGTCAAGAAAAGAGATCTCCATTGATGAGAGTGATCAGCCTATCATTGAAGATTAATATTCAAATGCTTCTAAATCAGGTATTTTTTTGTGGAATTGAATTCTCATTCTACAGAGGGGCGTTCATTTGAATTTTAAAATTTTTCTTCTCATTCTTCCCTTATGTTTTCCAAATTTGATAGGGTTTTCCAAGAAACAAATCCTTTAGGGAATATCCATTTTGAAATTTATACTCCCCTGTGTTTCAAAGACCCCTTGTCCCTTATCAGTTTGATTCTCCTCCAAGGCCACCTCCTCAAAACAACATGGTCCCATCCCCCACCCAGACCTCCATTTTTTGTGAATACCTTTGGTCCTATAAATTTTAGAGGGATGGGTGGTTATCCAAATGCATTTCCCCAAGATGTAAGAAATAGATTACCAAATTTCCAAGGAAATAATGTTATAACTAGTGATCAACATTTAAAGCTATTTATCAACATGATGGAAGACTTTGAGATTGAATTTGACTATGTATATATCAAATTGTTTATCCACACTTTCGAAGAGGATGTAAGGGACTGGTATAAATCTTTGCTAAATAATTCCATTGATTCTCGGATGGAGATGAATAATGCATTTAGATTGCAAGTATGGTGATAAAATAGATCCCTAGGTTTCTTTTGTCAGATTTTAAAAATATCAAGACAGAATCCTAATGAATCATTGCATGACTTCAACACAAGGTTTAACAAGACCTTGAGGAGATTTCCTGTTAGTTTGAGGCCATGTGATAAATCATGTCTGCATTTGAAAGTTGTTATCACTACCAATTTGAATCACCAACACCCTTATGTTTACCCGGAAAAACAAGTGCATATACTTGAGCTCAAAGAAATTTCATAAAAATTAGCTGTGTGATTGGATAGCATGTGATTGGTACTATCTCCAAGTTGTGGGACTTGCTACTTGATATAGACCTCCAGAGAAAGATGGTTCTTGCTTCTAAACTACTTGCCACAATCTACTCTAATGTGGAAAAAACTAATTGACCTAATATAACTTTCCAAGGGACCAGGGAGAGAGAATGCATAAAAATGAAATCCTACACTACAAGTGGTGATACATCAAAAAGGAGGGGTGAGGGTAGTCTTCCAATGCGTGAAATACAAGAAGCAAAGTATACACTAGAAGAGGTGATAACAGTTCTCCACAATCTAGCAAAATGCATTCACAACAATATTTCATACATGCACAATAATAATGAGTCCTTGCAAGAGCATAAAAATAGACACAATATTCTTGTAATGAAGGTTGAAAGGGCAAGAAGAGTGCAAAAAAACATAGCAGGGGAAGATGCATCCACAAACTTGTATTTTATTGCTTCATGATATGCACAATTCAATCTATTACAAGATAAGGGCCTGGATCACCATGTAAGGAGTCCACTACAAGGGCCTATAAGCACATTTGCTTCATAAGGAAATTTTGATAGAGCTTTTCTACAAAAACTCTCCCTTTACAATGAGCCCAACACTCCAATTTATAGAAAAAAAGAAGAGAGAGAGAAGGGGAAAATGGAAATCCTGAAATTTATCCTTCAACCACTTGTAAGAGATATTAAATGGAGTGAAATGATGTTCTGCTACTTGCAAAAGGCTCCCCATACTGTCCCATGAATGCTGCATCAGTGAAATATGTCACCCGATGCTTCATTGAATGTGTTCAACTACCAAAATAAAACATTGTTATAAACTTGGCCACATATTTTACAAAATATCTATCTATCCTTCATCAAATCTAGAATTTTTTGATTTTTTTTCATTGGTCTCAGACCCATGATTCCAACTGTACCAATTTCATGTGATTTCGTTGAGAAATGCAAAATTTATGGCCTTTTGAGTGCGAGCAGCTATTCTGGGTCTCCCAGGCATTTTCTGTCATTTGACGGGAATGAGCATTAATTGACTAGAGTTGAATATGTTTCTTTTATTTAAAAATCGGAGCTCAGAGTCAAAAGTTATGGCCGCTTGAAGTTCGGTAGGTCAAACTTTGACTTTTCTCTTTGCTGCGGCTATTTCAACAAAATCCAAGTCTGCGTGTCCTAGTTGATCTAGACACATTCTTTCGCATCACCTGATTTAGGCTTCCTTGTCCCCGCACGTCCGTTCACGGGTCATGAGTGCATTGACCTCCACATTCTCCACAATGTATGGTTCCTTTTTGCATTCTATTTGTCTTTGCGTGTCCCGATGTCCCGACTGTCCCAGACACATTTGCTTCGTGCCACCCAGGCAATGCACTCACTTGTTTGCAAAATTAGATTTTTGCGTCCCACGCGTACCTCACGTGTTCCAGACTGTTCCTGTAGACCGCCTTGGACAAATATTCTGATTATTTTTGAAATGGAATTCTTTGTATTTTGGCTCCAAACCTGGTACAATGAACCTTGGTACGATCCGTAGCCTCAAACCTGCAATGCATTAAAACAAGCCCATGACTTCATTTTTTGGATTTTTTGAATTTTTTCTAACTTTTCGCGATCCTTGGATGGGGAAGTTATAGAGGAACCAAGGGGACCCCTGGGACAAAACATGATTTTGGGCCTTGAATCAATTCTACTTGCTCGGGAATGAAAGATTTGTTCGGCATGTTGTCAAAATTACCTCGAGGGGTGAATTTTGGATACAAAAGTATTCAGATGCATTCTGACCCGAAATGCTTTAAAACTAGTTGAGGGACAAAACCCCTACCATTTTGAGGTATTTTTTCACCATTTTTCTGCTACTTGTTGGGATTTCTTCTTGGCAATGGGAGAACCTCCTAGAGAGAAGTCGAGGGGGGGCCAAAAACATGATTAACGGGCCTTGAGATCAATCTCCTTGCAAATCAGGATTGAATAATTTGGATGCATGTTATCAAAATTACCTTGGTAGTGGTTGTCAAAGAATTTTGGATACACATTAGCCTAGGCAGATAAAGAAATTAGGACAGAGCTCACAAAGTAAGCACAACCAACAAGGCCAAGATATATTTACAAATCATCATAGAAATGAGTAGAGATCTGATGATAGAGGCAACATGGACCTCTTGGATTTGGAAATAAACATCCCCATGCCAGGGAAAACAGAATGGTGCCTGATCTTTTGGCTGCCATAGTTGTTGTGGTTAAATAAATAGATGTAATTGATTGGTGTGACAATACTTTTCCATGCCCCATGCTCCATGTGAAGTAGATTAAATAAATAGAAGAAGAAGCTTATGATGATATTGATGATGATGTTTGCATGATGGGTTGCTCCATGAGCTCACAAGAAGGAGCAACTTCAACTGAAGTGATAAGTGCTCGAACTGCTGCAATTTTTTGGGATTGCATCCACCGGGTACCTCTTCTTCCTTCCTCTCATACTTTAGAAATGGATACTATACAAGCTTTTGAAATACCTAATAATGAATTTGAATACTTAAGAGATTTAATGATAAAGAAGTATGATGGAGGAGTCCCATCTGAGGAGGATAGGAAATTGTTGATGAACGTTGCTGTTTCCCAAGAGAAGGAGTATAACACAAGAAGCAAAGTTGTCAAAGGGGAAGGACCTCAGGCCAAGCCAAAAACTCCATTACTTTCAAATATTCCTAAAGAGGCTCCTAAGAAATATGCATCTGCTCAAATGCCTTGTTTTCCCAAACAAAATTCATACTTCTCCTCATGCCCAAACTATCAAAAATCCTATGCCATCTGATGAGTTTATTCAATCTCCCTTCCAATGTTGTGCTTTGCCAAAGTATGTTCCTTATGATATTGCCCAAGTCTTGAGTCAGATCAAGATTTCTGTTCCAATTGTTGAGTTGCTTAGGATTCCTAAGCACAAGAAAAGGGCCTTTGAGTATTTAGGGCTGAAAGAGGAGAAGACTACCCTAGGCAGAAATGTAAACATTGTGGAGACTCCTCCAATCATTGAAGAGCTAGAAACACCACCAGCATTGGAAGAACTAGGTGAACCACCTAAGGTTTATTTGGGAACATCCTTGGTGGAGTCTCAGCTAAATGTAGATCCATTCTTCACTACTCTGATCATTAAGGACAGATTGCTACACAACTGTATGTTTGATTCGGGAGCATCATGCAATGTTATGCCTCTGGAAGTCATGAATGAACTAGATATCAAAGTAACAACAACATATGGGAAGTGCACTGCCATGGATTCTAGAGAAGTTCTAGTGGTGGGATGTGTGAAATGTTTGGTGGTACAACTTACAGCTTATCCGGGTAGAAACTTGAAACTTGATGTTGTTATTGTTGATTTCCCAACCAAGTGGGGTATGTTGTTGTCTAGAAAATGGGCTGCAAGTGTTGGTGGGAATGTTCAAATGGATATGTCCTATGCCACCATCCCAATTGAGGGAAGCCTTGTTAGGTTGTATGGAGAAAATAATATGTTGCACCTCATTGAAGATGCCAACAATGCATCTTATGAAGTGTTTTACACAAGTGTTGATGCTTATAATTTCATTGGATTTGCTGATGGTAAAGAGCACAAAACTGAAGAGTGCAGGTGTCTTGAATAGGCAGGCTCTCCCTGGAATTTATTGTTTGATGGAGATTGCTCCAATTTTAGAAATGGTGTTGGTGTTGTTTTGATTTCTCTAGGCCAGGAAGAGTTTGTTTTTTCTTTCAAACTCAACTTTGAGTGCACTAACAACATTGCTGAATATGAAGCAACTGTTATTAGGTTTGAGAATTGCTTGGAAATATGGTGTTAAGGACATCATTGTCAAAGGAGATTCAGAACTAATTGTCAAGCAAGTTAGAAAACTTTATGCTACTAAAAATCAGTGAATGAAACAATACAAGCATGCAGTTTGGGATCTTATTGAGATGTTTGATTCATTTAATATTGTGCATCATGATAGGAAGCTCAATGTTATGGTAGAAAAACTTGCAGTATTGGGATCTTGGTTTGATAATTTTGCAATGTCCCCATATTGTGAATATGATGTTGAAGTGTTAACAAGGCCATCTGTCCCTGACAACATTAAACATTGGAAAATTTTTGATGATGATGCTTAGGTAAAAATATTTTACAGAAGAAAGGGGAGTTTTCTCATAAATTTATTGATTGGGAGCCAATGGTGTGTGTAGTAGAGGGTAAAGAAACCTTGTTTGGCAAAGGCATCATACAACTGAAAACCAATACCATTCCTAGAGGGTTGGCTTCTCTTGAATCAAAATTTGATAATGTTGATTGCATTATTAATAGACAAATAGCAGCCTCAAGGGATGTTAAGGATCATGAACTTGGTATAAAGGAGAAACCAAGGAAAATCCGATTGGAAAGCAATCTCAGCAAGGAAGAGAAGCAGTCCTATATTTAATTGCTAAAAAAAATTAGGATTGCATAGCTTGGTCTTATTCTAAACTGAAGGCATACAAAGAGGATATGTCTCAACATGAAATTCCTTTGGAACCTAATGCAAAGCCATTTAGGTAGAAACAAAGGCTAATCAATCCACTCCTATCTCCTAAAATGAAAGAAGAACTTAAGAAACTGAGGGGTGGAGGGATTATTCAGCCCACAAGGTATTCTTCTTGGGTTGCAAACTTAGTGCAAGTTAGAAAAAATAATAGTGATATCAAGATGTGTGGATTTTAGAAATCTGAACAGAGCATCAATGAAGGATAATTATCCTTTACCAAACATGGAAAACATGTTGTAATTAGTGACTAGTTATGAGTTGCTTTCTACCTTGGATGGTTTCTCTGGTTATAATCAAGTTGTTGTAAAGGGATAAGAAAAAATTAAGACAACATTTACCACTCCATGGGGAACTTATGTCTATGTTAGAATGCTCTTTGGTTTGACGAATGCTAGAGTAAGTTTTCAAAGAGCAATGGATGTTGCTTTTTCTGGTTACAATAATGATTTTATTTTTGTTTATAAAGATTATGTGACTGTGTTTTCTAGGAAGAGAAGTGATCACTTGTAACACTTAGAAAAAATGCTGATAAGGTTTAGAGAGTATGGCATTTCATTCAATCCAAAGAAGTGTCATTTCGGAGTGTAGAGGGAAAAATTGTTTTGTCACATTGTATAAAAATAGGTGGTAATGATAAATCAAGAAACGGTAGAGGCCATAAGAAAGTTCCCAATTCCAAGAACCAAGAAGGGAATTCATTCCTTCTTTGGGAAAATAAAATTTATCAGAAGATTAATATCAAACTTTGTTGACCTGACCATTCCAATTAATTGCATGGTAAAGAAGGACCGAGTTATCAAATGGGAGGATGATTCCATTCAAGCTTTCAATAGGATCAATGAACCATTAAAGCATGCCCCTGTTTTATCAGCTCCAGATTATAAGAATCCTTTTCAACTATTTTCTTTTGCTTCAGAGAAAACTATTGCATCTATCTTGTTGAAGAAGGATGATGAAGGGGCTGAGAGGCCAACTCCCTTTTTTAGTAAGGCATTGCAAGGGGATGAGTTGAAATACACCATTATATAGAATAAAACATTTTCTTTGGTAAAAGCAACAAAGGTTTTCAAACCCTACATTTTGAGCTCTAAATTTGTTGCTTATGTTCCCCACACCATAGTGAAAGACATATTATCAGAGATGGAGGTCTCAAGAAAAAGATGTAGATGGGTGAACAAGTTGTAGAAACATGTCATGGATATCCAAACCACAAATTTGGTAAGAGGTTTGGGTTTAGCTAAGCTTATGGCTGAAAGTAACTTGTAAACTATTGAGGTGAATGAAGTAGAAGAAGGAAGGGTGGATGTCCCTGAAAAGATGATGAGTTCTATATCATAAAAATATTTAATTCTTTATCTCGGACATCTATACCGCCATGAGTATTTAAGTAAAAAGCAGAAAAGATCTCTTAAGTTGGCTTCCTAGAAATATTTCATAACTGATTTTGGGTTAGCTTAGAAGAACCCTAAGGGAGTTCTCTTAAGGTGCATTACTGAAGGTGAAGCCCCCAAGATAATTGCTGATCTCCATGGAGGAGTTTGTGGGGGGACATTTAATGGAAGAGTCTAAAAACACAAGATCTTTAGGGTTGGTTATTTGTGGCTAACTCTCTTCAAGGATAAAAATTTGTTGGTTAGAAGATGTGAGAGTTGCCAGTATTTTTAGAGAAGACTTAAAGGTTTAGGGATCCTGCCTTTGTAGCCTGTATCAATTGAAGCCCTGTTCAAGAAATGGGGAATGGATTTCATTTGTGATATTTTAGACCCTTCAAGTGCTGGCCATAAGTGGATTCTTGTAGCCACTGATTACTTTATTAATTGGGTGGAAGAAATCCCCACTAAGAGAATAATACACCAAATTGTCATGGACTTCATGTTGAACCATATCATTTGCAGGTTTGGAGTGAGAGTTGAAATTGTTGCTGACAATACCACGAGCTTCAGAGCTAAACCTTTGGCTTCATTATGCAAATATTATGGGATCAATTTGACATATGCTTCTAATTACAATCCCCAAGGAAGTGGACAAGATGAGTCCAGTAATAAAAACTTGATAAAGATTATTAGAAGAACCTTAGAGTTGAACAAAAGGAAGTGGGGTGAGCAGTTAAAATTTTTTGTTTGGGTTGATCAAATTACCGTTAAAAGAGCTACTGGAAAAAGTCCATTTGAATTGGTGTATGGAAATCAAGCCCTTCTGGCCCTACATATGCCATTATCCTCATATCAATTCATTCAACAACTGGAAGATCAAGAAGTTAGTCCATATGATTCCCGCATTAACTAGATTGTTGAATTTGATGAAGAAAGGAAGACATCCCACCAAAGGCATGTAAAGTTTAGATTAAAATTGAATAATTTATTTGACAAGAAGGTCACTCCAAGAGCTTTCAATGTTGGAGATATTGTGTTGTTATGGGATAGCAAGAATGAAGATAAGGGCAAGCATGGTAAATTTGATGCATTTTGGATGGGCCCTTACTCCATTGGCATTCGAATTGGTGAACATACCTTCTTCTCAAAAGACTTGGATGGAGAATTACTCAAACTTCCTTTAATGGAAGGTATTTGAAACATTTCCTTGATTGATTCCCTAGAATCAAGATATGCATCATTTGTATAGTGTATACTTCATTTGTTGTTTTCAGTATTTTATGTTTTTACTCGTTTTAGTCCTTGGTGACCTGATTTTGTTGGTTTCCTGGTTCGTTTTAAGGAGATGGTTCTTGGTTTCTACTCTGCAAGATGAATCCTTTGCCCAATGGATATTTTTGGCACTTGGTCTGTTATTTGGCTCTTTTGACACTCACGGGGAGTGGCCATCCTCAAGTCAAAGATGATGTTGGTGCTCAAATTAGTCTCTCCCCATTTTCCATTAAAATCCCTTATTTGTGGCCTCTGTCACATTTGAAAAGACTTTATCTTCCATTTGGTTGCAGTGATCAGTCCCTTCATTGGTGGAGTGTCACTTAAAGATCCATAATTGATTTTTCGTCTTCTTTTCCATCTAAAAGTGTCTATGAATTTGGTGTAGAACTAGGGTTATTCCTTTTCTTTCCATTTTCCGCATTTGGGAATTGATGTCCTTATAATTTTTTTCATAAATACCTAAGGAAACGTGAATAGATGCAGCTCAGAACATCATATTACAGCATTGTAATATCTCAAAATTCTATGACCCTGAAGAAAATTTCATCTCCGGGATCAAACAATTGTTCTCCTATATTTTTACGGTTTGACGGGTGTATTTTCCCAGTAAAATTTACATCTCTACATCAGTGGAAGTGTGGCCCTTTTTGGTTGGATGTGGCTCGGTAGGGCACTCTAAAAATTATGTGGCTCGCTTCGACCCAAAACTTGTCCACATGGAGGAACGACGATCGTTTGAAGGTTCACCTTTTGGTTTGGCCTTGGAGTTGCACTAGGGGGACATGTTGAGGAATCCGCTGGTTTTCCCAGAGTTAGACAAATTTTAAATACAACCAGTATTTTTTTGGTGGGACATGGACACGTGGTGGGTTGGCGCTCATTTGAGGATCCGCATCGGGGTCCCACCTTAACAATTGTGACAGGGAGACAGGTGGAGTCTTCCACAAGCTATTCCCATAATTATAATTTTTCAAACAATTTTTAGAGGTTTGGGACATGTGGTGAGCCCGCACATGTTCAGGGTCTTCATTCTTGGGCGCCATAATGAAGTTGCACCATGAAGAAACATGGAGGGACCACACATGTGTGGGGACCGGCCATTGAGTTTTTCTTTGAAGAAGTGTCAGGAGGAGACCTGGAAGCTTCCACTCACTTTGTCGTTTGCTCAGAATTTTCAACAACCAAAGGATATTTCCTCAGACATTGGACACATGGCACCATCTACTGATCCTTCAACTTTTAATAATTTTTTCCAGGCTAGGACATGTGGTGAGCCCCTGCTCATTCATGGTCTATAATTTTGGGGACCATCTCAAGATGCAACATTGAGACACGTGGAATTTTGAAAAGTCAAAAGACGGACCTCTAGGGGAAATTTGAATTTTTTTAATTTTTGCGAAAAGAGGGGTTAAAGTGTAAAAAGGATGCGTGGTTCCACTGGGACCCACATTAGGACACGTGTCAAGCCCATTTTTTCAAAAAGTTATAAAAGGTAAAAGGGAACTCCCCAGGCCCCTTTTAACTCAGATCTCCCACGTGGACTATCCAAATTCTAAAGGGAAATCAACAGCAACTGTGCATTTGTATATGATTTTCCACCATTTTTACTCCAAAGCTCATGGGGATGTGAGTTTTCATGATTTCTTGATGTCTCGTACACGCCAAACAGAAATGAGAATTAATTTGATATCTTGGTTTGGTGGGGAGGATCTAAAAATGTATTTTACCATTATGATGTGATATGACTATCGGGTGTGATCTGATTTTCCATTTTTTTCTTCCTTGGCATGTAAAGAACCAAATTTGACAGATTAGAGGTGGAATTAGATGGTGCATGAGATGAAGAGTGATCTACCAGATGAAAGAATTTAATGATATATATATTTGATGATATTTTCCCCCTTAGCACCTGACAACATTTTTCTAAATCTGATTCTGGGAATTGTTATCACCGAATCACAGCACCCCTATGTTTACACAAGTGCATATACTTGAAATCATGGTGCGATTGGATAACATGGGTACTATCTCCAAGTTTTGTCACTTGCTACTCAAGATAGACCTCCAGAGAAAGCTAGTCCTTGCTCCTAAACTACCTGCCACAATCTACTCTAATGCAGGGTAAACTAACTGTTCTAATTTAGCTCTCCAAGGGACCAAGGAGAGAGCGTGCATAAAATGAAAGCCTACACTAAAGCGATGATAAACCAGAAAAGGATGGTGTGTGAGATTATCCTTCCAATGTGTGAGATAAAGAAGAAAAATGCACACTAGAGGGAGTGATGACAGTTCCCCACGATCCAGAAAAATGTATTTTACAATAAAATTTCAAACATACACAATGATAGTGGATCCTTACATGAACATAAGGTAGACACAATATTCTTGTAATCAAGATTAAAGGGGCAATAAGAATGCAAGAAAATACAGCAGGGGAAGATATGTCCACAAACTTATATTTTATTGCTTCATGATATGCACAGTTCAATCTATTACAAGATAATGGTCTTGATCACCATGCAAGGAGTCCACTACAAGGGCCTGTAGCACATTGGATTCACAAAGCAATTTTGACAGAGCTTTGCTATCTGAAAATTCCCCCCTTTACAATGAGCCCAACACTCAAATTTATAGAAAATAAAGAGAAGAGAAAGAGAAGGGAAAATGGAAATCCTGACATTTGTCCTTCAACCACTTGTAAGAGGCATTAAATGGATTAAAATTATTATATATTACTTGCAAAAGGCCCCCCATATTGTCCAGGTGCTGCAGCAGAGAAATAATGATGACCATGCCTCTTAATTGCACTCCCAACCACCAAATAAAACACTGTTATGAACCAAGCCACGTTTTCAAAAAAATATCGATCAATATGTAACCAAATCTATAATTTATTGTTTTTTTTGCATTGGTATCAGAGCCATGATTCCAATGGTACCAATTTTGTGTGATTTTGTTGAGAAATGAAAAAGTTATGGCCTTCTGAGTGTGGGCAGCTATTTTGGGTCTGGCAGGCGTTTTCTGTCATTTGATGGGAATGAGCATTAACTGACTGGAGCCGAATATGTTTATTTTATTTAAATATATATTCTATCATTAAAAATAATAAATATTAAATGAGTGTAAAGGACGTCGTGCTCGTTCCAGAAAGTCCAATTTTGTGAAAATTGGAGCTCGGAGTCAAAAGTTATGGCCGTTTGAAGTTCACAGGTCAAATGTTGACTTTTCTTCTTTGCCTTCAGCCATTTCGGCTTTTTGCGTCCCACACGTACTTTTTTCCCAACTATCCCAGACACATTCTCCCGCATCGGCCGATTCGGGCTCCCTTGTCTCTCTTTGCAGCTTTTTCACCTTTTTGCATCCTGCGCGTACTTTTGTACCGACTGTCTCAGACAAAAATCTCCGAACCGCCCACGATAGACTGTCTTGTGGCAAATCGGCCAATTCACGTCCCAAGCGTACTTTTGTCCCGGCTGTCCCAAACCGTGCAAAACAAAATACTTGATGATTTTTATTGCCTTTGGTCATTTCAGCGTTTTGCGTACTTCGCGTCCCAACGTCCCAACTACCCCGCGGACCGCCTGGGACAAAAATGTCTGACTTAGCCGATTTTCTTTGTATCTCGGCCCCAAACCTGGTACGACGAACCTCGGTATTGCCCGCACTGGTACGACCCATGCCCTTCAAACCCGAAATGCTTCAAAACAATCCTACAACCTTATTTTTTGCATTTTTTCCATTTTTCTAACTCGTTGGGATTTTTTCTTGGATGGGAGAGTTAGAGAGAAGCTGAGGGGGCCCAAAAACATTATTTCAGGCCTTGAATCAATCTACTTTCTCGGGACTGAAGAATTTGATGCATGTTATCAAAATTACCTTAAGGGGTGAATTTTGGATAACAAGAATCACGATCAATATCGTAGCAAGTAATGGTGCTTGAAATGTTTTCTTATTTTTGGGGAAAAATTTGTTGTAAGAATTTTTTTTATAAATTGCATGAATTTATCATGCAAATGGTTGCAGTGCTAGAGGTAAGGATTTAATTCCTAAGATAAGATTTTGACAGAGCCAATCTTTCTGAGAAACCATCTGAGAAACCTGTTTAGTTCTTTTGTGTTAAATGTTATCATGTCAATGTGATTACAAGTGTACATCCACTGACAAACTTTGAGATTGTTCTAGAAGCTTTCCCCTGCTAATGAATTTAATAAAATTCAAGTTAAACTGTGTTTATTTTGGGAAAATCATGTTTGCTTCATTTCTTAATGTCTGTAAATAGTTTTTCTTGTTCCCATTACAATCTTACATTGAAATATTTGTGAATCACACAAGATCTTATCCTTGTGATAGTTTTGTGGCATTTGCAATTTCATTTATCAGAAGAGCTTTCATTTGATAGTGAAATAAACAAATTTAAAATCATTATACTTCTAGCATGATTATAATAAATTTTTTTAGCCTTTGAGGGTATGTTAGGTGTGATGAAATAGAGGTTGACAATGTTTAATTAAGTTTTTCAATTTGAGCCTTCATTTTGGATTCTTAAAGTTTGTGTGAAAACGTGCTGATTTGGGCCTCCATTGAAGCACACCTTCTGGTTAAAGGAACATTCGAACTATTCTGAAGCATTTTTTTTTATGAATCCTTCCATTTTTGTAAAAGCACTCGAAGATCTGGAGAATCAAGTTCTTTCCACCTCACCCCCACCAAAAAATTCATTTAGAAACAACCAATCTTATCCATACTACCCATGTTTGTCCTGTGTGTGTACAGAGGCATAATTTCTATTACCAGAACATGCAGAAGCAATCAAGTTTTCATTGTCTCTAGTGGCGTAAACTTCACTTACAGAATATCTCCATTATATAGGGTGACAACTCGTGAGAATTAGGTTTTTTTGTATTGATCATATTTTCTTCAAGGTTTTCTTAATAATTTTGCAAGGAAGGACATCTCTATCTCCTCCACAAACAACAGGCTACAAAAGGGTCCTCTCACCCTGGTTGAAAGGAACAACCATAAATTAATGAGTATAGGTCGAATCCTCTTGAGGGTGCTATCAATTTCTCCAAATCTGAGTAACAAAGAGAAAGTTGCTTTTCTTCCTCGGCTATAAAATGACACACAACATGATCTGCTTCTCTCTACGCTTCCTTTCAAATATGTGATGATGCATAGCTTCTAAGGGAGAATCAATCTGGGCACCAACTTAGCTTCTGGTGCCAATTTCCTTTTTCAGCAAAGTATTGCAAGGGGTTGAGTTGAAATACACCATTATGGAGAAGAAAGCATTTTATTTTGTAAAAGCAAAAAAGGTTTTTAGAACTTACATTTTGAGCTCTAAATTTGTTGCTTATGTTCCCCACACCATGGTGAGAGAGATCTTATCAAAGATGGAGGTCTCAAGAAAAAGATGCAGATGGGTGAACAAGTTGTAGGAACATGTCATGGATATCCAAACCACAAAGTTGGTAAGAGGTTCTGGCTTAGCTAAGCTTATGGATGAAAGTAACTTGAAAAATATTGAGGTGAATGAAGTAGAAGAAGGAAGGGTGGTGTCCTGGAAAAGATGATGAGTTTTGAATGGTACAAAGATTTAATTTTTTATCTTAGAAATCTATACTTCCCTGAGTATTGAAGTAAAAATCAGAAAAGATCTCTTAAGTTAGCATCCCATAAATATGTTATAATTGATTTTGGGTTAGCTTGGAAGAAACCTGAGGGAGTTCTCTTAAGGTGCATTACTTAAGATGAAGCCCCCAATATAATTGCTGATCTCCATGGAGGATTTTGTGGGGGGCATTCTAATGGAAGAGTCACAACACAAAAGATCTTGAGGGCTGGTTATTGGTCGCCAAATATATTAAAGGATACAACTCTCTTGGTTAGAAGATGTGAGAGTTGTAAGCGCTTTTCTAGAAGAATGAAATCTTCAGGCTCCCTTCCTTTACATCATGTATCAATTGAATCCTTGTTCAAGAAATGGGGAATGGATTTCATTGGTGAGATTTTAGACCCTTCAAGTTCTGGCCATAAGTGGATTCTTGTAGCTATTGATTACTTTACTAAGTGGGTGGAAGTAATCCCCACCAAGAGAGAAACACACCAGATTTTCATGGAATTCATGTTGAACCATAGATCTGCATGTTTGGAGTGCCAGTTAAAATCTTTCCGGACAATGCCATGAGCTTTAGAGATAAATCTTTGGTGGCAATGTGCAAAGAGTATTGGATCAATTTTACGTATGCTTCTAATTACAATCCCCAAGGAAATGAAAAAGCTGAGTCCAGTAATAAAAAATTGCTGAAGATTATTAGAAGAACCTTGGATTTGAACAAAAGGAAGTGGGGTGAGTAGATGAAATTTGTTGTTTGGGCTGATCAAATTCGTGTTAAAAGAGCTACTGGAAAAAGTCCATTTGAATTGGTGTATGGAAATCAAGCCCTGCTTCCCCTACATATGTAATTATCCTCATATCAGTTCATTCAACAACTAGAAGATCAAGAAGTTAGTCCATATTATGCCCGCATTAACCAGATTGTTGAACTTGATGAAGAAAGCAGAGCATCCCACCTGAGGCATGTAAAGTTCAGAGAAAAATTGAAGAAGTTATTTGACAAGAAGGTCACTCTAAGGCTTTCAATGTTGGAGATCTTGTGTTGTTATGGGATAGAAGGCATGAAGATAAGGGCATGCATGGTAAATTTGATGCATTGTTGATGGGCCCTTACTCCATTGACATTCAAATTGGTGAACATACCTTCTTATTGAATGACTTGGATGGATAATTGCTTAAATTACTTGTTAATTCTAGGCATTTGAAACATTTCCTTGATTGATTCTCTAGAATCAAGATATGCATCATTTGTATAATGCATAGTTCATTTGTTGTTTTCTATTTTTTGTTTTGTTGCTCGTTCTGGTCCTTGATGACCTAGTTTTGTTGGTTTCCCAGTTCATTTTTAGGAGATGGTTCTGGTTTTCTACTCTACAAGATGACTCCTTTCCCCATTGGATATTTTGTCCACTTGGTCTATTATTTGGCACTTGTGGCACTCACAGGGATTGACCATCCCTGAGTCAGAGTCGATGTTGTTTCTCAAATTAGTATCCCCCATTTTCCATTAAAATCCCTTAGTTTGTGGCCTTTGTCACATTTTAATCTCCCCGTGTTGTGCTTGAAAATACTTTGTCTTCCATTTGGTTTTCGTGATCAGTCCCCTCCCTGGGTCAAGGGTCACTTAAAGCTGCATAATTGATTTTCCATTTCCCTGTCCATATGAAAGAGTCTTTGAATTGGGCATAAAACTCAGGTTGTTCCTTTTCTTTCCATTTTATGCAATCGGTAATTACTGTCCTTGTCATTTTTGTCCCCAATAACTGAGGAAACAAGAATAGATGCAACTCGGGAGATCATGTTTGAACCTTGTAATATCTGCAAATTTTCTGGCGCTAAAGAAAATTTCATCTTCGGGCTCAAACAATTGTTCTCCTAAAATTTTACGGTTTGACGGGTTTGTTTTCCCGGTCAAATTTACATCTCTACATCATTGGAAGCGAGGAACTTTTTCAGTTGGATGCGGCTCAGCGGGGCACTCTAAAATTTTTGTGGCTTGCCTCGACCCAAAACTTGTCCACATGGAGGAATGACACTCATTTGAATGTTCACCTTTTGGTTCTACCTTGGAGTTACACGAGGGGGACACGTGGAGGACTCATCTACTTTACATGGACTTAGAAAATTTTTACATACATCCACTATAGGTTTTGGTGGGATACGTGGTGGACTGGCACTTATTTGAGGATCCACCTTGGGGTCTCACCTTAACAACTGTGACAGGGAGACAGGTGGTGGCTTCCACCATGTCTTCCCATACTTAGAATTTTTCAAACAAGTTTGAGAGTCCTGGGACACTTGGTGAGCTTGCACTCATTCAGGGTCTCCGTTATTAAGCACCATCTTGAAGTTGCACCATGAAGACATGTGGAGGGACCACACATGTTTGGGGACCAGCCCCTGATTTTTTCTTTGAAGAAGCACCAGGAGGACACTTGGAAGCTTCCACTCACTTTGTACTTTTCTCATACTTCTCAACAGCCAAAGGAGATTACATCGGACCCTAGACACATGGCACGTTCCGCCGAGGCTTCAAATTTTAAAATTTTTTGTTAGGCTAGGACACGTGGTGAACCAACGCTCATTCAGGGTATTTACTTTTGGGGAGAATCTCAAGAGGCACCATTGAGACACGTGGCATTTTGAAAATTCAAAAGGTGGGCCTCCGAGGGAATTTTGAATTTTTTCCTTTTTGTGAAAAGGAGGTTAACATGTAAAAAGGAAGCGTGGTTCCGCTGGGACCCACATTAGGACACGTGTCAAGCCCATTTTCCCCAAAAGTTGTAAAAGGTAAAAGGGAACTCGCCAGGCCCCTTTTAACTTGGATCTCCAACGTGGATAGTCCAAATTCAAAAGGGGAATCGGTGGCAACTGTTCATTTGTAGCTGATTTTCCACCATTTTTACTCCAAAGCTCCTGGAGATGTGAGTATTCATGATTTCTTGATGTCTCCTACATGCCAAATACAGAGGAAAATTAATTTGATATCTTGGTTTGGTGGGGAGGATTTGAAAACATCTTTTACCATTACGATGTGATCTAACTATCGGGTGCGACCCGATCTTCCATTTTTCACTTCCTTGGCATGCAAAGAACCAAATTTGACAGATTAGAGGCAGAATTAGTTGGCGCATGAGATGAAGATCGAGCTACCAGATGAAAGAATTGAATGTTGGATATATTTGAAGAGATTTCCCCCTGAGCACCTGACAAATTTTTTCCAAATACGATTCTGGGAAGCACGATCAAAATCGTAACAATTAATGGTGCTTTAAATGTTTTCTTGTCTTTGGGGAAAACTCTATTGTAAGAAAAAATGTTATAAATTGCATGAATTTATCATGCAAAGGGTTGGAGTGTTAGAGGTAAGGATTTAATTCCTAAGAGTAGAGTTTGACAGAGCCGATCTTTCTGAGAAACCAGTTTAGTTCTTTTGTGTTAAATTTGATCATGTCAAGGTGGTTGCAAGCGTACAACCATTGAAAAGCTCTAAGATTGCTCTAGAAACTTTCCCCTACTAATGAATTTTAAAATTGTGTTGATTTTTTGCAAAATCTTGTCTGCTTCGTTTCTAAGTGTTTGTAAACAGTTATTCTTATTCCCATTGTAATCTTGCATTGAAATCTTTTTGAATCACACAATATCTTATCCTTTTGATAGTTTGGTGGCATTTACAATTTCATTTATCAGAAGAGATTTCATTTGATAGTGAAATAAATAAATTTAGAATCATTGTACTCCTATCATGATTCTAAGATTGTTTGTTAGCCTTTGAGGGTATCTTAGGCGTGATGAAATAGAGGTTGATAATTTTTAATTAAGTTTTTCAATTTGAGCCTTTATTTTGGATTCTTAAGTTTGTGTGAAAACGTGATGATCTGGCCCTCCATTGAAGCACACTTTCTAGTTAAAGGAACATTCTAGCTGTTCTGAAGAATTTTGTTGATCAAACCTTTAATTTTTGTAAAAACACTCAAAGATATGGTGAATCAATTTCATTCTGCCTCACCCCCAACTAAAAAATTCATTTAAAAACAACTAATCTTACCCATACTACCTCTATTTGTCCGGTGTGTGTACAGAGGCATAATTTCTATTACCAAAATATGCAGAAGCAATTAGGTTTTCATTGTCTTTAGTGGCCTGACCCTTGCTTAGAAAATATCTCCATTATCTAGGGTGACAACTCGTGAGAATTAAGTTTTTTTGTATTGATCATATTCTCTTCATGGTCTTCTTAATAATTTTACAAGGAATGACATCTCTATCTCCTCCATAAAAAGCAGGCTACAAAAGCGTCCTCTCAACCTGGTTGAAAGGCACAACCCTAAAGTAGTGAGGATAGGTAAAATCCTATTGAGGGTGGTATCCATTTCTCCAGATCTGAGTGACAAAGAGCAAGCTACATTTCTTCCTCGGCTACAAAAAGACACACAACATGATCTGCTTGTATCTAAGCTTCCTGTCTAATCTGTGATGTTGCTCAGCTTCTGAGGGAGAATCATTTTGGGTACCAACAGACACACTGCAATAAAGCTTCAGAACGGAGGAAAAATCAGTCTTTATTACTCAAAAGGTGTAAAATACAAATTTCTGTAGCATAACAATGCATAAAATATCCTCCCCCAATGCTTATAAAAACCATGGAGAATATATAAGAAAAATAAATCTACCTCCCAACCAATCCAAAAAAAGGACATGTAACATCCATCTGACCCATAATGCATACTTTAATCTTTATCAATGAAAGGCTATAATTAATTTCACTTTACCGGAATCAACTTGTGTTGATTCTCCCTATTGCAAATTTAAAGAAATGAAAGGGCATTTAGCAAAGGTTAAAGTGTTTAATAAATTTATAAGGTAAAGTAATTTTAATAGAAAAGCATAATTTTGTCCTTTTGTGAAAAGTTATTCTTCGCTTTTCTGTATTTTGGACACATGCATGGTATTTGGCCACTTTTGTCTTACTCCCATTTAAGACATTGAATGGCCTTGAACAATACTTTCACTTTTCCTAGCTTGATGGCATGTATAATTAACACTTCTACGTTATGCCTTAGAAGACATGCATGGTGCTCGTTGCTTAATTTGTCTTATTCTTGCCAAGGCATCGCATTGTTTTTTATTATTCTATTTTCCTGATCTCGATGTCCATGCATCATAAGGTAATTATATCACCTTTATAGCTTTTAACATCATCTTCTTCTGCGTGGATGCTTGTAGAAGAGTAAGGGAAAAAGTAAGTTTTCTCCCTAGTTGCAACCCAACCGTGGTTTGAGAATTGGAACCTAAATAGGGAAAAACCCAAAAAAATCTTCTCGGTTTGTGCTTATGCTTTCTGGAAACTTCCCGTTGGCTAGTGTAACTCTACTAGAAATTCTTATGGCCGCCTCTAAGGTTTCCTCTCGAGATATTTTTTTTCCTCTTCTCCTGCCATTTTTGAAGGTCTTTCTCTCCATATTTAATCATGAATGCCATTTGATTTCATTTGGAGCTCGGTTAAGCACCATTCTCAGCCATTATTGGACATATGCAATTTGAGCCCTACTTCTGGAAACAAGGGAGATTCATTCCAGTCCAGAAAATATCCATTATTTTTGCTATTGACATTTAGATTTAGCTCGACTTTGTTCTCCCGAGTTGGGGTTTTCGCCATTTCATATCTGGCTGTGCAATTTTATTAAAGGCTCGAGGTTGTGCTTATTTTCTTACTGCCATTATCCATTGCTTGGGATTTGCTTGGGATCTCTTGTTAGCTCATCTTCTCGCTGGTAAGCCATAGATTTTGACCAACAATCTTGCATTTCCTCTTCTCAAAAATGGGTGGTTTGCTTTTGGGAGTTTTGTTCTGTTCCTTTTCTAACTCAGCATTTTACGCTCTAACTCAATTCATCTTATTTTCCTGAGCTACGGTGGGTGAAATTTAGCTTCAGATATACTCATAGACCTGGTTTTAGGTTTTTTGGGCCATTATTTCATTCACCCAGGGGCTCGGTGTTCTCACATTGAGCTAAATTTGTGTTCTTCCATTCAGTGATGAGCATGTGAGCCTTTACCCGAGTTTTTCATTTATACCCATCTGGGTTTGGTTCTCTTTTCAAGCTTGTTTTTTGTGCTTATGGTTGGGTTCGAGCTTGGTTCTCTCCGTACTGTATTTTTTAACACACTGCATTTTCTCACGGTATTCAAAATGTGAGTTGGGTAGTCATGCTTTTGGGATTCTATGTACTTGGTTTCCCTTGTTTTGTTTCAGGCCTTGAGTATACATTTGAATTTTCTTTTGATTATTTTGGCTCTACTTTCCCACGTGTTAACGCAAACTTGATAGCTTATGATATCTAATAATTTGTACCCTCATTATGATTCTGCTTGGTACATTGAGGAAGGCTATACCCTGTGTTTCAATTTTGCTCAAACTTTTACAGTTTTGCTTGATTTGCTGAAACTAAACTGGGTCGTGTACAACAGTTACTTGTTTTGACCTCAATCTTCCCCGATTTGCTACAAGAAATTGATTATCAGTTCCATTTTTTGGTTCGAGGGCTGAGCCTTGACGTGTCATTTCATTCTGTAACTTCATATTTTACCAATAAAAATGTAGTATTCTTACTTTTCTTTAGATTACCTATAAGATATGTTTATTCCTGAACATAACAAGTAACCACCTTATTCTTAAGAGAACTTGTACTCTTTGAATTACATTTATGGAACTTCTTTAGTGTAGCTGTATATCTATTTTATAACTGAAACTATGTCTTCCTTGCTGAATCCATCTGGCTTTCATTATGTAGAGTAGTTGCCTCTGTTTTGAGCTTGCGTTATTGAAATATTTGTGGTCTTGGTAATTATTTGGGAAAATTATTTCAACACTAAGATATCTCCACAGATTTATTTATCATAGACATACTTTCCGAATGAGGGGTTTATTCGTAGATGTGTAACTTTTTTTTGGGAAACATTATTGTTGCAGATGTAGGGAAACATTATTGTTGCAGATGTATGGAAAAATGAATTCTTCCCCTTAAATTTTGCTTTCCTTTTCTATATAATTATGTATTGCATTTTCACAAAAGCATGGTTTTAGGTTATCAATGTATCATCCAACTATATGGTTCTTAAGCTTAGAAGATGCGTATGTACCCTGTTTATATACTTCACCATTTCATCTTTGAGTGTTGTATAGTGATATTTATTTGTTATATGTACTTTGTTTGGTCATTTAGGATAACTGCCTTGTGATAATTTGATCATTTAAGGCACTTTTAAATTATTTAGTTTATCACGACATTCTAACAAGCTTGTATTCTACTTTTCTGAAAGTAGACTTTCCTTCTTCTCCGATTTGTTTAAGACAATTGTTATTTCCCGTTATCAACTCATGAATAACAATTTCATAATTGTATACATTAAGTTTCACCATAAAGCTCTTTAACCTGTCTCATGAATTAGCATGAATTGGAACATAAAATTCTGGAAAATGATCACGAAATCTATTTTTTTATCTCTCTTTGTTATTCAGGAGTAATTTAATCATGTACCTGAACATTTTGAAAAATATGGGGAAGTAGCCTCTCCTTTCATCCTTCACTGATCTTTCTTTCTTTCTTGATATGAATTTGAAAGTGGTACTTCAATGCTCATGAGATATAGTGACATGTACTCTGTGATTTTGTTTCTAGTTTCTTTTCATGCCTCTAATTTGAACTTGCTAATGCATATACATATGAAACTAGTAACATGAGATATCAATGACCCTGAGCTCTAACCCTTCTATTTTTCACTTTCAGGTACTTAGAAATGTGGCTTGAGAAATCCGGAAATCTTGGAGCAACCTTCACACTCAAGAAATGATGGGTTACTCATCCCTCATACTTTAAACTTTGTATTTATCTGAATTTTTTTTTTTTATTGTATCGATATCCCACATATTGTGTGGGATAACTTTACTATTTCTTTATGAATATATGAAATAACCCTCTGTTATGAGTTGTATAATTTCCTTTCACATTTCATTTTGTAATCGTGATGTGGAGTGAACTTAAGAAACTCAAAACATAATGCAATTTAACCTAAGAAATAAATAAATAACCTGAATTAATTATACTTGTCCTTCAAATTTGTCACTTGATTGTAGTTCAAGAATGTTATCCTCATACATGCTACCCTTTCTGCCTTCCTCATGGCTTTGTAATGGTATTTTATAGATGTCGCACAACTTTGATGAAGGTGAAAACTTGGAATGGCAACATCTATGAGGTGTGACTTTCTGTAACAACACATGAGTTATAGATTTGATGCTATGTTGTCTCGAAAACCATCTAAACAAACAGCCATGTGAAAAAATTTCTATACCCCTACCGGTGATTTAGTAATCAAAAGTTACATCCCCCTACTTGTGCAGGAAACATTGAATTTCCTAAATGAGTAAATGATATTATTTTTATAATTGAGTTATGTAATTCCTTATACTTTCAGCTCTTATGATATGGAATGATAGTATAATGAATTAAACAACTTAACAACATAGATAATAACACTTAGTCATAGGAAATGAAAAAATTGAAATATATTTGTAACTGAATCATGAATATCTGTAATGCAAACAATAACTATGTTTGTTGTTCTAGAATCCAACCCCTTAACTATGAAGTTATTTATTACTTCCTCAAGGCTGTACTTTAGTTCTCCAGAGGTATTGTGCATCTTTGATGAAGGGGAACATGGAATAATAACATATATGAGGTTTCGCATTCCACAACAACACACATAGCTAGATTTTTCCTTATCGATCCACTTATTGAAAAACCCAATTAAACAGTATGTACCCCCCTACCTAGGTTGATTCATCAATTCGTTCTATCGAAAACAAACTTTCGAGTTTCCCATTTTTGCACAATTGTAAAACTTGTCAACATTTATGACGATCCTATGGGGAAAGTTGTTTCCTAGCTTATAGGACTAGAGCCTTTCTCTATTCCATTGGTTATGGAGTCAAAGAATATAACCAAAATCTACCTTTTCTAAAAATCTGACATTTCTAAAAAAAAAACTAAAGTTGAGAAAGGATCTGGTAAACTAGATCGAAAGTACGAATGCACTTATTGAATTGAAAAACATTGCAATTTGCATGATCTGTACTTATTGAAATGGAAATCCTACTCTAACCAAACATAGTAAGATTTTCAATAACAATGTTTGAGAAACATAGCATTCATAATAATGGAAAGTTCCTCTATATTTAGCCTTGAAATATGAAATGCATTATGGTCTTTGCAAGTTTCAATCATGTAATCACTACTCCAGATCCTGTCAAACTTCATGTGGTTTCTTGGCTTTGCATGATTAGTATCCCATTTCAACACAATGTCTCCTTCATTAAATAATTTAAACTTAGCATTTTTATCAAACCTTCTCTTGACCTATTTCTGATTCTTTTCCAGGTTCAGATGATCTTCATCTCTTAGCTCTTGCAGCTCTTACATTGGTTCATTCTCAGGTAATTCCATTTGATGTAGTAAATTCACCATGGGTAGCTAAACTAATATAGGCATTCTTGCCTCATGCCCATAAACGAGCATATATGGGTAATTTCCAACTGATCTTTTAGGAGTCACTCTATCAGCCCAAAGTGTTGAAATCAACATCAGATACCAAGCTCTTTTGTTGTCTTTGAATTTTCTTCTGATAATATTTAAAAAAAAATTATTAGTACTTGTTATCTCTTGAAAGTGCACCCTAGTTGAGAGATGAAAGTAGAGGTTCTAAGGTTGCATGATCTCTCACTTTTGTAGATATAATGAAAACACCTCAAGTTTGTGGGTACACCTATTGTGGAGGTGAGTCTCCAGTATCAAGGTTGGTTCCTTATTGATGTATCCTAAACTATTTTTTTGGGTTTTGAGGGTAAAAATATGACTGTAACTAAAAATTGAAATGGGTTATACACCAGAATTATTGAGGGATTTGATTGAGTATGTGCACAATAAATTTGAAAATGAATTTTAGATGCACAAACCAATTGTTTTCAACAATAGAATATTAAGGAAAAACACTTATGTATTGAGGGATAAATCACAACACAAATAAATAAAAATGCACACTGAGACTATGCAGGAAATACCAAATTTGCAATAAAGTAAGATGATTAATCAGTTAATTACCATTCACAAGAATTAATATAAATATACACGTCATTGTAAATAAATGGAAATGCCAAAACTAGTTCTCATTCAAGGTAAAACTGGCAGAAATATGCTTCAGCACTCCTATGTCAAAGAAGTCCTTTCGTTGTGCTTTGACAGTGCACACAATATATAGAAAAAATAATTCACCCCTTCCCTCCTGAAAAAAGGCTAAAATTTTTACTCGCTCATGCATGCTAATTTTACCCCTTTATCATGAATTAATAAAGGAATAGAAATAGACATGTTGATTATAGTGAGGAATTAATAGCCTTTGATACAAAAATAAACTCAGGTCAAAGTGCAATTGACTGATCTATTTTTAATAAAAACTTGGGTGAATATTTCGCTAAAATTAATCACTTGCTTGTTGTACAAGTATCATCCAATGTAAGCGTATGCTTTTGCCTTCTTGTAATATGATTAAATTAATCTTATGTCTACTGATGTTGACACCTATGCACTTCACATGGATATTATAATACTCCATTATTTTGTGAAAAATGAGGTAATTTTGGACTTCAAGTATTCACCCACTTGCAAGAGAATTTCTATCTTCTTCTCTTATCTATCCTCTTGTGGAGGCATGAAAAAAATACTCCTACTAAATATTGTTTTGATTTCCTTTTCTTAGCAAAAGACTCCATTCCCATTGATTCACCCTGTGGTGACCACCTCCACACATATGGAAAAATAATAATCTCTTCTTTACTTCACAACCTCCTTGGCATGAGACCTTTGACCAGATTAAGGTAATTTTGTGAGAAGTTTAAGGTAATCATTACTCCCTTTTCTGACATTGGCATTTAGCATATAGTTTGACCATATATTACTTGGCATAATCTTTGGTTTAATAATCATTTGGGGACCTTGGAAATGTGGTATATAATAATCTTGGTTTGACTTGGAAATAATATCTAAGTGATGGACCACCTTTGGTGTTATCATTGCATACATATAATTCAACCCCTTTTGATTAATCATCAACATGCTTTACAAGGTTGTCGGCATTTTATTATTTTGTGGCATATGGTTTTAGACCTTAGAAAGTTCAATGCAATGATTATTTGAATTATTGGGGCTGGACCTTTCCCCACGATGACTCAATGCTTGGAAGAATTTTTGGTGGCTTAGCTAAACCATGTTTTACATGTAAGTTGATTTCCCTATATTTTGACCATTGATCATGTATTTTACTTAATCTTCACTGTTGATCTGGTTGCTCCATAGGGTAGGGTTTATGTTTTATAATAAATTACGTCAGTGATTTTATGACCATTGATCTATGTACCTTCAAATGTGGATCGTCGATCTTTATTGCTTATAAATATGAGCTTGCATTGAATTTGGCACAAGATCTTGATCATTGATCTTCATCCTTCTTAATTTTGAACCGTTGATATCTGAGTAATTTGATCTCTGGTGAGTTATGTTTCAAATGGTTGATTTGAAAAACAAGGCTATGTACCAAGGATCTTTGTACTTTGTGATCTCCATTGTTGATCACTAACAATGGGTTTTGTGATGAGTTAGGTTGTAAACGAGTAAAATAACTCAAACCATATCTCATTTTAATTTTGCATTAATATCTCGAGTGGCGAAGCCTTGGAAATTTTTTAATTCTCTGCCATGAATCTCTGACTTAAGCTTGATATGTTCTTTATTTTTTGGCATTTTCCTATCCCGTGAGGCTCTGTGTATTCAAACAGATGCATATTTTTACCATTTTTTTCTCTGTCGAGCTCCTGAGAAATACTTTGTAGAGGTGGCTACCATTATTCTATTTCTCAAGCTTCTGTTTTGAGCTTTAGAAAAATGAACTCACTGTATCGTGTGTGACCACTATTATTTATAAAGTTGAGCCTTACATTTTGAACCTTTTTCAACCTTTTTAATCATTTGATCTAGTCATTTTGAATCTTTCTTATCTTTGATATATAGTTTCTTTGATTTATTTGTGTTGTCTGGTAACCTAGAGCTTGAAACTTGATTTGGGTTCTTATTTCTTTGTCTGCATCTGATTTTTTGAGAGCTTGAAGGATTCAATGTTGAACTTGTAATTTTCATCTTATGTTTTGAGTTTCTTTGCAAAAATTGAAGGTTCTTCAAGGCTATTGAGTGTATAATATATTATTACAATGATTTTCAAATGAGTCTCTCAAACTTGGTAGATGCCTCACTAAGCTCGAATTGGATTTCTTTGTGTATTTCTATTGTAATCATTTCGTTATATCCGGTTCCAAATTTATATTCGATCACTGTATAATCTCTATTCTTTGCAATATTAAAGTGATTTTCTGTTCTGAACTCATAATCTTGATGAAATGCAAAAGGAATCTCTACAATTTATAATGACACCACACTTTTATGGGCTTCGCACATCCATGGTTGCCTTATCTTTTCTAGCTCTTATTTCATTGAAAAAATTTCTTTATACTACATCTTTCTCTGATTCATCATATAGATATGAATTTTTTGACTTGTGCTTTCCTTGAAACGATGCGGGTTACCTGTTTGGACCTTTGATTTGCCTTTACTATTGAGTGTTGCATATTCAATGGAGAATAATCTTATATGAGTTTGGACTTAGCCATCTAACTGCTATATTTTATCCACATAGGTTGTGAGTTTACATGGGCTTAAGATACTTTTACACCATTTTACTTTCTAAAGCCTTTGCTTATTGAGTTTCAAGTTCTATTTTTCTCATTCACGGTTGCCATTTGTTGTTTCTTGAAACTGGTTTGTCTCTAGGCTATTTGGGGATTTTTTATTTACCTTTTCGTGTTAGACTTATTTTGTTGTGCGCTCTCAATGCTCTATTGCTATGCCATTTATGAAGGCCTCTAAGCTCTTACTTTGGGTTGAGTGTATTTTTCTTCATTGATCTCGGATTTTAAGACTCGAATCTAGGCTTGGTTGAGTATTCCATTGTTTACTCTGTATTGAAAACTCAAACATACTCGACATGTCCCAGCTATTATTGTATCTTCTTAGTGAGTTACACTTTACCCCGCTCATCATTATTCACTTGAGTATTTTTATTTTTTACTAAACTTTCATCTTTTATAACTGATTTGTGTTATTTTTCATTACTAAAAACGTTCAAAAATAGGGAGCTTGCTAATCATTGTGTTTCAGACGACCGAAAATATGCATGATCCTAGCTCGAGGATTAAAGAGGGATACGTGAGAACTGATGTAGAAACAATGCACCACAACGAAGTTACACTCCGATAGTAATGTCGTAGCTCCAACACAATAAGAAGGATTTGAAAAATGGAAATAATATGCAAATAAGAAAACAAGTCTGTTGATGCACATCGATCAAATAAAGGAAGTACAGGGTGTTTTATAACCCCCAAGCCTATAAAAAGAAAGTAACTCCTATGACGCCACTGACGCATATGATGTGACTGGCACATATGATGCCACTAAAGGAGGAGTTACAATTCCAAATAAGGAGTGTAACTCCTATGAAGTTGTTATCCATATTTCACTCTGAGCTAAATATTGGATTGAATCATGACCCCACATAGAAGGAACCCGAGAAAACTCATTCAAATCCTATAAATTGGTTGTAAAAAGATTCAACAATAAAGTGGCAGAGGCCAAGAGAGATCAAAGGATACTGTACAAAATAAAATTACTTTGTTAGGCCATTTCTACATCTTAAATCCATTCTCCAAGTTATAGGCAGGTAGAACTATAAGATAGTAGGGTCAGAAAAGAAGGGGCGAGCCTACAGAGGAGACAAAAGCTATAAGAAGGAAGAAGAATGAATATTCGAATTACTCAGGCTCAAAACGCTTCAAGAAAAGGTCAAAAAATTACTAAGTATGGAGGAGGCAGTGGAAGGGACCACGTGTCCTAACGACACTTCTTCAAAAGTAAATCCAAAAGGAGAGCTCAGACTTGTGCCAGCCCTCCACGTAGAAAATTTTGAAAGAGAGTCAAGGGGTGGGCAGAATAGGATTCAAAATTTGGCTACATATAAAAGTGTAAGTGGAGAGTGCCAAGTGTTAGTATAGCGCATCTCCAAAAGTGGGTCCCAAGGCATAGACCCAAATGAGCGCAAGCTCACCACGTAGCCCAAATTCTAAAAGTAGGAGGGACTGTTGAAAATTCCACAGAGCAGCGAAGGCTAACAAGTGTCAACTCGATGCTCCTCCAAAATTAACTTTGGGTCAGGTTTGCAAATAAGCGTGGTGCCTCCACTTGTTCTCAAAGGGGGACATAGTTAGTTGAATAGTCAATGCATAAGCGGGCCGGTGGAGGTTACCAAGTGTCTTAATGGTGTTGTTTCAAGGGTTAAATGGAGAGAAGGTTCTCTGAGCAAGTGCTAGAGTAATGCGTGTCCCAGTGGAAAGCAAGCCATCGAGGAAAAAGTTGGGTTTTCCCCCTTATTGCCTCATAAGGGAGTAAAATTTGCAAAATGGCCTGCAACTCTACCCATGGAAAAAGTCAACATTTAGACTTGAGTTAAAGTCAAGGCAGGGAGTCAGGGAAAAAAATGAAAGTTTTATTTTCATTCAAAAGGTATAAGGGTAAAGATAGAAGAGCATTTCCTAGCCAACCAAAAGGAGCCACGTGTCCAAGCGGATCTTCGGGGTTGTGGGACTTTCTTAAGTTTTGTGTTCTTTTCGGTAATAAGACAAAAGGTAAATTGTAGGCTCGTGGGCTAAATTTTTGTTCCAATCTGGCTACCATGTGTCCCAAAACAAAAGGGGAACCAATTTTTCAAATTCCCCCCCCATTTGTACAGAATCGATGCAAACTTCGAAGGGGCATATTTTTCGACCTAGGTCTCAAAATATTTCAAATCTGACACCATTGGAAATATCTCGATCTCGTCTATGCCATGAGAGTCTAAAAATTTAATTTTTGGGATGTTAGGTAGGATAAAAATGAAGTAACGTCTTCAATCCTTCAATGGAGGATCATTAGTCTCAACAACCAGATCGGTTCGATCTATTTCCATTTTTTTGTCTTCCTTCAAGGCGCCGAACCAAGGATCGATGGAGTAAAGATGGATTTGGGGGAAGGTATTAGCAGGATCATTAACAGTGGTGTCTGATCTTTGACCTACATTTTCCCACTTCTCGTCTCTCTCTTTCTTATCTATGATCGAATCTATAAATATGGAGTCCAAGATTCATTGTAAAGGGTTGGAAATTTTTATGTTTTGCAGGCTCCCTTCTCCTTCTAGCAAAATGATTTGTGGGGTTCAGGCCTTCCATCAAAACTGTAATATGTTTCTTCCTTTTGGATACTTTGTAATGAACTATATCAATCTATAGAGAAATAAAATACTTTTGTGATCGATCTTAGATCCTCTCTTGTTTTATATTTCTTTCATTTGGTCTCTCATTACAGATCTGGCTATCTATGCTTATTTATTGTATGTATTTTATTGGTTTGTGTTAAAGTTAAACTAACTGTTCATCATTCCTTTGGTGCATCACATGGTACTTTAGTTATTTCTTATTTCTTATACTCTTTCATCCCTGTCTCCTTGGCAAGTTTTAGATTAGGTATAGAAATAGATCCTTTAGCAAATACTTACATATGCACCTAAATAGAGAGAGTTGAAGCAATAAAAACACTTCCATTTCCATGTCACAAGAAGGCTCTTCAAAGCTTGTTGGGGAAGATCAAATTTGTTCAAAGGTTTGTCCCAAAATTTGTCTGCTCTGGTTAAGCCAATAACACTAATTTTGAAGAAGAGATTAACATTCAGATGGACAGCTGAAGGAAAGGAAAGCTTTGAAGCTATGATCAAAGAAGCCATATCACAAGCCCCAACTCTTGAAAATCTAGATTTTTCCAAGGACTTCATATTGTATGCATTTGGTGGTAGTGACACTATCTCTGCAATCTTAGTTCAGCATAGAACAAAGAAAGTGCATAACAACCAATTACTTTCTTGAGTCAGAGTCCTAGAAGACTATGAGGTAAGCTTCTCCTTCATTGAGAAGCAAGTCTTGGATAGTAATCAGGGTACTGAAAAAGTTTAAGCATTTGGTTTCAAATAAAAAAATCCAACTACTGGTCTCCCATGTAGGAGTCAAAGAATTCCTTGTCAGCAAGGACGTGAATGAGAAACGTGCAGGATGGATCACTCGTGTCATGGAAATGACATTGAGATCAAGGTCACCAAGCTGGTCCATGGGAGGGGCTTGTGTGAGCAACTAGCCTTTGTTCTCAAGATGAAACAAACAGTGAGAAGGAGGTTGTTCTTATTCTACAAGATGATCAAGAAGAAGGGAGAGATGACGTACCTACTCCCTGTTGGACCCAAGACATGGTGCGCTTCCTTCAAACAGGCCTATGTCCTCATGGGATGAGTAAAGAAAAAATAATACATTTCAGGTTATAGGCCATCCCATATGTTCTTATTAATGGTGTCTTTTTTAAAAGAGACATCAATGGCATTTTGTTGAGATGTATTGGGAAAAATGAGGTGGAAAAGGTGCTATAAGAATTCCATGTTGAATCAGCTAGAGGCCATTTCGCTCCAAGAGTGACAACACTCAAAATCATGAAAGTAGGTTATTACTGGCCAATAGTGTTTAGTGACTGCTATACATGGATCAAAATGTGCAGGAATTGTGCTTTCTTCAAACAAAAGGAGAGGCTAGCATTACTTCCATTACACCCAATATCAATCAACCAACATTTCATGTAATGGGGATTGGACTTCATTAGAGTCATTAACCCAAACTCAAGCCAAGGTCACAAATGGATCCTGATAGCAACAAATTATTTTACCAAACGGACGGAGGCAGTGACACTCAAGGAAGCAAATGAGTCCAGTATACTGGATTTCTATGAAGGGATAGTGACCATATTTGGAGTACCAGACATCATCATCTCAGACAATGCATTATAATTTATTGGTTCCAAGATCATAGGATGGGATTTGCTAAGAATGGGACTTATTTGAGCACTTCATCAAACTATTACCCTCAGGGTAATGGCTACACTGAGTCCACAAATAAGAACCTGCTAAAGATCATCAGGAGAACTCTTGATGAGAATTAAAGGGCCTAGCACAAAAAGTTAAAAATGGCCTTATGGGCTGATAGAATAACACCTAAGAGATCCACAGACAAATATCCATTCAAGCTTGTCTATGGGAAGGAGGCAGTGTTTCCTATATAACCTAAGTTACTTGCATTGGAGCTTGTGAAACAACTAGAGATGTCTGAAATTTGGACCAATGGAGGCCAGGTATGTGGAGTTGATAGAATTATAAGAAACCAAAGAGAATGCTCTCCAAGAATTGGAGAAGAATCATGCTTTAGTATAGAAATGCTTTGATAAGAAAGAAAAAGTAAGGACCTTCCAGGAAGGAGACCTAGTTTTGAAATGGGATACAAACGGAGCAAAACTAGGGAGACATTCTAAGTTCGACGCCATCTGAAGTGGACCCTATATGATAACAAGATGAAAAAATAGTAACTTTTTCTAATTGTCTACATTTGAGGGCGAAGAGTTTCAGATTCCAGTAAACAGGATCTATCTTAAGCACTACTACTAAAAGGGAGTCTCACTATGTACATATTAGTTTAGTTTCTATTTCCTCTAAGTGCTTCTGCACATTGTCTTTTTGTAGTGTATATTTCTTTTATCCTAAGAGATTTTGCACACTCTGCATGTTCCATTTGGAGCATGTATGATTTCAAATTTTGTACATAGTCATGGTGTTGTTTTGTTGCTCTTATGTAGTTCATTCAGAGAGACAGATTGAGTTGTGATTAAAATAATTTTCTACTCTTAGAAATCTTCATTTCGATAATTTCTTATAAAATTTGAGAGTGCAGGCGGTCCGGCTCGTCAACCAGAGGTAGGATTAGCATTAGACTATTATTCTTGACTCCCTGCCCAACAAATATGACAAAGCAATTGATCTCTTCATCTAGTAGAAATATGTCCCAATGATTCACCAAATTGTTATCCATATTTCACCTCGAGCTAAATATTAGATTGAATCATGACCCCGCATAGAAGGAACCCGATAAAAATAATTAAAATCATGCAAAATGGTTGCAAAAAGATTCAACAATGAAGTGGTGGAGGCCAAGAGAGATCAAAGGATCCTGTACAAAAGAAAATGACTCTATCAGGTTGTTTCTACATGTTAAATCCATTCTCCAAGTTACATGCAGGAAAAACTATAAGATAACATGGTTAGACAAGAAGGGGGGATGCTACAAAGGATTCAAAAGAAAGATGAAGGAAGAAAATCAAAGATTTGAAGTCCTTGGGCATGAAACAATTCAGGAAAAGGTAAAAAAAGGACTAAGTATGGAGGAGAACGTGAAAGGGACCACGTGTCCTAACGACACTTTTCCAATAGTAAATCCAAAAGGGGAGCTCAAACTTACGCCAATCCTCCACGTAGAAAATGGTCAAAGAGAGTCAAGGGGTGGGTAGAAAAGGCTTCAAAATTGGCTAAGTAGAAAAGTGTAAGCAGAGAGTGCCAAGTGTCAGTTGAGTGCATCTCCAAAAGTGGGTCCCAAGGCAGAGACGCAAATGAGTGTGAGATCGTCACGTAGCCCAAAGTCTAAAAATTAGGAGGGACCGTTGAAAATTCCATAGAGCAGCGGAGGCCGACAAGTGTTAACTCGACACTCCTCCAAAGAAAACTTTGGGTTTGGTTTGCAAACAAGTGCGGTGCCTCCACTTGTTCTCAAAGGGGGACAAAGATAGCTTAATAGTCAATGGATAAGCGGGCCAGCAGAGGCTGCCAAGTGTCGTAAGGGTGTTGTTTTAAGGGTAAATTGGAGAGAAGGTTCCCAAGTGAGTGCCAGACTAACGTGTGTACCAAGGGAAAGTGGGACGTTGGGGAAAACATTGGTTTGTGCCTGTTGTTACCTCAAAAGGGAGTAAAAATTGAAAAATGGCCTGTAACTCTGCCCAAGGAAAAATTCAACATTTAGACCCTAGTTAAAGTCAAGGCGGGGAGTTGGGGAAAAAATTGAAATTTTGTCTTACGTTCAAAATGCATAAAGGTAAAAATCAAAGCGCATTTCCCACCCAACAAAATGGAGCCACATTTCTAAGTGGAGCTTCAGGCTGAAGGAGTTTATTAAGTTTTACATTCTTTTGCGCAAAAAAACAAATGGTAAATTATGGGCCCATGGGCCTGACTTTTGTTCTAATTTTGCTGCCATGTGTCCCAAACAAAAAGGGGGACGCATTTTTCAAATTTTTTTCCCTCCCATTTTTACAGAATCGATGCAAACTTTGAAGGGGCATATATTTCGACATAGGGCTTGAAATATTTCAAATCTAGCACCATTGGAAAGATATTGATCTCATCTACACCATGGAAGTCTGAAACTTTAATTTTTGGGAGGTTAGGTAGGAGAAAAATGAAGAAATGTCTTCAGGCCTTCAATGCAGGATCATCAGTCTCAACAACCAGATAGGATTTTATCTATTTCCACAGTTTCCTCTTCCTTCAAGGCACCGAACCAAAAATTGATGTAGTAAAGATGGATTTGGGGGCATATTTTAGTAGAAGCATTTATAGTGGTGGTTAATCTTCAACATATGTTTTCCCACTTCTCTCTCTCTCTTTCTTCTCTCCGATCAAATGTATAAATATGGGGGCAGGATTTATTGTAAAGGGTTGGACATTTTATAGTTTTGTAGGCTCCCTTATCCTTCTAGCAAAAGGATTTGTGGGGTTTAGGAATTTGATTAAAACTGTAATATGTTTCTTCCTTTTGGATACTTTGTAATGAACTGTATCAATCTATAGAGTAATAAAATACATTTGTGATCGATCTTATATCCTCTCTTGTTTTATTTTTCTTCCATTTGGTCTCTCATTATAGATCTGGCTATTTGTGCTTGTTTATTATATGCATTTTATTGGTTTTTGTTAAAGGCAAACTAAGTGTTCATCATTCCTTTGGTGCATCATCTGGTAGTTTAGTTATTTCTTATTTCTTATACTATTTCATCCTTGTCTCCTTGGCAAGTTTTAGATTAGGTATAGAAATAGATCCTTAGAAAATCCTTATGTATGCACCTAAACAGAGGGATAAGGAACCATTCTTTGATCTAGAGAGCTTTTCTAATTTGCAAGGTCCCACAGCTTAGGAAAAGTTTCATGTTATACAATCACACCAGATGATTCTACCTTAGAAAAGTAGATTCTTAGAAATCATTTGGGGGTGCTGTAATTTTGCACTAACAAACACAATGACGCAAATGAAAATGATAGATTCTATGATAGAATATGACACTTGTCATTTGACTCCCTAAGACCTATGACTATCATAAGCTGAGATGAATCACCATGTGATGTGTATGATGACTAGGTAGGTCACACACACAAACACCTCCTCTTCATCGAAGTTGAGGAAGAGGTCATGGTAAGCCAGAACACAAAAGAAGACTCCCTTAGACAACTAAGAAAGATGTGTCAATGGGGCCCGACAACTAAAGGCCTGATAAGGTTCCCATATAAAAACAACATATTTCTGGAAATAAGAAGAGGAGAAGAAGGAGGACTATATAGCCCGAAGAATGTGGGTGGCTGTAGCAGATCTCACACTAAGAAGACACTGCAAGGGAAGAAATTTAACCTCAACGAAGGGCTTGGTGAATATGTATGCAACCTGATCAGCTATCTAAACATATTTTATGTCGATGATGTTTGCATGTATCAGATCCCATATGAAGTGCATGTGAATCTCAATGTGCTTTGTTCGCTAATGTTGAACTAGATTTCTAAAAATCGAGATAGTGCTCATGTTGTCACAGTAGATAATGGTAGGCCACTGAAAGTGCATGCCAAACTATGTTAAGATACACTGTAACCAAACAACTTTGGTGGCAGCATTAACTACTCCTCTGTACTCAGCTTCTGTCGATGATATGGAAATGGTTTTCCGCTTTTTGCTGGACCAACTGACAGGACCTAAACCAAGATTAAAACTATATCCTGAGGTATATTTCTAATGATCTAGATCACCGACCCAATCTGATTCTATAAATCCAACCAATTCAATCTCATTCCCTCCTAAGTAATGAATACCATCTATGTGAGTGCCACGAACATAGTGAAGGATCCTCTTTTGTACTTTTAAATGTATCTCGTGAGGCTCCTGCATAAATCTAGACATGATCTTAACAACATAGGATAAATCTGGCCGAGTGTGAGTAAGGTATATCAATCTCCCCACCAAATTCTGATAAAGGGTACCGTCAACATAAGGGGAAGAGCAATCAGAAACCAACTTGATCTGAGAAATAAAAGGAGTGGGTGAGGACTTACAATCAAACATGTGAAACCGAGAAAGAAAATCAAGAGAGTAATTAGGCTGCGAGATCATAATTCCTGAGTTAGATTGTGAAATCTGGATCCCAAGAAAGTAAGGAAGCAATCCTAAGTCACACATGGAGAACTTGTTGGCCAAGGAGATCTTCACAAAATCAACGATAGAGGAAGAGCTACCCGTGATGAACAAGTCATCAACATAGAGAACAAGAATAAACATAGAGCCATCCTATCATAGAATATACACATTTGGGTCAGAGTGACATCAAGTGAAACTTGATGCAAGTAAAAAGGAGTTCATCTTGGAATACCAAGCCCGAGGGTCTTGTTTAAGGCCGTAGAGAGACTTATTTAAATTACAAACGAGGGATGGATCAGGGACATAACCCAAAGGTTGTTTTATACAGATCTCTTTGTCTAGGTCCCCATGAAGGAAGGAACCTTTTAACATGCATCTGGTATACTTCCCATTTGTTAGCAGTAGAAATGGAAAGGGTCAGTCGAATAGAAGTCATCTTTGTATCTGGAGAAAAGGTTTCTGAGTAATCAACCCCAGCTACCTGGGAGAAAGCCTTAGCTACAAGTCGCGCTTTATACTTCTTAACTTCTCCATTGGCTCCATAATTTGTTCGATATATCCACCTACACTGAATGATTTTTCTTCCTTTTAGAAGAGGGGTAAGATCCCAAGTGTCATTCTTTATGAGTGATGAATACTCCTCATCCATATTCGAATCCCACTCAAGAATCCCAAAAGCTTCATATAAATATAGTGGATCAGAAGTAGAGGTGAAGAAGGAGTGGGATCTAATGAAACTTGAGCGAGTATATCTCCCATCTGAAGGATCTCCAACAAAATATCCAACACTATGTAAAGTTTTCCTTGCCTAAATAGGTCCTGAAGGTTCAATCTCAGAGTCAAAATATTCTTCACTCAAGTGAGAAGGGACATAGTCGTCATGATCACTACTATCAAAATCAAAAGACTCAAAAGTTTGAGGATCGGAAGGAGTAGGGAGAGGAGTAACTCACTCAAAAAAATCATCATCTCATGAGTCATAATCTGAATCAGTGGGAAAAAGAACCTTAGTGGAAGTAAAATTCAAGGATGACTCATCAAATTTCACACTCCTTTTAATATAGAGCTCATGGGTTGTAGGGTTCAAAAATCGATATCCATTCATGCCATCAGAATACCCGACAAAGATGCAAGGTTTGGATTGTGGATCTAATGCCTTGCACTTCTTCTTGGGAATCTGAACCATAGCCCTAGATCTGAAGACTTGAAAGTGGTCAACATCTAGATTATGTCCAAACCAAGATTCAAAGGGTGTCATACCTATTATTGCCTTGTGTGGAACATGATTCTAAATGTAACAAGCACAATTCACTTCTTTAGCCCAATACTATGGAGGAAGGGACTTTGAATGAACCATACAAGTAGCCATCTCCTTTAGAGTTCGGTTCTTTCTTTCTGCAACTACATTTAATAAAGGTCTATAAACAACTGTACACCTCAAAGCAATCCCCTCAGAAGTGTAGAAATCCTCAAACCTATTACTCACATACTCACATCCATTGTCAATTTGAAGAACCTTTATAGACTTTTCCATTTGTTTCTCAGCAAGAGCCTTAAAGTTCTGAAAATGCTGAAAGAATTCATAACTAATCTTAAGAAAATATACCCAAGTATAATGCGAAAAGTCGTCAATGAAGGTTAGTATATATAGAGATCTAGAGAAAGAAGGAGATGGAAAGGGGCCAAAAACATCACTATGAACAATATCTGAGGGACGTGTAGCTCTCTAGGATTTTCCCTTATCAAGGTTTTTTTCAGGGTGCTTTACGAGGGTGTAACCCTCACAAAGACCTATAGAAAAATTAACTTGTGGTAACCCATTGACCATTTTGTTTTGAATCAATTGTTTAAGGTAACGATAATTTAGATTCCCAAAATGCTCATGCCATAGCTTGCCAACCTCATTTGCATGAGTGAGCAAGGCATTGGGCATCGAATCAGAAGTGAAGTGGGAAACGGTATACAACCGTGAATGGTGATCCTCCTTTCCCTCAACCACAGTGTAGTCAGAGTTAAGATCACGGATGATCACCAAGTTAGGACCAAATTCCACTCACATTCCTTAACCAAGGTGGGTGATTTGGTAAACTGATAGGATATTGGTAGAGATATTGGGAACACTCAACACTTGGTTAAATTTTCCACCTTCTATCTCTATTGATCCACTACCGGAAACCAACACATGAGTGTGATCACCCAACATGATTTGGGACATGCCACATGGTTCAATGCTAGACAATTCAACCTCTGAAGAAGCCATGTGGTGCAAGGCACCAAAATCAATAATGCAAGTTGATGATGGAGCTGATCTAGCTGTGAGGGCCTTACCTTTCTTCTTTTCATTGTTATACTCCTTTTCTTTTGAAGACTTTCCCTTCTGAGCATTTTGTTTGACACATTCAGGAACAATTATTTTATTCTTCTCAAGTAACTGAGCTAAATGATCAATTTTTTTCCGAAAACAATGATGCTTGTTGTGGCCAGGATATTTATAATAGGATCATTTAAACTTTTCCTTCGTCTCTTTAGGCTCAGAAGTCCAAGTGTTAGTGTTGGGCTTAGCTGGGGGTTGTTAGGTCTTGGTTTCTTTCTTAGGTTGGTCCTTTTTTTCTTTCTTCTTTTCATTTTTCTTACCCTTATTCACCACAAGGGCATGTGACTTGGATTTTAGAGTCCCCATTTGAATGATTTTTCCCTATTCTCAAATGAGTTGGGATGAAAAAATGTCAAATGAGGGATTTCATGGCATGGAAAGTTGAAACGAAGATAGAGTATTCAGGACCTAACTTAGAAATAATCAACAAGATCAATTGAGGGTCTTTCTTCTCTACTTTACACTCCTTTAGAAGTAGTCTAGTGTGACCAAATTTTGAGAAGAAGGCCTGCAGGTTTTCATAGTCACTAGGATTTAAACCTAGTAGTTCATTTTCTAACTCATGCAATCTCATGTCATATTACTTCCCAAACATCTCATCAAGCATTTTCCACGCTCCATTGGGTGTGAAGGAATATTCAATGTGGAAGAGGAAGTTGAAAGAGATAGACATACAAAGAAGACCTAATGCTTCATCATAGTTGTTGAACCATTTAGATCTTCTGGGTTCATCATTAGGTATTTTCTCTAACCCCATGGTGACACATTATAACCCATTACTTTGCAAAACCAATATAATTTTAAATTTTCATTCGAAGAAATTAAAAGGTGTGAGCATGGGTACTTTAGAGATATCCATAATTAAGAGATAGAACCAAAGAATGCACAAGGAAGGAGAGAGAAAAGAAACAACCACCCCAGAACAATATTACACCCCCCAAGTTTGGCACTTTATTTTAGTGCGTTGATTACAATCAGATGCGATTGTGTGCTGAGAACCAATTTGTCACTCACCTTGAAATAAACATAATAACGCGCAAGAGTGGAGACAACAATAAAGGTTTGTTGGGCGCAAAAGTTTGACACCATAAACGAGGACAAGAACAAGGGAAAATAAGAAGCGGTCGAGAAGGCCTTGTGATAAATAGTGTCTCACATGACATAAAATAATTCCCTTGCTGTAAGACTATGGAAGACGCACTCATAAGTCCACAAGCAATAAAAGACATAGAACAAGGCTCAAGATGATTTGAAATGATTCGATACAAGCAATACAATGATACCCCCAAAATGTGGCACATTATAAAATAGTGTGTTTAAAAAAATGATAATCCCATCATCTAGTGTGTGAAAAAACATGTAACTTTGACTAAAGAAGTGCTCAAAACCGAGCAACGAGTCACACGTTATAGAAAAAAAATGATTCCCGCACTTGATGGAAAATGCCAATAAGCCCTGCAAACGGATTAAAAAAGTGATCTAGACACATGCAAAGGGTGTCGTATGTATACTTATTGGTAATGGCATCAAACTTTAGATAGGGTTTTGTTTTATTGTGAGTGGGGATTAGCGTCCTTCTTACCCCAAACCTCACCCTCCATCTTTGAATCTTGAAGGAAGGATAATAAAACAAGAAAAACATACCCCCCAAAAAATTACAATGCCAAAAATAATGTTTCTAACCTTAAATTTTTTTGAAAAGATAAGATTAACCAATAATCAATTCAAAAAGGAAATGTTTAGGGGTCCACATTGACCGAGCTACTTCCAAGTGAAATTCCACGTTGTCATGCTAGGGATTGGTTTATTGAGCCTCCGAGTTGTACCTAGTAGATGTAGATGTAACCTCCAAGTGGAATACTGAGTCCACGTGTTAGAGGGAGGAAAATTTGACAAAAAAAGTATTCTCAACTAATTCTACTGTAAAATCCGTCGAGCTATGGGTTGTAGGTTGTCAAACGGAGCTAATGAAGAGACTAAAAGCGGTTATGCACAAAAGTATTTCAAGAGAGAGAGCCATGTGTTGTGCATAGACTGAAAGTGGATAGGAGATTTGTCAGGCTTGCAATATCAAAACAGTTGAGCAGAGGTGACTGAGTTGTTGGAGGTAATGTCGAACTGACACCGAGGAGGTTACAAGCGGGGGAACCGAGGTAACAGACGTTAAGAACTTGGTTAAGCCGGCGTGTGAGTAAGTTTGGACCACAAGAACACAGTCAAAGATTACCAAAAAACCCAAAACAAGGTTAAACCATAACAATGACAAGAAAATATTTATCATCCCGTAGAAGTTTCAACTACAGTCAACCACATCAACAATGTCAATGAGTAACCAGTAACCAAAATAATGATCACAAACCAATGTTGAGAAAAAATGCACGTTTTACGGCTGACAAAGGCACAAACGGAGTGCCCAATGTTGAATCCAAACACGAACATGCAAGAGATTCCAGATGTAGAGTGGAGCAGGGCACTGAATAGAAGGTGATGTAAGTTCAATTAGAGTCAACACTGATATGGGAGATTAGTGCAGGTGCAAAGTGGTCCAAATTGTGAACAATGCTAAGAAGGGTGTCGTCGGAGACCAACGAAGAAAACACAATGTAGAACCTAACCATGTAGAGCCGAGCACCAAACCAGAAGGCTGAGCCAAATGGTGGAGTCAGATGAAATTTCCTCAGCCTAGTTAACACCAGTGGAACACACGTCTATGCCAAAGAAAAACTGAATAGGTGGTCTAGTGTAAGGGCCAATAAAAAATGATGAGCTTGTGTCGAGCAAACCAGGTTGTTTCAGAGTGTACGACTATGACAATGTCAAGCGATTGAATCCTAAAAAAGAATTAACACAACAGCAAGAAGAACTGATTAGGAACCTCAAACCTACAATATCAGACTGCAATAGACCCCAAAACACGCATACAAGGGCTAGATAACAAGAGAATCTTGAAAATATGAAACCAAAACCATGAACAACCCCTAAAACTGTCAATTGTTAAAACCTCAACGCGTGGTGATCAATATGATTCCAAAGTAATAATCGAAAAAAATTACATGTGGAAATAAGAATAAACCAGAAGGACTAAGCAACTAATAAATAAAGAGTGCATGTTTTACTAAAACTAGCTCTGATACCATGAAAGAGGGATACACAAGAACCGATGTCGAAATAATGCACCACAATGAAGTTACACTCTGATTGTAAATTCATAGATCCAACACAATAAGCAAGATTCGAATAATGCAAAGAATATGTAAATAAGAAAACAAGTTTTCTCATGCTCATAGATAAAAAAAAGGAAGTAAAAATAGGGGTGTTTTGTAATCCCCATGCCTAAACAAGGAAAGTAACTCCTATGACACCACTGATGCATATGACGTGACTGATGCATATGATGCCACTAAAGTACGAGTTACAATTTCAAATAAGGAATGTAACTCCTATGATGCACTGATGCAAATGAGAATGAAAAATTCTATGAAAAAATTTGACACTTGTCATTTGGCTCCCTAAGACCTATGATTCTCACAAGGCGAGATGACTCACCATGTGATGTGGATAATGACTAAGTAGGTCACACTAACAAAGGAGGTATCATTGTTTTATCTATTGTGGACTTTGTCGTATTCTACAACTACTCTGTATTTCTGAGTGTCTTGTTTGGAGAGGCTTGATATTTCTCGCTATTCATTTCTTTTGATAATGATTTCCACTACATTTTTGTTGATAAGATGAGTATCTATAGTTCTCCTTATGATCATTCTCCAGTATAACTAGATCTAGAAGTAACGTGGCCTCCACTTGCTAGTTAGAGAGATATATGTAATGCTATATATTTCAAAAACATGGTATTTTGGTGTAACTCATCTTTGTTTGTAAATGTGATCATTGAATTTATGTGTTGGTCTATGTTGGATTGATTCTTGGCTGGAGATGCTTTTGATAAAATTTGTGTTCATATAAATATATACATGTTGTCTTGAAGTGATTATGGCATATAGGGATTTTCAATTCTATGGAAACTTGTGCCTTTGTATAACATCATCTTATTTGTTTCATGTACTGTAATTCAATCTACATTAAAGATATGAACTGATACCTGATAGTAAAATGAAAATGAAGCAACTTATTGATGCAAATAATACCTTTATACTTGATTGTCTAGCTGTTAAGATACTCCTTAGCTTGTTGTGATTTATAGAAAATCTATTGCTTCCTTTTTCAAAACATGATTATGTAAGCTGAAAGTCCTTGAAGAATTGTACCTGCATGCTTAGAGGACTAGTTAGAAAAACAAGTGACGGCTTAAAGCCTTTATTTTATTTTTGATTTATTTTATGCCATGATTTTGAAGCTGATATTCCATTCTTGAATTTTTTCATGTACTTCTATTTTCAAGTTCATCTTGGATTAATCCTTTATGATATTTAGTGCACTCATCTTCCTTGGATTCCTTAGAAGTGATGTAACATCTTAAATTGGAAAGAATATCTTCTTGATTACTTTTAAAACTTGATTTTGGACTATCAGGTGCTATTTTGAATCCTCTTTTTTGGATATGTAATGATCAAATCATATTTATCCTTGATGCTCTTATAAATACCATCGATATACTTTTGGATGTTAGGAACTTTTGATATGGGTAGCATAATCCTTCATGTCTTTTACAATTTCTGGCTTTAGATGCATCTTCTTTTTTTGATGATTTTACCTACAAAGATGTTCTTTATTAACCTTTCTTACAATCATGACTTGAATAGTTTCTGTACTTTGGTTTGAGATGTTCTTACAATGCTTGATAACATTAATATTCAATGATTATTGTATCTGCATATGTATTCTGAATGATGGAAATAGTGAGTTATATATGTGGACTAATGTGTTTGTACTTGATGACATTTGAAACAGAAGTAACTTATGAAAATGAAAAATGCAATCTGTTTTGTCCTTTGATTATGAAAAGATGCTATACTTTTCTAATCTTTGAATCTTCCTAAATCTTTTTGGTGATTGAGTGAAATTTATACTTCATAGTAAAAAAATTTTAAAACATGCTTTGATCTCTTCTGTTGTAACATGTACATGCACACTTAAGAAAATAGTTAGAGAATAATTAGGCCTTTTGGCCTCCCTTAGGTTCCATATTCTTTCTTTTCTAATTTTTTCATGATTCTAGGAATCATATGTGCTACTGTAGGATATTGTTTTGTCAATTTAGTATTTGTTACTTGATGTACCTTATGACTCTGATATTAGGAAATCCATTTGCATGAATTTTGATAGTGTATGAGTACAGATTAGACCCTGAGATTTTAACTACTTGTTGGATGACAAGATGGAAGACAAAATTGGAGCCATAACAAAGATGACTAGGAGAAAACCCAAGGCAATGATGGGTTTCTTCTATAATCTTTTACTTTTAACTTTGTGCACATGTACTTCCTATTTACATCTCATGGCTTGTGTGGGAAAAATTGAATTTATTCATGAATAAATGACATTAATTTTTATAACTGAGTTGTATACTTCTTTCTGCATTCATCTTTGTGATATGTATTGATTGTATAACAAAAAAAACAACTCAACCAAATAATTAATACTATTTAAAAATGCAAAAATAATAAGTTTCGATGTACCTATAACTTAATAATGAACTCTTCTCAATTCTGTACAAATATAACTCTACTTGCTTCTCTTGAATATAATATTTCACCTAAACTATGATTCACACCTTCATTAAGGCAATGCATTGGTCCTTTTGGGATTTTTTGTTTCCTTACTGAAGACAAATGTGAAAAGGTAGGCTATGTGAGGTATTAAATTCTATAATATCAGACATAGTTGTTGATTACATGTAGTTAATCAATTGCTTCAACTGAAAACACAATAAAACTCTGATTTTTCCCTATTTAGTTCAATTTCAACAATACCTTCCACCAAAGACAAAATTTCAAGTTGCCCATTTTTTCACGAGTGTAAAAATTGACAACAATACTTTTAGCTAATCCACTACCTTACGGGAAATAATTAGAAAAAGCAATCAAATAAATACCATCTTTAACAACCCAATATGTTAACTTTGCACGAAGAAACACTAAGGAATTAATAGTAATGATAGTTTTTGGAACACCAAATCTGTAAAATATATCTTCATAAAATGATAAGATTGAAGTCTCGTTAGGTTCTTTCAAAGATACTCGTTCAGTCCAATGTGTGAAATAATCTACGGCAGTCAAGATCCACTTGTGTCCTTGTGATAAATTTTTATTTATCATGCCAATGAAGTCAAGACCCTACTGTAGGAAATACTAATCCACCTAAATAGGCTACAGGGGCAACGAACCTAAATTTTATTTTCCAACAAAGAATGAACACTTCTTACACTTTTTAATCCATTCGAAATAGTCATTGAATATGTTTCGCCAATAGTAACCATATTTTATAATTTTTAAGGCTGTAGTACGTGATGAGAAGTGACCTCCCACAGGTTCTTCATGAAGCTTAGATAATAATTATAGCACTATTTCACAATCAACGTAATGAAACAAAATTCCATTGATATCCATTTTAAACATCACACCATCAATGAAAACATAAGGTATAACTTGTAATATAAAACATATTTGTTTATTCTTGTCCATAACTTTTGGATAAGTACCATGTTGTAAGTAATTGATCAAATATGACATCCAACTTGATCATGGGACCTCCAGGTTGAGTTTTGGTTGCTGATTTTCAAGCTGAAATAAAATTTCAAGTTGTTGATACGAAACTACATCATGTTGTAATGGATGTAATGAGTCTGTAGCATGTTTTTTTCCATATTAGTAATCAAATGTTCACATAATCCTTTTCCTCAGAATGTTTTCACAACACGGATATCAACATCATACTCCATAACCTTTGGAATCCAACCCGATCTCTTCTCATTCAGTTGCTTGTTGAGAAAGAACGCTTTAACACTTGGATGGGAGATAAACACATGTATCTTATTATTGGAAAGCATGTACTTCAAATTCTATCTATCTATAACAAGTACTTATTTTTCAAGAAAATTTTACCTTATCTCATAGTCATGTAAACTTTGTCCAAATAAAACAATAGGTTGTTTTGTGTTCTCATCATTACCCTGAAATAATACGGCTGAAATGATTTCAGCTTTTGCAAGTGCATAGATATTGATATCCCTATAAAAATTAGGATGTTCCGAGGTAGGATCTTGTGAAATATATAATTCAATAGCTTCAAATACTTTTTTTCCTTCATTGGTCCAAGAGAAATTTTTATCTTTCTTTAACAAATTTGTTAATGGCTTGACTAATGCTGCAAAAGCTGGAAAAAAATCATCTAACAAAGTTTATTTTTCCGAGGAAACTTTGTAATGCCTTCTTATGATGAGGCAAGGAAAAATGTGAAATTTCTTAAATTATACAAGGATCAATAGTTAAACATTACTTAGAAACAATATGCCCGAGTAATTTACCTTCATGGACTAAAATGATAGACTTTTAGGATTCAATGAGATTCCAAACTATCTACGATGCTGAAAATTATTGCTTAAATGCATAAATTGATTATTTGAATTCTTTAAAATATAGTAACATTATCTAAATAATAAAAGATGCATTCATTTATAAGGATATGAAAGGCCATGTCCATTGCACATTTAAATGTTACACCAGCATTAGAAAATCTAAAACGCATTCTTTTGTAAGCACAAGTACCAGATTTTGTTGTGAAGGTTGTCTTATATCAATCATCTTCACACACAATAATTTGATTGTATCTAATATAATCATCTAACAGGGAAAACATGTCTGAACATGAAACTGTTCTTAAAATATGATCCATATTGGGTAGCAGATAATGATATTGTAATGAAGCCTTGAAAAGATCTTTAAAATCCACACATAGTCATATTTCATCATTCATTTTCTGAATCAGCCCAAGAATAATTACCCAACTTGAATGGTTAATTGGAAATATAATACATGATTCAATCAGCTTGGATAAATCTTTTCTCATCAAGGTTTACATCTTAGGATTATTGTGCCTTTGCTTTTTCCTTACTGGTTTTGAATTTGGCTGCAAATCTATTGTATTCAGAGCTAAACTAGGAGAAAATCCTCTTAAATGTTGACTGTTGGTGCTCAAAATAGTCTTGCCCTATCAGTTCCTTTGAAAAATTTATTGATTTATGGGCTCTTTCATTTTGTCCTTCCCCGCTTTCTTCTTGGTTAGTCTTTTTCCATTTTTAATCTGTTCTTGGGTCGAAGATCATGTATGGGTCTGTATTTGTCTCCTTGTTTCTTTATTCCTCTAGAAAGGCTCTGTATTTTGAGTCTCCCATGCTTTATTCCTTCAAAACTCATGTATTCCCATTTTCTCCATCATTCCACAATCAAGATATACTGTCCTTGTCATTATTACCCTAAATACTCAAAGAGAAATGAATTGATGTGTCCCTGAGGAATGTATTTGAGTCTTGCAACATTTCTAAAATCTTTGTCCTTCAAGAAAATTTCATTTTCAGGCTCAAATGGACATTTTTCTATATTTTACGGTTTGACGGGAATTTCTCCCTATCAAATTTACATCCTTGCATCAATAGGGAAATGTGGCATCCTTTGGTTGGATGCGTTTCAGCTGGACACTTTAAAAATTATATGAAAAGCCTTAACTTTAAAAATGTGTCCACGTGGAGGAATGACGCTCGTTTGAGGATCTACTTGTTGGTTTGGCTTTGAAGTAGTGCCAGGAGGACATGTGGAGGCTTGGCGAGATGGAGACATGTGGAGGCTTCTGTTGGGTTTCACATACTTAGAAAAATTTCACAAGATTTTTGGTAAGTCCAGGACATGTGGAGGAACGATGCTCATTTGAAGATTTACTTTTGGGTTTGGCCTTGGAGTAGCACCATGAGGACACGTGGATCACTCCACTCACTTTATATTTTTACATGAACTTTTCAATGGCTAAAGGAGAGATCCGTAGAGCTTGACAAGTGGTGCCTTCTGCTGGGCTTCAATCCTTCAAACAAATTGTTCTGGAGCATGACACATTGCGAGCTCACGCTCATTTAGGGTCTCAAATTTTGTGAACCATCTCAAGGAGCACCATTGTGACACATGATAGTTTGAAAATTCATAAGAGGCAAGGACGCAAAACATCATAGGTAATTTAAATTTTTTTCCTTTTGTCTCAAAAGGGTTAAAATATCAAAAATGGCCTGCAAGCCCGACAAAGGAAAATGTCAAAATATGTTTCTGGTCAAAAGGGTGGGAAGGCGGATCATCGGAGGTAACTTGGAAATGTTTCCTCTTGTATTCAAATGACTCAAAGTATCAAAAAAGCCCGAGGGCCTGATGGAAAAGGTCAAAGCTTCCTTCAGTCAACGGAGGAGGTGCGGGCTTTCAGAGGAAAAGTGAGAATTTATCCTTTTGAGGCATAAGAGGACCTGGGTTCCACTAGGACCCACATTAGAAACCTGAAGCAGAAGTGGGGAGCTGCAGGGGAAATTTTGAAAAAAAATCTTTCTCCAAAAGAGAGTCAAATGGTAGAATTTTTTTGCGGTTCCTTTGTGACCCACCTCAAGACATGTGTCAGGCCCGTATTCAGAAGTGGAGATGCAGAGAAAAATGTAAATTTTTTACATTTTTTCAAAGGGTCAGAAATAGTTCAAAAGAATCCCTTGAGCCATTTTTTAAATCTTCCTCATGCATGACCCATATTGAAATCAAAGATCAATGGAAGCTGTGCATCTAAATCTGATTTTCCACCCATTTTTACTGTAAGACTCCTGGGAGTGTTAGTCTTCATGATTTATTGCTATTTTCTACACACTAAATAGATAGGTGAGTTAATTTTGATATCTAGAGTTTGGTGGAAGAGATCGGGAGATGTCTTTCACCATTAAAATGGTCTGACTATCGAGCTCGATCTAGTTTTCTTTTTTTCTTCTCCTGAGCATGCAAGGAGCCGGATTTGACAGATTAGGGGCAGAATTGGTTTTTGAATGGATGGAAACATTTTTTCCTGAGAAAGGAGTTAAATGCGGGAAGTATTTAAAGAGATTTTCCCTCAAGCACCTAGTAAGTTCTTGCAGGTATGATTCTAGGAATCGAGATCGTTATCATGGAGACACTACTAGCACTCAATGTTTGGATATTTTGGGATAAAATGGGTCTATTGTAAATGATATAAAGGGCATACATTCATCATGCAAATGGTTGGGAGTTTTTAGAGAGGTCATGACTGATTTCTCTAGCAGAAAAAGCTTGATAGAGCCCATCCCTTTTGAGAAGCCGTCCAAGAAGCCTGTATATCTCTCTTTGTGTCAAACTTAATCATGTCTAGGTGGTTGCAAGTGTAGATCCATTAACAAGCTTTGATATTTTTCTGGAAACTTTCCCTTGCTGATAAATTTCATCAAAATTTGAGTTATTCTATGTAAATCTTGAGTACACTTTATTTATTTCATCTCTAAATCCATGCGAGTAGTTTTCTTATTTCTGTTGTAATGTTGTACCAAAATCTGGTCCAATCACACAGGTCTCAATCCTTTTGATAGTTTAGTGAAATCTACAATTTCATCTCTCAGAAGAGCATTCATCTGGTTGTGGGATAAATGGTTTAAATTCACTTTTCTTTCATTTTGTAGACATATATTATCTATAAGCCTCTGGGTGTACCTTAGGTGTGATTTGGTTTAAATCTTGGTGCTTTATTTGGTTCTCTAACTCGATATTTCATGATAGGATCCCACAGGTTATGTGAAAGAGTGCTAAACTGGGACTCCATTGAAGCACATATTCTATTTGAGGAAACAATTTAACCTTTTGTGGCATTTTGTTGATTGAATCTTTACATTTTTCATAAGCTCTCAAGGATCTAGTGAGTTAAGTCCATCTTGTCTCCCCTCCAACAAAAAATCTATTTAACAACATTTAATCCTACCCATACTAACCGTGTTTTTGCTCTGTATACCCACACAAAACCAAAATCCTTTTATTAAAGTTTGCATAACAGATCAGGTTTCCAAATGTCTTTAGTAACCTTTTCCTTGTTGTGAAGATATCCCCATAATCTAGAAGTGACAACTCATGAGGGTCAAGTTTGGTGTGTTGATCATATTTTCCCCAAGGCCTTCTCTATAAAATTCATGCAAAAGAAAGGTATTTGTATCTCCTTTCAAATAACAGAGGTTACAAAATAGGTTCTCTTACCTTGGTTGAAAGGGACAACCTAAAATAGTTCGGATAAGATCACATATTTTTAAGGTGCTACCACTCCCTTCAAAACCTGCTTCAAAACCAGAGTGATAACAAGTGAAATATAGTGCTTCCCCATCTACAAAATGACATACACAATCATCTATCTACCTCTGAGTGTCCTGTCAAAATCCATGATGCTGCTCAGTTTTTGAAGGAGGTTAAATTTTGGTACCAACACACTTTTGGCGTCGTTGCCATGGATTGTTTTGAATTTCTCGGAACTAATTTGCACCATTGAGACTAATTTTCTGATCCACTGCCAGTTCATATCTATTTGACCCATCAACAACACCAACATAAGTGGCAACATTTCTAGGGATTGTTTTGAATTATTGGGAACTAATTTACACTATTGAGACTAATTTACTTATCCACTGCCAATTCATATCTATTTTACCCATCAACAACACCAACATCAGTGGCACTGTTGTTCGGGACATTGTGATACAGTTCATACTCAGACCTTGGTAAACATTTCTTGTATGCTCTAAAGTGCCAGAAATCTATTTTAAATATTAGCCTCTGTTTGACCTTGTATGAAGTTTCAAGTAAGAAGTGTTGTATGCAAATTTTCCAGTCTCTACATGTTTTGCACATGTTGTGGTGTGGAGCCTATTTTTTAGTATTCTTGAATCAGTGTTGAAGTGTTGGATCTCGAATGCTTAAGTTTGGAAACTTCAGGAGCATTCTATAGTTATTTGTTGTGCAGTCTATGTGTTGTTGTTGTGACATTGTTGTTAACATCCTGTTAAATGGTTGTCAACATTGGGACTATTTTTCGAGCTATGGGAAGTTGAAAGATTGTTACTTTCAATCTTTTAGGGTTAGATTTATGGCTTATTAGAAGGATTGTAATCCTATAAATAAAGGTGTTAGGGTATCTTAAAGATATCTTGAGTGTTCAAGAGGTCTTTAGTCTTAGCGATCAAGAGGTGATCATGAGTGATCAAGGTTATGCAATTGGGTGTCAATTGTGGTTTTGATGTGGTTTAGTATCTTTGGAATTCTATTATGAGTTCATAATTGAGAGAAGACTATGAGAGTTGTTTTACTCTTGTTGATAATAAAATCTAAGCAAGTTCTTGGTGGACATATCCCACATTGGGTGAACCACATTAAATCTTGTCTTGTCTTATTTTGTGCATCATTTATTTATGTTGTTATATTTCTGTAGGTATAATTCTGCTATATAGTTTCCTACTATTGTGGTTTGAGGAATTTTTTCTGTATATTTGTTCTCTAATTCCTAACAATTGGTATCAGAGCTTTCATGGTTTTTTTGCTGAAGTTGTAAATCATAGGGAATGTTTACCTTGAGTGTGAGCTATGGAAGATGAGGGAATATCAAGGGTTGAGAAGCTCAATGGGTAGAACTTTGGTTTGTGGAAGATACAAATGGAGGATTACTTATATCAGAAGGACCTCCATGTTCCTTTGGCTGGTAAAGTAAAGAAACCTACAGCCATGTCAGATGAGGATTGGGAGTTTCTGGATAGAAAGGCACTCGGGGCAATTCTTTTATGGCTTGCATCTTCGGTTGCTTTCAACATATCGTAGGAGAAGACCACGGAAGGTCTCATGATTGCGTTGGGGAAGTTATATGAAAAACCCTCTGCCTCTAATAAAATATTTTTGATGAAAAAGTTATTTAATATGAAGATGTCTGAGAATGGTTCTGTTTCTGATCATTTGAATGAATTTAATATGGTTGTGAGTATGTCAAGCTTAGTAAAAATTGACTTTAATGATGAGGTCAGGGATTTGTTGATTTTGTGCTCCTTGCTAGATAGCTGGTACAGATTAGTTATGGCTGTAAGCAATTCAGTCTCTAATAACTCAAATCTGAAGTTTGAGGATGTAATAGGTGTGATCCTAAGCGAGGAAATGTGAAGGAAGAGAACTGGAGATTCTTCTACTTCTGGAAACACTTTGATAGTGGAGAGTAGAGGGAGACAAAAGAATAGAGGGAAAGGTAACTGTGGGAAGTCAAATGATCGTGGAAGGTCAAATTCCATGAGTAAGTTAGAATGTTGGCACTGTGGGAAGGTTGGTCATGCTAAGAAAGATTGTTGGGCTCTTCAAGATAAGAAGAACAAGGAGGAAACTAAAGAGGTAAATGTGGTAGCAGGTGATGTTTGTCAAGATGCCTTAATTCTTTCTTTAGATAATATTGCTAAATCTTGGGTGTTAGATTCAGGGGTTTCTTTCCATGCCACCCCACATAGACATTACTTTACTAATTTTTTTCAAGGTGATTTTGGACATGTATATCTTGGTGATGATGAACCATGCAACATAGTAGGGAAAGGTTGTGTTTGGGTTGAGGTAGAACTTGATATCAATGGGACAACTGGGTAGTGATGGCTGTATGGTTAGTTTTATAGTGAATTCTTGGAAGGTTACCAAAGGAGATCTTTTGGTTACAAGAGGTAAGAAAAATAGTACTTTGTATTTAACTAGTGTTGCTGATTATTGCAATTTAGTTGTTGCTGATGGAGATGCAACTTTGTGGCACTATAGACTCAGTCATATGAGTCATATGGGCATGCAGATTATAAAGGATAGGCTGCCTAAATTAAAGGAGTTATATTTGGACTTTTGTGAGGAATGTGTTTATGGGAAACAGAAGCGGGTGAGATTCCTCAAGGTTGGACCTACCAGGAAGGAGGGTAAGTTGGAGTTAGGACATACAGATGTATGGGGGATAGCTAAGGTAAAATCTATTGGTGGTTCATGTTATTACGTCACTTTCATTGATGATGCAACTAGAAAAGTTTGGGTATATTGCATTAGAAAGAAATCTGATGTTTTTGAAAATTTAAAAAGATGGAAAGCCTTGGTTGAGAATGAAACAGGTCTCAAACTGAAATGTCTCAGGTTGAATAATGGAGGGGAATATTGCAGCAATGAATTTATTGATTACTATTCGGTAAATGGGATCCGCAGGAAAATAATGGTTCCAAATACTCCACAGGAGAATGGAGTGTCAGAGAAAATGAACGCGACAATCATGGAGCATGCTAGGTGGATGAGGTTACATGCCGGGCTGCAACTCATGTTTTGGGTGGAAGCGATAACCACAACTGTTTATCGTATTAATAGAGGACCCTCTATGGCCTTGGATGGAGGTATACCTGAGGAGGCTTGGTCTGGTCAGAAAATTGATTACTCATTTCTTAGAATATTTGGATGTGAGGTATTTTTTCACATTGATAAAGATGGTAGGACCAAGTTAGAGGCTAAGTCTGAGAAATTCACCTTTGTTGGATATGGTGAAGATGATTTTGGTTTCCGTGTTTGGATTCTTAAAGACAAGAAAATATTTCGGTCTAGAGATATTGTCTTTAATGAAAAATCCATGTATAAAGATCAGTTGTAGGAACAGAAAGAGGAATCAAAGAAAAAATACACAGTGTTAGAAGAACATTGCGGACAACAAGGTGTCCAAGGGGCCGGTTTAGGTTCAACATGTTACGACATAGCTAGTTCAGGTACTGACTCATCAGGAACCCCAAACTCCTGAGGTGAGAAGGTCTTCTAGGGTAAGAAGGGAGCCTGAATGATTTACTCCATCATTGAATTATCTATTGTTGATTGATAGTGGAGAGCCAGAGTGCTTTAACGAAGTAGTGCAAGATGGATGCCAGGAAGAAGTGGGAACAGGCCATGGATGAAGAGCATAGATATCTTATGGAAAACTAGACTTTGGATCTGGGTGGAACTACCCGAGGGTAAGAGAGCATTACAAAATAAGTGGGTATATAGAATCAAAGAGGAAAATGGAGGCAAGAAATGATACAAGGCCTGGTTGGTGGTTAAAGGATTTACATAAAAGAAAGGTCACTTTAAACTTATCAAAGGAGCAGAGTCCCAATACTGAGGAGGATAGAATCTAGACTGTCCAAGTTATTAGGACTCATCATCATTTGGTAGCTTGATGTATGCTATGGTACAAGACCTAGACCTAGACATTTCCGTTGGATGTGGGAGAAGTGAGTAGGTCCTTCATGAGTGAGTCCAAGTAGAGAGCACTGGCACATGCAGTAACCATTGGATCCTTTGGTATTTGAGAGGGACCATGGGAGCAACATTGTGTTAGTGGTGCAAATTGAAGAAAATACATTACATGGCCTGATGTAAGATTCACAGACAGTGGTACAGGAAGATTTAACAGTTTTATGTAGGAGTAAGGTTACTACATTATGTCATTTATGACCATTGTGTGATACAACAGTGAGTTGGATTTCACGGTTACAAAAGGTATTTGGCTATTATTCAACCACAGTAGGTTGATGATATGTTTGCTACCACAGGAGGCAAGCATGAAGAGATGATAAAGGTACTACAATAAGTTGCTTGATGAGTCCTGGGTCATAAGCAAGAAGTTTGGAGACTAGCATAGTGATAGTCAGAGAGCTATTCATTATGGTGAAGAACTCCGCTTTCCACTCTAGGAGGGGAAGTTGGTATTCAACTCAAGATATCATTTCATTAGGATAACTTTCTGAGAGAAGATAAGTTGAAGCTAGAAAATATTCATACCAGTCAGTTACTCCTATGGATATGATGACTTTAAGGCAATCACAAGGAGATAGATTTAAAGTTGTCCAGTTTAACTTTGATTGCCTTCATGATTGATAATAAAGGGTTAAGAACTTTGATGTAGTGGAAATAGTCTCCATTAGTGGCTGAGATTTCTCATGTAATGTGGAGCCTATTTTACAGGTCTTCTGAGTGAATCCAGTGTTGAAGTTTTGGAGCTTGACACGTATTAAAGTTTGGAGACTTTAGGAGTATTCTACAGGACCATTTACAATGACATGGTTGTATAGTTGATGTGATCGTTGTTGCGCTACATTACTGTTAACATGCCCTTTCAGACGTGGCAGGACTGTTTTTTCCAGCCATGAGGTAGCACGACAAGATCATGTACTTTCAAACTGGTCTGGGGATACATCTTTAGAGCTTCTTAGAAGGATTTTACATCCTATAAATAGAGGTTTTAGGGTATATGTAAAGACCATCTTGAGTGTTCAAGTAGGTCTTGAGTGCTTAATGATCAAGAGGTGAGTCAAGGAGATGATCAAGGTTACAACAATTGGGTGTCAATCATGGTTTAGATGTGGTTTAACATCTTTGGAATTTTGTTGTGAGTTCATACACTGAGAGATAGACTTTAAGATTTGTTTTACTCTTATTGATAGCGAAGAATCTGAGCAAGTTCCACTATGGTGGACGATAGCCCACATTGGGTGAACTGACGATATAAATTCATTAGGACTTTTCTTCTGGAAGTGCATTATTTGATGCTAGTTAAGATTTCTGCAAGTCATAATTCTACAGATATAGTTTTCTACTGCTGTGGTTTGAAGGGAGATTATTTAAAGCATATGTGTTGAAATCTAATTGGCCTAACGATGAGTTGACTAATGATGGGCCTCCATTGAAGCACATATGCTCAGGAGAAGAAAACAATTTGGCTATCTTGTGGCAGATCTGTTGGGTTGTGGAGTCTTCCACTTTCTAAGGTTCGTCAAGGATCAATGGTGAATCTAGTTTCACCCTACCTCACCTCCACCCAAAAATGTGGAGACTTCAACAACCAATCTGTACTCATACTACCTCTGTTTATCGTTGTGTTGTATGTCCAATGCTCACGTTGCTCATCACCTAAACATGCAAAAGTTAATCAAGGTTGTCAAATGTCATTTAGTAACCTTTTCCAGTTGTGTGAATGTATCTCCACGATCTGGAAGTGACAACTCATGAGAGTCGGATCTAGTGTGTTGATCATATTTTCCCCAAGGTCTTCTCTATAAGGATTTTAATCCTAAAAATAAAGGTGTTATGGTATCTCCTTTCATATAACTTGAGGTCTATAAAATAGTTTCTCCTGAGCCTTAGAGTTGAAGAGGTGATCAAGAGTAATCATAGGTTAGGATCAAATCACATGTCATTTTTAATGTGCTACCCACTCCCTTCGAATCCGATTGTGAGTTCATAACTGAGAGTCAGACTGTGAGAGTTGCTTCCCCAGCTTATTGATAGTGACATACATGATCAATTTCTTGGTGGATCTAGCCCACATTGAGTGAACCATGTCTAAATCCATGATGTTGTCTTCGGTTGTGCATTATTTATTTAGGTTATTATATTTCTGCAAGTACCAATTATGCTAGTGGCATCGTTGTCGTACTACTTGTTAATCTGAGGAATTGTTTCCACTGAGTTATTAATGTTGCAGTCCAATTCACTATCCATCATAGCCCATAACCATTTACACCAACATCAGTTGGTAAAGTTATGTACTGAGGACATTGTGATTTCTAGTTTATAAGTGTTCAAACCCTGACATTTTGACAGATCATATTTTAGTGCATCTGCACAACTAAGGTGGAAATCCTTAGTGGTGACTCCCTGTTAATCTGATATTTTATTGAGTACTAATGTCTTAAAACTCTATCAAAGTCAGATCTTTTACTAATATTTGAAAATCTGGAAGGAAGAAGATCTTTCTTTGCAAGAGATCCTGCTAGGACATTGTTTCCTGAGTTAGGAAAAGAAAAGTTAGAAGGAAGAAAATCCTGAAGAGTTGTGGGAGAACAACATGACAAGAAGAGGGTATCTCCATTGATGAAAGTGAGAGGCCTGTCATTAAATACTCCCATTCAAGTGACTCTAAATCAGGTAGCCTCATTGTAGAATTAAATTCTCTGGCAAGAGAAGGAGCCTTCATTTGATTTTGAAAGGTTTTCTTCACACTCTGCACCTATCTTTTCTAAATTTAATAGGGTATTTCCAAGAAGATAAGGTCTTTAGAGAGATCTCCATTTTGAAAATTATAGTCCTGTGTTTCTAAGGATCTTCAACCCCTCATCAATTTTCCACCCTTCTAGGGTCACCTCCTCAAAGAAACATGGCCCAGCCTCCACCCAAACTCCCATTTTGTTGTAAACACCTTTGGACCTATAAATTTTGTGGGGATGGTTGGATATCCTAAATGCATTGCCTCAAGATGTAAGGAACACAATGCCAAAGTTCTAGGGAAATGATTGTTATTACTAGGGATTATCATCTAAAGCTTTTTATCAATATGATGGAAAATTTTGAGATTGAACATGAAGATGTATACATCAAGCTATTTAACCATACTCTTGGAAAAGGATGCTAGGAACTAGTATAAAACATTGTCTAGATAACTCTATTGATTCTTGGACTGAGATGAGCAATGCATTCAGATTGTAGTATGGTGATAGGAACTGACCTTAGGTTTCTTTTGATCAGAGTTTGAAAACATTAAGAAGAATCCCAAATGAGTCAGTACATGATTTCAACACAAGGTTTAATAAGACCTTGAGAATATTTCTTGTTAGAATAAGGCCTTGTGATGATTCATGTTTGATCAAGGATATATTGATGCATTTGATAAGAAGGTTACATATTATTTAAGAGATAAAAACCCCACCAAATTTAGGGTAGGCCTTCACCATAGCTTTACAAATAGATAAAAATATCAAGGAAACTAGGAAATCCTCCAAAGAGGGAAGGCGTAAATCTTATCAACCCAGAAAAACCCTCAAACAAGTAAGGCTACTGATTTGGAAGAAGTTGTAAAGACTTTGGTAGGGGCTGTCAAAGAGATCTCCTACAAGCTAGCCCAAGATCTGAGAAGGGAATTGGGTAGAGCTCACAAGGATTCAATACAAGGATAGCAAGGCCAAGATAGGTTCACATGAATCACAAAAGAATCTGATGATAGAGGAAAAAGACCTATTGGATTTGGAAATAGGAAGCCCTAAGGCAGAGAGAACAAAATGATGTACCTGATCCTTTGGCTGCTAGAGTTGTTGTTGTGGAGTTAGATAGATGTCATTGATTTGTGTGAAAAATGTTTCATGCCTCATGCTCCTTGTGAAGAAGATCAAGTAATAAGAAGAAGTAGATGATAATGATAATGATGATGATGTTTGCATGATGGGATGCTCCACCAACTCACAATAAGAGAGCAACCTCAACATGAGGTGATAAGTGCTCAGAAATATTGCCACCCTTGGGGACTGCATTCATAGGGTACTTATTCTTCCTCTCTATCATATTTTAGAATTAGATAATTGTACAAGATTTTGAATTTCCCAATAATGAATTTGAATATTTAAGGGCTTTAATGATTAATAAAGTATGATGGAGAAACCCCATCTGAGGAAGATAGACATTTGTTGATGAATGATGTTGTGGTTGCCCAAGAGAAGGAATATAACACAAGAAGTAAGGTTGTTTTCAAAGTATCAGGACCTCAAGTAAAGGCTAAAGATCCCTTACTTTCAAAAATTCCTAAAGAGGCCCCTAAGAAAGATACATTTTCCAGAAGCCCTGCAGTTCCAAACAAAAATCATACGCCTCCTCATGCCCAAGTTGTCAAGAGACTCTTGTACCACCTAATGAGTGTCTTGGCTTTCCCTCTAATATTACCTTGCCAATGCATGTCCCATATGACATTGCCCAAGTATTAAGTCAAATCAAAGTATTTGTTCCAATTTTTGAGTTACTTAGGATCCCTAAGCATAAAAGGAGAGCATTTAGAATACTTGGGGTTGAAAGAGGAGAGGACTACCCTAGGCAAGAAATGTAAACATTGTGAAGAACTCCTCTAATCATTGAAGAACTTAGAAGCACCATCTAGCATATAGAAGAGCTAGATGAGACCACCTGAGGTATATTTAGGGCCATCCTTGGTGGAAACTCAAATGAATGTGGATCCATTATTCACCACTTTGATCATAAAAGATAGACTGCTAGCACAACTGCATGTTTAACTCAGGGGCATCATGCAATCTCATGCCTTTTGAAGTCAGGAATGAGCTAAACATCAAAGTGATAGCAACATATGGGAATTACACTGCCATGGAATCCAGAGAAGTGCCATTAGTGGGATGCATGAGGGGTTTAGTGGTGTAACTTAGCAACTTACCCAAGTAAAAATTTAAAACTTGATGTTGTCATAGTTTATTGCCCAGCCAAGTGGGACATGCTACTGTCAAGAAAATGGGCTACAAGTGTTGGTGGGAGTGTCTAAATGGATACGTCTTATGCTACCATTCCAATTCAGGGAAGCCTTGTTAGGTTGTATGGGGAAAAGAAAATATTTGCATCGTTATTGAGGATCCCAACAATGCTTCCTATGAGGTATTGTACACAAATGTTGATGCTAGACAACTTTGTGGGATTTACTGATGGAAAGGAGCACAAGATTGAAGAATGAAAATGCCTTGAAAAAGCATAGGCTCTCCTTTGAACTCTATTGTTTGATGTGAGCTTGCTCTAAATTAGGGAGTGGTGTTGGTATTGTCTCTAACTTTCTCCATGTTAAGAAAGGTTTGTCTTCTCTGTTCAAACTCAAATTTGAATGCACCAACAACATTGCTTAATATGAGGCACTATTGTTGGGTTTAAGAATTACTTGGAAATATGGTGTCAAGGACATCATTATCAAAGGAGACTTAAAATTAATTGTGAAACAAGATCAGAAAACTGGTATGCCACAAAGAACCAGCGATTGAAGCATAGTACAAACATGTAGTTTGGGACTTCATTGAGATGTTAGACTCCATTTAACATACTGCATCATAACAGGAAGTTCAATGACTTGGTAGACAAGCTAGCAGTGTTGGGGTCTTAGTTTGACAATTCTGTAACAATATCCCCATATTGTGAATATGAGGTTGAGGTACTGACAAGACCCTTATATTCCTGACAACATCAAGCATTGGAAGGTTTTTGATGATGATGTTCAAATAAGAAGATTTATGCAAAACAAAGGAGAATTTTTTGATCAATGCATTGATTTGGAGCCAATGGTATGTGGACCACAGAGGGAAAAGAAACCTTGTTTGGCAAGGGTATCATCCATAGCTGAAGACCAACACCGTTCCTAGAGGGCTAGTGGCTTTTGAAGTCCAATCTTGATAATTTTGACTCGCATTGTTAATAGGCATGTATGGTAGCCTCAAGGGATATTGAGGATCATGATCATGGTACAAAGGAGAAGCCAAGGAAAATTTTGTTAGGCAGCAATCCCAACAAAGAGGAGAAGCAATCATACATCCAACTATGTTAAAGATATACCAAGATTACATGGCTTGGACCTATTCTGAGCTCAAAGCATACAGAGAGAACCTGTTTTAGCATGAGATTACCTTTGGTGTCTAATGCAAAGCGATTCAGGTAGAAGCAGAGGCCAATCAATCCAATCTCTTATGTCTTAAAATGCAAGAGGAACTAAAGAAACTAAGAGATGGAGGGATTATCTAGCCAACATAAGGTATTCCTCTTGGGTGGAAAACCTAGTACTAGTCAGAAATAAAAATGGTGAAATCAGGTTGTGTGTGGACTTCAAGAATCTAAACAAGGCTTCAATGAAGGAAAACTATCCTTTACCAAACATGGAACATGTTAGGAATTAATAATATCTAATGTAGAATAATTCCTCAAAATCGCAATAATAAGAAGTATGAATAGAATTACAGAAATGAAAAATACACAACACGAAGACAATATTTAACGTGGTTCACCCAATGTGTGATACATCCACCAAGAACACTTGCTTAGATTTTATTACAAGCCAATAGTCTTCACAATTACAACAATCAGATCTTGCTTGGAGCTGCGCTCAACAAACCCTCCTGAATTCACACTTGAATTCACACACACTATTCACCTTCACAAAACACACTCATATAAATCCTATTGTATGTCCATCTATTTATAATTACATAAATAGGTAGCCGAAGAGGAGTTTTTACAAAACAATGGGTACCAAAAAACCATGGGCCCAAAAACAGTCCATAACGGTTACCCATTACCCATGGGTTAATAAACCACCCATGAAAATTTGCTTTGGGGGCTTTACCCCCGAAACCCCTTAACACACTCACTGGTGAGCGGGACCATTGTAAAAATATTTGAGTGTAACACATGGAAGGTGTACCAAACTCTAACACGAAAACAGGCTCTATAAACATAACAATCTCCCACTTGGAGACTGATTTCCACTGAGAAAGGTTCTCAACCCTTCACTGTCATCTGCAAAAGCCAACCAAAGCTAAACATAGATTTTGTTTATCCCTTGTGACCACCTTGGTCATCATGTCTATAGGATTCTGACTGGTATGAATCTTCTCCAACTTCAACTTATCTTCCTCCAAATTTTTCCTGATGAAGTGATATCTCAACTGTATATGCTTCATCCTGGAGTGGAAATTAGAGTTCTTAGCTAGGTGTATAGCACTTTGACTATCACTATATAGCTTAAATTCCTCCTACTTATGCCCCAAATCCTCAAGAAATTGTTGTAACCAAATCATTTCTTTGCTTCCCTCTGTGGAAGTAACATACTCAGCCTCTATGGTTGACAAGGCCACCAGCTTCTGTAGTCGTGAAATATAGCTCACTATTGTACCACCTACAGTGTAAATATAACTTGTCATGCTCCTTCTGCTATCTACATCTCCAGCCATTTCTGAATCTACATAACCATGTAAATTGGTGTTTGATCCACTGTAGCACAAAACTATCCCCATGGTCCCTCTCAAATACCGAAGGATCCACTTTATTGCTTGCCAATGCTCTTTACCTGGATCACTCATAAATCTACTCACAGCTCCCACTGCATGGGTAATATCAGACCTAGTGCACACCATAGCATTCATGAAACTACCAACCAATGATGAGTAAGGTACCTTAGACATCTGGTTTCTTTCCTGTTCTGTCTTGGGACATTGCTCATTTGATAACTTAAAATGGCCTGCCAAAGGAGTCTGAACTAGTTTAGCATCCTACATGTTAAACGTATCCAATACCTTCTTAGTGTACTCTTTCTGAGATAAGCTCATCTTCCATTCCTTCCTATCCTGAGTTATCCTCATACCAAGGATTTGTTTGGCTACCCCAAAATCCTTTATATCAAAGGATTCACTTAGTTGTTTCTTAAGTACTTTTATTTCCTGCATGTTTTTACCTACAACCAACATGTCATCAACATACAAACATAGGATAATATAAATTCCATCCTCAAATTTATTTGTATACACGCAATGGTTAGAATGACATCTAATATAACCTTGCTCCATCATGAAGCTATCAAACTTCTTATACCATTGACGTGGAGCTTGTTTCAGGCCATATAAGCTCTTCTTCAGTTTGCACACCATGTCCTCTTTACCTTTCACTTCATATCCTTCTGGTTGCTGCATATAAAGCTCCTCCTCCAAATCACCATAGAGAAATGTAGTATTTTCATCTAACTATTCTAAGTGCAAGTCTTTTTCTGCCACTATTCCAAGAATAGTTCTTATAGAAGTCATTTTTACTAGAGGAGAAAAAATCTATACCTTGTTTCTGTACAAACCCCTTGACCACCAACTAGGCCTTATAGCTTTTCTTTCCTCCTTCTTCGTCTTTAACTCTGTACACCCACTTGTTCTGTAATGCTCTTTTGCCTTCTTGTAGCTTTACCAAATCCCAAGTTTGGTTCTCCATGAGAGACTTATGCTCCTCATCCATGGCTTACTCCCACTTCTTACTGGAATCTACTTGCATTGCTTCATCAAAGCTCTCGGGATCTCCACTATCACTGAGTAATAAATAATAAAGAGAAGGAGAAAAACGTTTAGGTTATTTTCTTACCCTAGAATACCTTCTCACTGTAGGAGTTTGGGGTTCCTATTGAGTAGGTTCCTGAACTGATTCATAGGTCACTGTCCCATCTGAAAGATCCTCTACCACTTCATATTTTTTTCTTGGATTCTTTCCTATTTTCCTGCATCTGTTTCTTATACATGACTTTCTCATTAAAGACCACATCCCTAGACCCAATGATTTTCTTGTCCTTAATACTCCAACATTTAAATCCAAAGTCATCACAACCATAACAAATAAAAGTGCATTTTTCTGATTTAGCCTCTAGCTTTGTCTTATCATCCTTGTCAATATGAACAAACACCTCACATCCAAAGACTCTAAGAAAAGAGTAATCGACTTTCTTACCGTACCAAGCCTCCTCAGGTATGCCTACATCCAAGGAACTTAAGGGTCCTCTGTTTATCAAGTACACATTCATGCTCACTGTTTCTACCCAAAAATAAAGAGGTAGTCATGCATGTATCCTCATGATCCTAGCACGTTCCATTATTTTTCTGTTCATCCTTTCTGACACCCTATTCTGTTGCGGGGTTCCTCGAACTGTTTTTTTCCTGCAGATTCCATTCTTAGAACAATAATCATCAAATTCATTACTGCAATACTACCTTCCATTATCTGACCTGAGACATTTTAACTTAAGACCTGTTTCATTCTCTACCAAGGCTTTTCATTTAAGAAAAGTATCAAATACATCATATTTGTTTCTAATACAATAAAACCAAACTTTCCTTGTTGCATCATCAATAAAAGTAACATAATTACTTGAACCCCCAAGAGATGATACGTGAGCTGCCCCCCACACATTAGAATGTACCAGCTCTAACTTACTTTCTTTCTTCGTAGGTCCAACCTTGAGAAACCTTATTCATTTCTATTTCCCATATATGCAATTCTCACAGAAATCCAAACCTGTTTATGTATATCAAGGAAAATTCTTCTTTATGATGTCCAGGACCTTATGGCTCATATGATTGAGCCTATAGTTCCATAATGTTATATCTACATCTAAAGCCACAATATTGCAATCATTAGTACTATCAATGGATAAATACAAGGTTCTAACCTTCTTACCTATTTCCACCACAAGAGTACCCTTGGTAACCTTCCAAGAGTCATCTGTAAATATCACAGTACAACCATCACTTCCCAATTTCCCCACAGATAACAAATTTCTCCTTAATTTAGGCACATGTCTAACATCCTTCAATAGCCATGTATTCCCATTCTACATCTTAACCTTGACAAAACCTTTTCCAACTATACTACAAGGCTCATCATCACCAGGAAAAACATGCCCAAAATCCCCTTGAACATAATCAACAAAATAATGCCTATGTGGAGTAGCATGAAAATAAGCTCCTGAATTTAAAACCCAAGATTCAGTAATATTATGCAAAGAAAGAATCAAAGCATCCTGGCATACATTACCCGATGCCACATTTTCCTCCTTCTTTTTTTCCTGTTGTTTCTTCTTATCCTGAAGCTCCCAATAATCCTTCTTTGCGTGCCCATACTTTCTACAATTCCAACATACAATCTTGCTCTTGGATTTTGACCTTGCTCGATCTTTCGATTTTCCACGGTTTCCTCTATTCTTCTGTCTCCCTCTAGTTTCCACTTTCAAAGCATTCCCTGAAGTAGAAGATTCCCTAGAGCTTTTCTTTCACATTTCCTTGCTTAGAATAACCCCTACAACATCCTCAAACTTCAACTTTGAGTTAGCTGGAGCCGAGTTGCTTACCACCATTACCAGGTTATTCCAACTTTCAGGTAAAGAGCACATAATTAATAAAGCCCTAACTTCTTCATCAAATTCTATTGCAACTGAAGCTAGCATATTCACAACCATATTGAAATCATTTAAATGATCTGGTACTGAACTATTCTAAGACATCTTCATATTAAACAAATTTTTCATTAAAAATATCTTGCTACAAGCAGAAGGTTTTTCATACACCTTCCCTAACGCATCCATTAGATCTTTTGTATTCTTTTCCTTTGAAACATTAAATAATACCGAAGATGCAATACACAGCCGGATTGTCCCAAGTGCCTTCCTATCTAGCAAATCCCATTCCACATATGTCATGCTCGAGGGTTTGTTCACCTCCTCAGACAACGGAGCATAAAGATCCTTCTGATAAAGATAAACTTCCATATGCATCTTTCAAAGACTAAAATTCTGCCCGTTGAATTTATCAACCCTAGATCTTCCATCATCTGCCATAGCTCCCACTCAAGCTAAAAAATTTCCCTTCCATTCAACACTTTAGCAAACCAAACTAGGCTTTGATACCAATTGTTAGGAATTAATAATATCTAATGTGGAATAATTCCTCAGAATCACAATAATAAGAAGTACGAATAGAATTACAGAAATGAAAAATGCACAACACGAAGACAATATTTAATGTGGTTCGCCCAATGTGGGCTACATCCACCAAGAATGATTGCTCAGATTTTATTACAATCCAACAATCTTCGTAATTACAATATTCAGATGTTGTTTGGAGCTGCACTCAATAAACCCTCCCGAATTCACACTTGAATATGCACACACTATTCACCTTCACAAAACACACTCATATAAATCCTATTGTATGTCCATCTATTTATAAGTACATCAATAGGTATTTAAAGATGCAGTTTTACAAAACAATGGGTACCAAAAAACCATGGGCCCAAAAACAGCCCGTAACGATTACCCATTACCCATGGGTTAATAAACCATCCATGAAAATTTTCTTTGGGGGCTTTTCCCCCAAGCCTCCATCGGGGGGCTTCACCCCCCCGAATCCCCTTGACCCACTCACCGGCAAGTGGGACTAACGTAAAAATATCTGAGTGTAACAAATGGAAGGTGTACTATACTCTAACATGAAAATAGACTCCATAGACATAACAAAACACATGTTTTAGTTAGTGATCAGTTCTGAGTTACTCTCTACTTTGGATGGCTTCTCTGGTTATAACCAGGTTGTGGTAAAGGAATCAGAAAGGATCAAGATATCCTTCACTACTCCATGGGGAACATATGTATATGTCAGGATGTCCTTTGATCTGATGAATGGTGGAACCAATTTTTAAGAGAGCAATGGATTTTGCTATTTTTTTGGTTACATCAATTAGTTTATTGTTCTTTTACCAAGATGATGTAACAATGTTTTTGAGAAGCACAATTGACCACTTAATGCACTTGGAGAAGATGATGATAAGATGTAAGGAATATGACATCTCACTCAATATAAATAAATGCCATTTTGAAGTGCAAAAGGAAAATTTTATAGGTCACATTGTGTCACAACAAAGAGTTATGATTGATCGAGAAAGAGTGGAGGCCATCAACAAAGTCCCAATTCCAAGAACAAAGAAGGGAATTCAATCCTTCGTTGGCAAGATAAACTTCATTAGGAGGTTTATATGAAACTTTGCTAAGTTTGCCATCCCAATCACTTCCATCTTAAAGAAGGATCAGGTCATATGGGAGGAGGCTACCATCCAAGATTTCAATGGAATCAAAGAGGCATTGAAGCATGCCCCTATTTTGGCAGCCCTAGATTAAAAAAAAAAACTTTCCAACTGTTTTCCTTTACTTTAAAAAACACTATTGCTTCTATCCTACTATAGAAGGATAATGAAGGGGCTAAGAGGCTAATTTCCTTTTTTAGTAAGGCATTACAAGGGGCATAATTAAAATATACCACTATGGAGAAATAGGCATTTTCCTTGGTCAAAGCAAGAAATGTTTTTAGGCCCTATATTTTAAGTTCAAAAGTTGTTGTTTATGTTCCCCATACCATGGTTAAAGACATATTGTCAGAGATGGAAGTCTTAAGTAAAATATGTAGATGGGTTAACAAGTTACACGAATATGATATGGACATCCAAACCATGAAGTTGGTGATAGGTTTGGGATTAGATAAGATTATTGCTGAGAGCAAATTGCTGACCATTGAGGTTAATGAGATTGAAGAGGAAAGCACAAATGTTTTTGAAAAAATAATGAGTTCTGAGTGGTACAAGGATGTGATGTTCTATCTTAGACATTTAAAATGCCCTAAGCATTTGATTAAAAACTAGAAAAGAACTCTTAAGCTGACTTCCAAGAAATGTGTCATTACTGATTTTTGGTTGGCATGGAAGAACCCAGTGGGATTCCTCTTAAGATGCATCACTTAAGATGAATCCCCAAAAATAATTGTTGATATCAATAGGGGAGTTTGGGGGGGTAACTTTGTTACAAGAGTCACAACACATAAGATCCTAAGGGCTGGTTATTGGTGGCCAAATATTTTCAAGGATGCAGCCACATTGGTCAGAAGGTGTGAGAGTTGCCAGTGTTTCTCTAGAATACTAAAATCTTCAGGTTCCCTACCTTTGCAGCCTATGTCAATTGAGTCCCCATTCAAGAAATTGGGAATGGAATTCATTGGTGAGATTTTAGACCCTTCAAGTGCTGGCCATAAGTGGATTGTTGTAGCCACTGACTACTTTACCAAATGAGTGGAAGAAATCCCCACATAGGAGGCTACACACCAAGTTGTCATGGAATTTTTTCCAAACCATATTATTTGTAGGTTTGGAGTACTATTCAAAATCATAGCTAACAATGCCTTGAGTTTCAGAGCTAAAACCCTGGTGGCAATGTGCAAAGAATATGGGATCAATTTGGCATTTGCCTCTAATTATAATCCCTAAGGAAATGGACAAGCTGATTCCAACAATAAGTAACTTCTTGAATATCATAAGAAGAACCTTGGAATTTAACAAGAGAAAATGGGGTGAGCAACTAAATTTTGTTGTCTGGGCTGATAGGATCAATGTTAAAAGAGCCACTGAAAGGAGTCCATTTGAGTTGGTATATGGGACTCGGGACCTGCTACCCCTGCATATGCAATTATCTTCATCATCAGTTCTTTCAACAACTAGAAGATCAAGAAGTGAGTCCTTATGATGCTCACATCAAACAGATTATTGAGCTTGATGAAGAGAGGAGGGCATCCCACAAAAGGCATATAAAATTTAGAGAAAATCTAAAGAAATTGTTTGACAAGAAGGTCAATCAATCCCATAGCCTTTAATTTGGAGATCTTGTGCTACTATGGGATAGCAAGCATGAGGATAAGGGCAAGCGTGGAAATTTTAACTCATTTTGGATGGGCCCCTTACTCCACTGACATCATAATTAGTGAACACAACTTCTTCTTGAAGGATTTAAACGGTGAATTACTCGAACTTCCTCTTAACGGCAAGCATTTGAAGAATTTCTTAGATTGATTCCCTAGGAATCAAGGTAAACACCTCTTTTACACTGTATAGTTTGTTGTTTGCATCCTGTTTCATTTGTTTGCTCACTTTGGTCCTTGATGACCTATTTTTGTTGGCTTCTCTATTTTGTTTTTTGGAGATGAATTTGTTTCTCTGCTCTGCGAGCTAACTCTATCACCCAATGGATATTTTGGCACTTGATCTACTATTTTTCTTGTGGCACTCGCAGGGAGTTCCCATCCTCGATTCGGACCCAACGTTGGTGCTCAAAAACAGTCTCACCCCATCTATGCCTTCAAAAAAATTATTGATTTATGGACTCTGGCATTTTCTCCTTCCCTGTTTTCTGTATGGTTTGTCTTTTTCCATTTTTAATCAGTTCCTAGGTCGAAGATCATGTATGGGTCCGTATTTGTATCCTTTTTTCTTTGTTCCTCTGGAAAGGCTCTGTATTTTGAGTCTCCCAAGCCATGTTCCTTCAAAACTCATGTTTTCCCATTTTCTCAATCTTTCCATAGTCAAGATTTGTTGTCCTTGTCATTTTTTCCCTAAATACTCAAAGAGAAATGAATTGATGTGTCCCTGAGGAGCGTATTTGAATCTTGCAACATTTCTAAAATCTTTGTCCTCAAAGAAAATTTCATTCTCAGGCTCAAATGGATGCTTTATTGTATTTTACGGTTTGATAGGTGTTGCTCCCTATCAAATTTACATCCTTACATTAACAGGGAAACATGGCATCCTTTGGTTGGAAGCATTTCAGCTAGACACTTTAAAAATTATATGAAAAGCCTCAACTTAAAAAATGTGTCCACATGGAGGAACGTCGGTCGTTTGAGGATCTACTTTTGGGTTTGGCTTTGAAGTAGCGCTGGGAGGACACATGGAGGCTTCCGCTAGGTTTCCCAGACTTCGAAAAATTTCACAAGGTTTTTGGGAAGTTCATGACATGTGGAGGAATGAATCTCATATTAATATTTACATTTGGGTTTGGCTTTGGAGCAGCGCCATGAAGACAAGTGGAGCACTCCACTCACTTTGAATTTTTGCATGAACTTTTCAATGGCTAAAGGAGACTGCAGTAGAGCTTAACAAGTGGCACCTTCCATTGGGCTTCAAGCTTTCAAACAAATTTTTTCGGAGTGGGACACGTGGCGAGCTTGGGCTCATTCGGGGTCTCAAATTTTGGGAACCATCTCACAGAGTCTCATTGTGACACGTGGTAGTTTCAAAAGTCATAAGAGGTGGGGAAGCGGACCATTGGAGGTAATTTAAATTTTTTTCCTTTCATCTCAAAAGGGTTAAAATATCAAAAATGTCTCACAAGCCTGAAAAAGGAAAAGGTAAAAATATGTTTCTAGTCAAATGGGTGGGAAGACGGATCATCGAGGAAAACATGAAATTTTTTCCTCTTTTATTAAAATGACTCAATGTATCAAAAAATCCCGAGTGCCCAATGGAAAAGGTCAAAGCTTCCTCTAGTCAATGGTGGAGATTGGGGTTTTTGGAGGAAAATTGAGAATTTTTCCTTTTGAGGGAAAAGTGTTAGAGGCATAAAAAGACTCGGGTTCTGCTGGGACCCATATTAGAAACCTGAAGTGGAAGGGTGGAGCTGTGGGGGAAATTTGGAAAATTTTAATTTTTCCAAAAGAGAGTCAAATGGTAGATTTTTTCCATGGTTCCTTTGGGACCCACCTAAGGACACGTGTTAGGCCCATTTTAAGAAGCAGAGCTACAGAGCAAAATGTAATTTTTTTTACATTTTTTCAAAGGGTTAGAAAAATTCCAAAAGAAGCCCCTAATCCCATTTTTAAATATTCCATGTGGACGGCCCAAATTCAAATCAAATATCAACAGAAGTTGTGAATATAAATATTATTTTCCCCCCATTTTTATTATAAGACTCCTTGGGAGTGCGAGTCTTCATGATTTCTTTCTATTTTCTAAATGCCAAGCAGAGAGGCGAAGTTAATTTTGATATCTAGAGTTTACTGGGAGATATCTGGAGACATATTTCACCATTAAAACGGTCTGACTATCGTGCTTGATCAGATTTTTTGTTTTTCTTCTCCTGAGCACGCAAGGAGTAAGATTTGATAGATTAGGGGTGGAAGTGGTCGGCGAATGGATGGAAATGTGTTTTTCCCAAGAAAGGAGTTGAATGCGGGAAGTATTCAAAGAGTTTTGTCCTCGAGCACCTGGTAAATTCTTGCAGGTCCAATTATGGGAATCAAGATCGTGATCATGGCAAAACTACTAGCACTCAATGTTTGGATCTTTTGGAAGAAAAGGGGTCTGTTGTAAATGCTATAAAGGACACAAATTCATTTTCCAAATGGTTGGGAGTTCTTGCATAGGTCAGGACTGATTTCTCTAGCATAGAGAAAGATTGAACAGAGGACCATCCCTTTCGAGAAGCCATCTAAGAAGCCTGTATATCTCTCTTTATGTTAAATTTAATCGTGTCAAGGTGGTCGCAAGTGTACATCCATTGACAAGCTTTTAGATTGTTCTTGAAACTTTTCCTTTCTTATATATTTGATCAAACTTTGAGTTATTCTGTATAAATCTTAAGTAAAGTGTATTTATTTCATCTCTGAATGCATGTGAGTAGTTTTCTTGTTTCTATTGCAATCTTGTACCAAAATATGGTCTAATCACATAGGTCTCAGTCCTTGTGATAGTTTAGTGGCATCTGCAATTTCATCTCTCAGAAGAGCCTTCATCTGGGAGTGGGATAAACGGTTTAAAATCACTTTTATTCCATTTTGTTGATATAGATTATCTATAAACCTCTCGGTGTACCTCAGGTGTGATTTTGTTTAAATCTTAGTTCTTTATTAGGTTCTCTAACTTGGGATTTCATGATATGATCCCACAGGTTGTGTGAAAGAGTGCTAATCTGGGCCTCCATTGAAGCACATATTCTAGTTGACAAAACAATTTAACCTTTTGTGGCATTTTGTTTGATTGAATCTTTCCATTTTGCATAAGCTCTCAAGGATATAGTAAGTTAAGTCCATCCTGTCTCCCCTCTAACAAAAAATCTATTTAACAACATTTAATCCTACTCATACTACCCCTATTTTTACTCTGTATACCCAGAAAAAACAAAAATACTTTTACTAAAGTATGCAGAATAGATCAGGTTTCCAAATGTCTTTAGTAACCTTTGCCTTGTTGTGAAGATATCCCCATAATCTAGAAGTGACAACTCGTGACGAGTTAGGATTGGTGTGTTGATCATATTTTCCTCAAGGCCTTCTTTATAAAATTCATGCAAAATAAAGGTATCTGTATCTCCTTTCAAATAACAGAGGTTACAAAATAGGTTCTCTTACCTTGGTTAAAAGGCACAACCTAAAATAGTTAGGATAAGATCACATCCTTTTAAGGTGCTACCCACTCCCTTCAAAACATGAATGATAATAAGTCAGATAAAGTGCATCCCCGACTACAAAACGACATACACAATCATTTATCTACCTCTAAGTGTCCTATTAAAATCCATGATGTTGATCGGTATTTGAAGGAGGTTAAATTTGGGTACCAACATTGAAAATTCCAAGAAAAATCATCTTTAAATTATTTACATAAATTAAAGAAAGATAGTTTTTCAGCTAAGGAACATACCTTTCCAATGAATAACTTCTTTTCATCATCAACTAGGATCTCTTCATAGTTATTTTCATGAGTTGAGATCTTTTCTTTATGATTTATTAGTTTATCATTAGAACTGAAGATATACTCTAAAGTGACCAACCCCTAAGGAACTTTTTTTGTCTTCAAATTAACAATCTGGTCACCATATAAGTTTTTTATCTTTTTTAATTAACTAAAAAAAATTCAGCTTCTTGCTGCAAAAATCTATAGATTTTCTCATCATCTTCAAAAAATTGTCAATTTTCTTCATTATCAGGAACTGAAGGTCTATTGATCAGCTTTATATGTGGCTATATTTTGTTGTTTTCGATCTTTTCTAGCACTTCATAGTTGGCTCAAACTACTCTAATTATGTCTTCATGTTTTTTTCAGCTCTTGGAACTAATTTAATGATAATAGATTGAAAATCATCCAGTAAATCGGAAACTCTATGTTTGTAAGATTTCAACAATAAGTTCTTACAAACATTAATTTTTTTTACTTGATTAATCAGTAACTCCAAATCACCAAAATCTTGTAACATGCTGATACCTCATTTTCTAACCCATTGCAGGCCATGAATTAATGATTCATATTTAGCTATGTTACAAGTACATGAAAATTCTAGACTTAGAGATGAAAAATACCTTTCATTCGAAGGAGAAGTAAGAATCAAACCTACACCTTGTCCTTTTTTGTTCTTTTCTCTATTGAAATGAATATTCCATAAGCCTTTTGTTATATTTTCTATTTTGGACAACAAGGAGATAGATGCAACTTCCTCATGCAAACAATAAACACCAAATAAACCTTCTTTTACTTCATTGAAGGGATCATAAACATGTTCTTCTTGAGTTTTTCCATCCAAAAACAAGTTAGAAACACCATCTAATGTAGAAAAATGTGTTGTGACATCAAAAGCAGTATGATCTATGGCTTTAAAATTTGCTACAACATTTGAAGCATGAGGCTCAACATGAAATCTATCCAAAGGATTTAAATTAACTATAACTTTAGTCGCATACCTTGTAGTGAAGAAATAAAATAACCAATTTAAAGAAAGATAACCACTTTAAAGAAAGATAACCTCTTAGATTTGCTGTAAAATATCTTGATAAACATAAACCAAAGTAGGGAGGTATATCTACAACAGTTACATCTTGGAGAATAGAAACATTGGGGCAAGCATGTAATGTTACCTCTAAATTTTTTATGACACCAACTATTTTCAATGTTCTCCCGTCTAGCTGGGACTCACTCTTTTTTGTGGGTTCATATTATAGGCCTAACTTTTCTGCAATTGATTTAGGCATTACTGTGTTTCTTGCACCATTGTAAACCATGCAGTTATGAATTAAACGATCTCCAATAATCAAAGATAGATAAAAGGGTGGTGGTTTTTTAATATCATGAGCATTTATAACCTTTTGAACCATCCACTTAACCTCTTTCATGCAATCTTGATCAACTATTCCAACAGCCATATCAACTTTCTGAGCTTCTTTCTCTGTTGGTTTCGAATAAATTTATAACTTAGCAAGTTCTTGAGCAAGTAAATATTACTATCCCGATAGATTTAAAGCATCCCATAATGAAATATTAATATTATATTTTTTCATAAGCTCAACAACATTAAAAGTAGCAAAAATTCTAGAGAAAACTTCAACTATTTTAGCATAATCTTTAGCAAAAATTGACTCTTATTCAACAACTTTTGAAATCTGAGGTATGAACAATCTTCTAGGATCATGGTGCAATTGTTTTTGCTGCTCTTTCAAAGATTAACTGCTTACTATTTTTGAAAGAACAACAAGATTATTTGATGTTTTTGGACTTGTACTTGATGACTTATCGGTAACTATAGTTAAAACATGTGCTTTTTGTTGTTTTTCTTTATCTTGAGCCTTTACTAAGACCTATTTATAACTGCAATGAAATCTTCTTCTCCAAAATTTACTAAGTTCTATTCAAGTGGTTTCTGACTCTGAGCATCTTGCTACCCACATTCCATTTAAGGCATGAAATTTCTTCAGTAGTTGATATCCTAATTCCTCCCAAGTGTATATACTCCATATTTGTAAGGTTTTTTATCATTGCAAAGCTTATCCTTTAAATGATGCAGCTAAGAGTCTCAAGGATACATCTTCATAATTTATGTTATGGACTGTACAAAGGGATTTAATGTATTTAATATGGTCAGTAGGGGTAATATTATTTTCACCAGTAAATGACAGTAAACCTTTCAAGGAAGCAATAGATATGTCATCATAGACTAGAATTATTAAAGGACTACCATTAGTAAAGGTAATAAAAGCTTTGTGTGGTAGCAGTTGTTACTGCATTGTGATTAATGGGATTTGAACAATAAGATTAACACATGTTGAAGCAAGGGGAGGAGGGTTTCCAAAACTAGGAATATTGTAGGGTAAGGTATTGCTAACTCTTCTTCTTCTTGCTGAATTTATAGGTAAGAAAAAATTAGGAGGAATGCCTCTTACCGTTAATCTTGAAGTCGACTCAGGCATGTAACATGTTGAAAAAAATGGTTTAAATGCAACTCTATGGAGTCACCAAATAATTTTATTTTGATTTTCAATGAATATCTGTAGCTTTTTCCTTCCAAAATTGTTTTTTTATTTGCTTTAAATATGTTTGAACTTCGTGAAAATTGTTGTAAATCTGATCCATGTCCCACCGGGTGTGCCAAAACCTGTTATCTCTGAGAATTGCACTCTTGTTGAGAGATGACACAAGGGGTTCTAAGATTTCATAATCTTGCACTTTTGTAGATACAATGGAAACACCTCAGGTCTTTGGGTATACCTATTGTTGAGGTGAGTCTTTGGTATCAAGGTTGGTTCCTTATTAATGTATCCTAAACTGATGTTTTGGGGTTTTGAGGATTTGAAAGAGGGTTGTAACTAAAATTAAAATGGGGTGATACGCCAAATTGATAGAGTTATTTGACTAAGTATATGGACAATACAACTGAGAACAAATTGTAGATGTTCAAACCAATGGGTTTTCATTTTGATCCTAAAGCAAACACTTGTGTGTTTAGGGAATAAATCACAACAACACAACAACTAATATACACACTAAGACTTCGATAAAACACCAAATTTGCAGCAAGGTAAGATAATTATTTTGGAAATTAATAGTCACAAGAATTAATGGAAAGATACACACAACTACAAATAATTTGAAAGGCAATAACTGGTTCTCATTCAAGGGCAAAACTGGTAAAACAATATGCTTTAACGCTCCTACATCCGAAATTCCTACTTTTTGCATTGCTAGTACACAAAATATATCGAAAATATATTCACCCTACCCATCCTAAAAATATATTGGATTCTATACTCACCAATGCATGTTAATTTTAGCCTTTATCATGATTAAATAGAGGAATAACAATAAGCATGCATTTTACAACTGGCATTAATAACCTTAATTACAAAAATACACTTAGTCAAAGTATAGTTGACTACTCTATTTTTAATACAATAACTAACTTGGGTGAATATAATTAGCTAATAATAAATTTTTCTTGCTATTCAAGTCTCCACCGATGTGCATGCAACTTGGTCTTCTTGATGTTGATTAAATAATCATACTTAATCTCTGATGTGGAACTTGCATATTCACCCACTTCCAAGGGTATTTTGGCATCCTCTCTGATATGTTATCAGCATAAATAATTAGCATAATTAGTGATCTTCATAATTAGCATAAATAATGATTATGATTAAGTTATCTTCATAATTAGCAAAAAATTAACTCCTCCTATGGGGCCCAGTATGTCCATGTGCACATGCTCAACCTTTGTCTTCTTGTAGTTTATGGGGCCATTTGTGCACATGTAGAAATAATATTTATTTTCTTTCCTTCTTTGATTTGGTACGAGGTTCTCTTGGCAAGATTAAGGTATATTTTATTTCATTTAAGGTGAGGAAAATTCCTTAACCTTACTTAATTTACAATCATCTCTTTCTTTCGGTAGTGATCATGGCACATATTATACATGGATCACTTTTCAATTACTAGTCACCTTTATCATAGTCTTTGGCCCCATATAACTTGTTAATTCACTTATGATGAAGTGTCAGATTTTGAATAGTCTTTGGTATCATATATTTTTTGACCTTAGAAAGGTCAATGCAATCATATTTAAAATAATTTGTGGCCAGTCCCCTTCCCATGATGAATAGACCCTTTGCTTGATTATTTGGTGATCATACTTCGAACATTGGTTAGCATTGGGAAAAGGATGATTCTAATCTGAGCCATTGATTTTTTGATCTCTACATATCTTCCATTGATTTCTAACTCAGGAAGAGTTAGGTTACCTGCATTAGTTGCATTGATTTTGATGATCCAATCTTATCTATTGATTACTATACCTTTGTGTCTATGCTATTGTTGATGTACTATGATGATTTGTGATCCATTTAAAATTCAAACCGTTTGATCTTGTACAGGTTAATCTTAGTTATTGATGTGTTAACTCAAGTTGAGTTAATCATTGGCAGTAGTCTGTGATGCTAGCCATTTGATCATTTACTCCTTTGATCTGGATCCTCGATTACTTGACTATGGTTGATGGAAGTGGAATTGTGGTTGGTAAAACACTAAACCCTAATCATTTCAGCCATTTCTCAAGCTATATTGAGCTTGGCAAAGCCCTCTTGAATTTATTCCTTGAAAAACATGATTTTGAAATCTTTGAAGCTCTGAAATCTTTGAAGCTCTGAAATCTTTGAAAAATTTGTTCCTATGGAGGTTTGCGAGTATGTATATTCGAAATTTCTACCTATTTTTCCATTATTTCAATCTTTGTGCAAGATTTTTCATGGAAGTCGTTATAGTTCACTCTTTTCAACGTCTAACTAGTGATGTTTCTCGGCCTTGCTAGTTGTTTTCAAAGGTGAGTGTATGATTTTTATAAAATCTGTGAAACACATAAAAACTTCTCCTTTTATTCCCTGAACTCTCAGATATGTGATGTCCTTGTGTTCTCTTTGCATTGTTTATGATTTATGTCATGGTGGAATGTCTATGGGGAGCTTGAAGCAGTTATGGGTTGGCACTATTTTGGTCTCACTGATAATATTTTGAGTGTTTGAAGGATCTTAAATAAAATGTAAGATCTCTCCATGTCTTGAACTTTTATTAAAAAAACTGTAATGATCCTTAAAATTTGGGCCATTTCGTTACCCTGTTTTCTATTTTTTTCAAAAGATGACAAGGTTTTGGTCATTTTTAAGTCTTCTCTGTAACATTTTTGATGGATCCTTCGGACATTGAAGTCTAATATTACACCTCTTGTTTTGTTTTCATTTCCTGAATATAATGTCAGGGTTGTCAATAAAATTTCTCTGAACTTTACAATTAAGAAATGGGTACCTTGAATATTTGATGCTTGTATTGGATTTTCTAAATTCAAAGGCGTATATCTTTCAATTCACTTCTAGAAGCATTTTAAGTGTTGTTATTTTTTCAAGCAATAATTTATGAGTAATCTCTTCTCGACTATACACTTTGAAAAATGATCCATTTTTAGCTTCTAGGTCATTGCATCGTTATAGGTTCAAATTTGTGGTGTCATCTTATGGCTCATGTTCTCTATGAATGAGCTTTGGCTTATAATTTCTTGGCCTGAATGTTCTGAGTCTTCTTCTTCATTTATGTCTACATATGGGGTTTGAAGTTTATTTTGAATGCCCTGCTCAAAAAAATGATTCTTCCATTCTGCCCAAGATCTCTTTGATTCAAGTCCTTTCGTTGTCTCGATATAACTATCTTCATATAACTCGAGGTTAGACCATTCATCTACGTCTGTTAGCTCTGTTTTTCGAAATATCTATACCCAAAACTACTTTTATTCATTTTGTGATTTACTTTCATGCATCTTCTCTACAAAACTGCAATATTATCAATAACGACCAAATATTTTATGAGTTCTTTTCCCGTGTTGTAGGGTATTACGTTTCTTTCATACTCTGTTATATTTACCTTTCAAGTTGGTTTGAGATTAATCATTTTCATGGTAACTTGGTGATCGAGCTCCTTATTTTATTTTTGTATATTGTACTTTTATCTTTGGTGCTCTTGTTTTCGCATTACTCAACTCTTAACTCTTCTAGGATCGTGCATTTCTTCTTATGGGAAAAACGAAAGATTTGATGCATTATATAGCAAATTTTATTTGTGTGGATAAATTTTAATGTGATTTTTTGAATTTATTACTTCTTATACCTGACGCGCGTGAAGATGATGCTTTCCATAATTTTGTGCACAAGCTTTATACTAAATCTAAAATTGATTATGCAGATTTGTTATTCCATCTCAATCCGCAAGCTAAAAATTTAGATAAGCTTTCTTGAATGCTAGCTTGATAACTTAAAAATGAAATGGAAAATCATTTTGTGTTTTAGATCATCCATCATTTATTAACATGTATTCTATATTGAAATATGTATTATCTATTGCAAATCTATTTCCTGAAAACTGTTTTCTTACTTTGATGTTTGAAAGATTCTTGTTTCCTTAAAAATACTTAAACATTATACATTGAAATCTCTTAAAGAAACACTTCACAACTAAATACAATATATTCCTCATTATTTCGTGATAATCTTGAAATACTCAAGATCAATGTAACCAATGGTGCCCATAGCAAGGTATAGGTGTGCATATTTGTTGTTGGAAGATTCATGAATGCCAAACAAATGGAACCTTTACAGTTATATGGCTTCTCATAACATTTATTTTTAGCATTTCTTCTTTTTAGACACTTACATCTATTGAAGTATATAGCCATTTTCAACTTTAACTTTTGTTTTCAGACTAATCACTTTGTTGTGCTCCACACACAAGATTATTTTGACTGAATTCTTCGTGATTGCAAAATAGATAATTTTATTGTTAGTCTTGAATTGAATGGAGATCCACCTTCTTGCCACATTTATCTTGATTCAACTGTCAATGTGAAAATTAAACATTGGTTTTAGATAGTGATATTACTCTGCCTCATAATGAATTTCATACAAATTTATTTAAGTGCTTGAGAAGATGTAGGAAAGTTGTACCTGAAAACAACACTTGATATTCAATTTTGATAGAAATCTCTTCAGTGTAGATGCAATTATGCCTTCTAGAAAAGATAAAATATATTCTTCTTGTGTTGTACTTTCTTTCAATTTGTTCCTTCAAATTTATGCTCTAGAGATGAATGATAATGAATGTCTTCTTTTAAATATGCAACTTTATTGTACTTGATTTGGTGATTGTACGCAACACTGCTAAAGGTAATTTATCCTAATCTTGGCAATAAATTTCACTTTCAAAGCATATTTGATTTGACTTGTAATTTTACTTTACTAAAAACTGCACTTGAAAATGTACCTTACACTTGAGTATGGTTTGATCAAACTCTGATATCTTTTGCTTGCATGGCTGCAATATCTACATTCAAGAATATATATCTGTAGTAACTTGAATTCCTACTGTGCATGCAAAAATATTACTAAAATACTATATTTCAATTTCTTTACTCCTTGATTGGATTATTTCATTCTTTTCAATCTGTGGCTTTCTCATAAGCTATAATATTTAGATCATTTTTGTACCTATTGCACTTGTAATCTATACCTTGTAAAATGCATCCATTTGATTGCATGTTTAGAAAGTAATAAGAAATGACTACATTCTACTATGGTATCATAAATACTTAACTCCTTGGATGGTTGTTTTTGTTTTCATGAATGCAATAGCAAAAAATTTCTTTTCTTTCGTACCTGTATCTACACATTTAAACGAACTAGTTAGAAAACTATAGGATTTTCGGCCTCTCTTGTGCTCCATTGTCTTTCTTTTCTTCCTATTTATTTTCTTTCATGATTCTGGGAATCATATGTGCTTCTAAAAAATACTTCTTTCTCAAATCTGCATCTATTACTTTGATGTCACTTATGGTTTTTGATCTCAAATAGATCATTTTCCTGAAGCTAGATAGCACATGAGTATAGATTAAACCTTGAGCTCAAATTTGATATCCTTTTTCTTTTATTTTCAGCTACACTATAGTTGTTGGTTTAAGAAGATTAAGATGAAGGAGCTAGAACTTCAAACAAAAAAGAATAAAAGAAAACCCAAGGCAACAATTGGTTTCTTCTATACTCTTTTGATTTTTAGTTTCATGCACATGTATAATTTATTATGATAATCATAAGTTACATCCCTCAACGTGTGTGGGAAACATTGAATTTTCGTAAAGATTAATAGATGTTATTTCTGTAATTGATTTGTGCACTTCCTTTTGGTTTTATCTCTTATGATATGTAATGATGCTATAATGAATTAAAAAACTTAATAACATACATAAAAACACATAGTTAGAGAAAATGATTAAATTTAAAAATACATGTAACTTAATAATGAATATATGCAATGCAAACAACAACTATGTTTGTTGTTTTGGAGTCCAAATCCTCAAGTTTGTAGTTATATCTGCCTTCCTCAAGAATGTACTTTAGTTCTTTGGAAGTTTTGTGCATCTTTGATGAAGGAGAAAATGGAATAGCATCATACGTGAGGTTTTGCATTCTACAACAACACAGATAGATGTATTTTGCCTTATTGATCCACTTACTGAAAACAAAATTATACTATATGTACCCTGCTAGTTAGGTTCATTCATTAATTCCTTCCATCAAAAACAAAGTTTTGAGTAGCCCATTTTTGCACAAGTTTAAAAATTGTCACCACACACTACACACAAACAAACCATACTACGCACAACATAAAATAAACAAAGTTTCAAATTTTTCACCAAATAAATGATGTGACCCCATCATAGGTGATTGAATGAAAATCTTCCTCCAACCTCCATGTATCCTCCAACCTTCAGTATGGTGATATTACATGCTTCACAACAAGAGATGTGAAGTGAGAAAAACCTCATCAGCTGACTTTTTAATTTCATCATTATCGAGTGAATATTCTAGTAGAGTGACATTAGCTTCACTAGGCTTGAATTTTCCTCCCTTGGCTAAAGTGATATATTTTGTACATATTTCTTCGTTGCACAAAATTTACCATTTGTATTCCTAATCTATCCATGTGTTAGGATATATTTTGTAAGAAAAATTAGCAGTGCACATCTTTGGTCTAGAGGTTTGTTGAGATTTGGTACATGTATACAATGTATCATGAGAAAATATTTAGTTCCATCTCCCAGCATGTCATGGCCTAGACTAGAAAAATTGTGTTCTTATTTATATGGAATGAAATTTTGAAAAGAAAAACTTGATAATGAGTTCGCTATCCATGCATCATTTTATTTTAATTTGATGGAGTGATTTAATGTGAGTTTTAGGGTAGTGGTAATGGGTATTCCAATAAAAAAAATAGGAACATCTTATGTAAACAGAAGGAAATGTGGAAAGAAGTGAAGATGATACCCAACAAGTCATAACAAATAAGAAAATGCTTCTACTACCCTTCTACCCTTTCTACAATGGTTTCTGGTGGCATCCCCCTTTGTCTCTCACATGTGCTATTGTTTCATTTTGTACTTAACACTTTAAATTACTTGCTTATACATGGTTTTGACATACTAGATATCTTTCTAACATGCTAACAAGTGCTTCATGCACATAATTTGTTATGTATGGGTATTTATTTCCATACTTTTTTCTTACATTGTATGCTATTGTGTGTTGTTGAATGCAAGCCTTTCCCTTTGTTTGGTGTGCACACTTGATTTTTCTCATCCATGGTGACCTTGCATGTCTCCAAACATCGTGAGTGATGTCCCATGTTTGTAACCTACTTTGTGCAGCTTACTTGTCTGCTTGTGTGTTTACATTATTGCTTTAGTTGGTAGCTTTTACATTGATTGCATAACTTACACATTGTTTCCTATATGCATGCATGTTTCCACTAGTATTTGGATAGCCTTATTATTTGTACGTCCCTTGGTTTCTACCAAACACTTTTTAGGTTCACAATGTATATGCGGTTTGTCCTCTTTTCTGGTTGCATTTCTCCTATCAGTAATGTCACATGCATGCCCAAAGAGAGGACATCATTTTGGAGTTTTAACGTAGTAACATAGATATTCTACACCAGTTTGGTTCAGTTATAATTAGTGATTTGGTTTAGAATAGAATACGAACCCCATATAGAGCATATTTTATAAGAGATGGTCTCTTTAGCATTCTGGGAAGAAATTACTAGCTTAGAGGCTGCAGTAGGTTTGCCTCTCTACACTACAACGGTAAATGGCATTGGATCTCCCAAAATATCATGATGTACAAAGATTTCTACACACACATTCAGGGAATAAGTTATACCTTTGATGACACAAAGCATTTCCTCCCAACACTTATTCGCCCTATGTAATGATATCACCCAAAAAACTCACAAAACAAGATATTCTTCTACACTCTTTATCTCGACATGGATCAGGTGCACATGTTCCATTTCCATTATACATTTACACCTTTTCATTTAAGTTTTTTACATTTACATGCTTTCATATACATGTATATTTTAGAATGTGTTTTTACGTATACATACATACATATTTTAGTACTTGACAGTTTTATCCTTATAGGTTCGTCTTTATAAGAAACAAATAGTTAAATGGGGGAAAAAACAACAACAACACTTAGGGACATCACATGCTTTACTAATGATGCAAGTACATTACACACTATAGTACCCACACATGCATCCCGCCCTAGGTTCACCCTCATAACTATTTATTTGTTCATTTTTCATCTCTAGTTTCCACACTCCACCATATTTTTTCATTGCACACTTTGTCTAGTCCTTCGACACACCTTCTTCATCACTCTGCAGCAACACCAAGTACAGATATCTATCTACTTTATATTACTGAGATTTCCACTCACCAACATAAAGTGGGGGAAAAATGTAGTCACAAAATCATGCACTGTAGACATTTATTTATCCTAGTCTCATACCAATATTTGGAAGATTCTTGAGTGAAGAAACTACTAATTAACCCCTTTCTTTTGGACATTTTATTTTATTTCATTTCATCATCAACAACCTCTTGGACACATATGCCAAGTCATATTTTATCATTCCGCATCATTTTAGCCTCGAATGCAGCACCCAAACTAGTACTGGGGCACCCTTGGGAGCCCTTATTCCAACAGGGGTACCCTGGTCTTCTTAACACTTTCCCACCAATTTTTTGGATCTTTCGAGCCATTTCAGGTATTTATCTTTCTTGTCGTCAAAATTATATAGGTTAATTATGAAATTAGACTAAGAGAACCCTATAAATATAAAGGTATAAGACCATAATGAGGGACCTCACATAAGTTACTACTATCACTTCATCTAGAGTTACATCCATCTATTACATTAGATATCACTTGCATCAACATAGCCCCATCATCAAGGAACAAGGATAGGGAATCTACATCACACTTAATAGGGGGAGGGAATCTATTTTATTCCATGCAAATATATTATTACATTTTCTACATTTAGTTATTTTATCGCTACATTACAAACTGTGACTAACACAAGGGAAACTAGGGAATGACATGCACACACTCACCAGAACTACATTTGAGTTCATAATGTAGAACAACGATCAATTAGTACGTCCATTTTTTGGTAGCTAAGGTTAGTCTTACCCATTCATTTGCATCTTTCTTTTTTAAGGTTTTGATACTTCTTTTTGTATTTTGTAGGTCTTCTCATTAGCTTGGATTATCAGTGACATCTTGTGTCTGATAACGAATTTGATGTGAGAAACACCAAGGGTTTCAAATCAAATTTTGGTCGTGTGAGGATCAATTTTAGATCTTTTAAATAGATAAGGGCACCCAGATTTAAGACCAGAGAACCCGCATGCACCCCAATCTTCCTCTAGGTGCTGCAGTCTATTTAGATTCTCCAGATCCATCCTTTTCAGGATGTCTGCATAGTCGTTCCTGCTTCTTATTTTTTCAATCACCTTTGCGACACTATCTGACACTGTGTGACATAAATCGAGGGCATCAGACAACCTTTCTTCCCTGTGAATATCAGTTTCAGAGCTTTAACATATAACCAAGGAACCTAGATTATAGAGTAGAGTGCCCGAAGTTGCCCTAATCCTCCTCCAGGTGCTCCAGTCTAGCTAGATGCTCCAGATCCATAATTTTCATGACCTCATCACAATCATTCTTGATTCTAATTTAACACAAATGAGGGTACTCATATTGTTAACTAGAGTACCCGAAGGTGCCTCAATCCACCTCAGCTAGATCCTCCAGATACATCATTTTTGGAACCTTTGCACAATCATTCCTAATTATGTTTCTAATCACCTCTATGACACTCTCTGACACTATGTAACATACAATAAGGGCTTTAGATCACCTTTTGGCCTAGTGAAGATCAGTTTAAGATATTTTACACAAACTAGTGTACCTAGGCTACAAACTAGAGTGCCCGTAGTTGCCTCAAACCTCCTCCAGGTGCTCCAGTCTAGATACATCATCAATATTCATTGTTTTCAAGAAATTTACATAATGGCTCCTAATATTTATTTTTCTAGTCACTTGTGGACACCTTTTGACAAGAATTTTTTATTTAGCTGAGTTCTTCCCTCTTCCTTCTTACACATTAGGGATATTATTTCCATTTGCATAGTTATCTATATTATTTTAGTACTTTTTTTATTGTATTTATTTACTTTATTATATATTTTCATATCTTAGATTAATTATGCCCTCACTACATATTTTATTTGATATCATTTAATCATTTTGGTGAGCCCGAATCCATCATCCATACTCCTCGATACTTCATTCATAACTTGTCATCATGAGTATCTCAATCAATGATTACTTGCTTTCTAATCATGATTTACTGCTATGTGTAGACACCCTAATTTCACATCTGTCCTAAATCAATTAATTCCCCTTCCTCATTTCCCACAAAAATACACTTCGAATTAATCAAATATAATTTGATTAATTATCTATTTCAAAATCCAAAAAATAACCCAATCCTCACCACATGTCATTATTCTCCATGTTTTTCTACTATTGAATTAAAAATTCAAATTCAAATCCTCACCCAATCTTCGTGGTCCTCACTCACCTAAAATCCTCCACTTATGAATTAAATATATAATTCAAATCCTCACCCATTCTTTGTGGCCCCCACTCACCTAATATTGCCCACATGTTCAAACCACTCACCTAATCTTGCCCACATTTTCAAACCACTCACCTAATCTTGCCCACATTTTCAAACCACCCACTTAATCTTGCCCACATTTTCAAACCATGATTACTTAAATTACTCTAAGTTAATCACTCCCCCAGGCTATAAATACAACCTTACCCCTCCCCTCTAAGGACACGGAAGAATAAGCTTGAATGCCATATCTAAGTTCTTGCATCCTTTGAGCAAAGAACATCCTTTTGCCTCGTCCTAATGCCCAAATAGCCTCATAATCATTTTTCCCATCTGATGCAAAGTAAGAGGATTGTTGTTGCAGGAAGGGTCTTGCTTCGTCTTAAAGAAAAGCACCTACATATCACACAATCAGGGCTCAATCCAAGTTTCCTAGCCCATTCCGAGGTTTGGTACGGAACACAAAGGAGGAGGTATGATTATTGGTAATTTTACTTCCTTGTTAGTAGTGTATTTTTCCTAGCTTACATTTTGGCACGCCCGGTTACTTTCGATCTGTTACCATTAATTTTCTAATTAGTGGTTTTATTTGTTCTTTGTTTATTATTGTTCACTATTATTTCCTTTTCTGTTCCTTATGGCCTTCTTTGGTTAACCTTCATGCTTTGGGTGGTGTTTTTGTGGTGCGGTGTCTTGTGGTGTATATGCAGGTTATAACAACAATGAAACTATGATGCTCATCCTGTCTTTAATCTCCTCGGTGCTTGGTGTTTAGTTTCCAATTATGATTTTGCTATTCACCCTCGTAATCTGTAGAAACACATGAACTATTCATTAGTTTATCATCTTACTGTCATGGGACAAACCAATCTAGAAAATGCATTTATTTATTTACTTTTGCTAAAATAATTGTTTTGTCGAAAGTTTATTATTATTATTATTATTTTCTTCTTTCATTTTAGTTAATCATTTTGTGATCTAACTCTTTCTTTCTGTTTATTGTTCTTTTTCAACCTTGCTGTCAAAATTTTAGCTTCTTAGGTGAAGTACAGAAGTTAGAAAATAAAAAAAACTAGCTCCCGGGACGTTTTTTCTTACATTTAAAATTTTCATTCAGAGTGGTACCCGTAGCCCATCTTTCGAAAGCCATAACTTTTGCTCCTGAACTTGGAATGACTTCAATTTTTTTTAACAAAAAGGTATCGAAAATATATATGCAATGAAAAAATAATTTTTTATGATTTAGACTTACAGAAAATTTTTGGTTTCATTTCTTCTAACACTTATCTTTTTAACAAAAAACAACAAAATTATAGTTTTTTTTTTTTAAAATTATAAATTTTATTTTTATTTAATGTAACAACCTCATGCGTAGGCTCTTTCCTTGCACTTCAAAATTAATCTTGGAAATCAGAAACGTGAGGGCCACCCGGGCTTTGCAAAACAATTTTTTTAATTTTTAATTTTTTGTTTTACATTTCAATTTTCCATGACAACACTTCTAGGTAACATTTTCACCCTCTTATTTTGTCATTTTTATTTTTTTGTGAAAACAATCATTATCACTATTTCACAATCACGATTAATTGCAATAATTATTAACATTTAAAAATAATAATAATTTTAAAAAATATATATTCCAATTGTATCCACGTATGCTCTTTTCCTTGTGCTTTCGAGTGATCTGGAAAATCAGAAACGGTCACAATTTTTTTAGTTTCTTGTTCTAACATTGCAGGATCCTCTAGCTTTGTTTTCTAACTATCATTTCAATCATTATTTTCCTTTGTCAAATTATTAATATTTGTTTGGTCGACGGTTGTGTATGCTCTTTTCCTACGCCTTCGAGCGATCTGGAAAATCAAAAACAACCACGATCACTTTTCTAACATTTCGTTTGCAGGATAACTACTAATTTTTTTTCTGTAGGACTTCGTCACTGGAATATTGTCAAAAACAAAAACAAAACAAAAATAATAAAAATCCCACAAAAATACCACCATTCAAATAAAATTGCTAAAAACCAAAAAAAAAGTACGCTCATGTACGTAATTATTTTCTGCTAGTGATTTATTTCAAGTTGGAAAGAACCCCTATGTTTAATCACTTTATCATTTTGTTTTTATACTTAGATGAGGTAGATTTCATCACCACCAAAGCTACACCAGTGACGTGGACTTGACTACCACGCACCCAACAACATTTGCATCTGCATTGCACTTTGAGACCTAATCTCGTCACAGTGTTCGGTATTCACCTCGCCCCTGCTCTTCACTTACATGTAATGCTGTTATAAAGCGCATGTGAGTCACAGCCTAAATAGCTATAACAATGAAGCCTAGGAATCATCCCTGTAAATCTTTAAGGGAGTTATAAGGACACCATACACATTCATCCCTCCATCATTTTCCACCTTTTCACAAAACTTGTTCTGGACATGGTGATTCACTTCGAAACAGGCAAGTGAGAATTGGTGAGTCTCCTCCAGTTCTCTAAGGGCTTCCCCATACCAATTCTGTCCCCCTGTACATAATTAGGTAATCAGGATTAGGGTATATCAGAGGATGCATCTTTTTTTGGAGTAAATAAGAGTCTGCATTTATTAGTCCACAGCATACTTGTATGATTACATGAAACAATGATCATTCCTGAAGAATTTACCTCATAAGTCTAAAACATATTGGATCCACATGATTGCTTGATATTTGAAAACAAAATAGTTTAGCATTGTTTTATCATAAAATTAGGCTGATATCAATGTGTTCATTGTAAAATTTCAAACTCTAGTTGTGTTCCACAAAAAAATCAGTTCTTGACCAATTCAATACCAAGTGAAAACATCCAAACAATCCAACAACGCAAACCAAAACATCACACAAATTTCATTAGTTTGCTTCAGCCAATAATACATTTACCATAGCTTGTCTTCAGCTATATCCAACTAATATTGAGTAACTAGCATTCACTCCCCCATATCGTCAATTGTCAAAACATCCTTCATAGCTTGTTTCCAGCTATATCAAACTAATATTGGGTGACTTGTTTGAGTTCACTCATTATTCTATCCACCATCGCGTTTATCCAAATCACAGCCAACACAAATCCTTTCATAACTTATATTGAGTTATATCACAACCATATCATGATTAACCTATTCAGGTTACTCTCCCCGTTAATAGTCCAGAGCTTGTTTAAGCCAAATCTACACAACGTGCAACAAATCCTCTAATAACTCATCTCGAGTTACATCATCATCATATTGAGATAACTTGTTTGAGTTACTCTTCTTATCAGTCATCACGAGCTTATTCGCGATAAATCCAAAGTAATCGAGTTCTCATTTCCTCACACCTGTTCAAAATTCCTACCCATTTTTCAGCTTAATTAGACACATTTCATCATGGTATTCACTTGCAGTCACAATCATGAAAATGACGACGAAGAATTCGCACAACTAGAACTCACCAATGAAGAACAAGAACAAGTAAATAGGGTCATAGAACAAAACAAAAATGAATATCTGTTACGTATCATAGCCATCGGGGCAAAACTACCCCCTGACTTCGGGACTAAAAATTTAAACAAACTCATCGACAATGGTGAATCAAGTTATCACAACAAAATACCAAAAAATCCAAATGGTTCTTTGGCTGAAGAATTATTCACTAAAATCTAATATTTAACAAAGAAACTTGAGGAAGCAATGACTAGAACTGAAAGATTAAAAGACCTCAATCTAGATTCCAATACTCACGACATGATTGATAAACCTTTCCCTGCTTCTCCATTTGCACAAGAATGGAAACTTATGAAAGATACCATTCAGGGACTGCAAAAACAATCAAAACAATTCAAATTTGAAGAATTATGTCCTTATCTATTTGATACAGAGATATCACGATTACCATTTCCGCCATCCTTCGAAATCCCTAAGTTTGATAAATACAAAAGCAAAGGCGACCCCCGTGAACATGTCAAGGAATTTTACATGCAATTTTCGGAAGTTTCATATCGAGACATGTACCTTTTATGATTATTCCCCCAAATTTTAGGAGGACAAGCTTTAGACTGGTTTTTCCATCTGCCCAAAGGGTCGGTCACGACATTTGTAGACTTATCAAAGAAATTTTTTGAACATTTTTCCTATAACCTAGACTCAGAAATAACCATGCTTGATCTCTGCAAAACTAGGAAAAGGCCAAACGAAAATTTTGCCTCCTTTTTACAACGATGGCATGGAATTGCAAGCTGATTTCCCTGCTCAGTACCTGAGAGACAACTAGTTAGCATTTTTGTCCCTAATCTCAAAGTCGAATTATCATTCCACATGCAAATGCATTGTCTGAATAGTTTCGAAGAAGTCATCGAAAATGGGACACAAATAGAAAAATCCCTCATTTCTAAGGGCTTACTTAAAGCACCCTTTAGAGACCAACCTTATTGAGACACTCCTCAGAACCAGGACAAATATAAATTCTTTAACCAGAATCAAAATATTGTCAACGATGGCATTACTGATTCCCACCATGTCCGAAATGTCCAAAACCATCCCACCAACACATTAAAATCTAAACAACCCATCATAATCGCTAGAAAGGAAGTTCCTTCTAGGGATTGAAAAAGAGAGTTCACTCCTCTCAGAAAAAGTCTATCTAGTGTCTTTTGTCATTCGGAAAATGCTAATATGATTACATATCCCATTTTCAGACCCTTCGAAGAAGGACAACCCAAACCAAATTAGTATAAAGACAATGAATATTGTGATTACCGTCGCATAAACGGGCACTCGACAGATAGATGTATGCAACTCCGCCATTACATCCAAGACCTGATTGAATGTGGAGACATAGAAGTTGAAAATACTTCTGAGACAAAAAAAACTAATGAAAAACTTCACATGTTCAAAAATACGTTCCCTAACCATGGTAACAATTCAAAAGATAAGGGTCAATCATCAAGTAATGTTGAGTATGACTCAATCCTCTCGACCATAGATTATGACCAAGACTTAATGGCAACTATAAAGATCAGAACTGACTGTGCGATCACCACTAGATAGAAAAAAATGTGGGTCCCTACAACAAAAAAATCTGCCACTTCGTCCCCGGCATTACCTCCTAATCCGCCATCTAATTCTGCCGCCAATTCCTCTCCACAACCTACACCATCATTTAATATTGTCAAACAATTAGAGAAGATTGCCGCACAAATTTCAATCATGGAACTACTTAATTCTTCTCCCACACTACAACGCATCCTTATGCAAACATTGCATAATACTCATGTCCCTCAGGACATCAATTCACAAAAATTCTAGGCTTTAATTGCACATCTTACGGTCCCTAATCCTATTTTATCTTTTGGTCTTGCTGACCTACTTAATCCCAACATTGCTAATAATCATTCTTTATATGTCGAGGGTTATGTAACTCATTGTAAAATAAAGTGCATCTTAATCGACAATGGATCGGCATTAAATATTTGTTCCATGAAACTTTTATGTTGTCTAGGCTACACTGAAAATGATTTGCAAAACAATATCATAACCATTCGTGGGTATGCTAATAGTGAAAGAAATTCTTAAGGCACAATCACGTTGCCTCTCTAAGTTGGACCCATCACCTTAGACACGGTATGTCATGTGGTAGATGTAGAAGTTGCATATAACATTCTTGTCGGCTGACCATGGATTCATGCCATGAAATCCATCCCATCAACATTCCACCAATGCATTAAGTTTCGTCATTTGGACAAGGAATTTACATTACGTGCAGATCCCCAACCTTTTGAGTATTTTAGAATCCTCAAAGGACGGTATCGACATGATCATTATTTTCCATCAACAGATAAATATGCTCCACCTCGGATAATCCCTAATAAAACGTGCATTGATCCCGATACACTCCCTAACAATAATCCGAAACCATCATCTCATAACCAAAACACATTTTCCAATCCATTATCATCTGCTAGTCAACCACCTTCCACCAGTCCTCCTCCCACTAATCAATCACCTTCTTCCACTAATCAAGCTTCTTCTTCTAGCAATAATTATTCTTCCACTACACCATCTTCTTCTTCACTTAACCAATATTATTCATCCAACCACACCTCCTCTATTAAGATACCTCCTCCTATGAACAACCAACCTTCATCCTTCAATCCACCCCCTTCTTCTTATAACCCATTATCTTCATCTTTTAAGACTACCAAACTAAATTCCCCACCACATGAGGTACCTATTGGTCCCCCATCTCACACATTTAAAATCATTGACACGGGATGCGGTGAATATCAATTCCAAAAGATGGAAGACTCTTTTTATATCACCAAATCCCCACATAGTTATGGCAAACCTAGCACTCCACATCTGAGAATCCATCCCAGTTACCAAATGGGTTAGTCAGTTTGGTTATCTTGACAATGAACATATTCAAAGTTCTTCAGGATCTTGGTTATATAATGATGACTTTTCTCCATGTTATGAGTCCCCTAAATTTACCAAAGCTCACCGAATAATGAAAAACATGCGATGGCAGGGTAAAGGACTCGGTCCAAATGAAAAAGGTCGTTTAGACCCTATAAATTACACACAACATCACGGTAAACATGGTCTAGGTTTCAAGGTGTTTGATGTTGCTTCCATAATAATTTCAAGTGACAATGATGACACTAGTTCTGATAATGACATTAGGTCTCCATGTAGTCTTTGTGAGGACCTCGCTGAAACACATCTTGCCTTTGAACATTTCTCTATTAATGTCATCAATTTTGAGCCTACACATCCGAGTCTCATAGACCATGGCCAACCACATCATGCAGCCATGGACATGTTCCAAAATTATGAAGCCATCGAATAATTCCAGGGAACTCGCAATCAAATACCTACTTATGACCATAGAAAAGGATTTGAAATCAATCTAAATGAATCGGCCTATTTTTGTGAAGAGATAAAATATTCAGATCCTTCACCCTCAGAAAATTTGGATCAAAAGCGCAAACAAAGGATTTCCCATAGTCAAAACCTCACCGCCACCCTATCCAATAAAAACGTCAAAAAAATCCAACAAACACCTGACACTGATGACCTACATCAACCATTAGCATCGTTCTCCAAAAAGGATACATCTAAAATGCTTGTAGAAGAAACAAAAGACATAAACATTGGCACCACCGAACAACCAAAAATTTTACAACTTGGCATTAGTTTGTCTGACCAAGAATGCATGGAATTCACAACACTCCTTATTGAATTCCAAGATATATTTGTATGGACATATAAGGGCATGCCAGGGCTGGACCCATCTCTTGTAGTACACCATCTTGTGGTACATCCGGTTGCAAAACCTGTAAAGCAAAAACTACACAAAATGCATCCCCAAGTTGCATTACTTGTTAAAGCTGAACTCGAGAAACTCTTAGAAGCTGACTTCATCAAACCTATTGATTATTCAACATGGATATCTAACATAGTTCCCGTTGCCAAGAAAACTCCCGGCATCAGAATATGCACACAATTCCGTGACATCAACAAAGCTTGTCCCAAAGATGACTTTCCCTTGCCAAATATAGACATGATTTTTGATTCTATGGTAGGCCATGAAATGCTCTCCTTAATAGATGGATTCTCTGGTTACAATCAAATATGTATTGCTAAAGGAGATCAACATAAAATGGCATTTACTACACCATGGGGCACCTTTTGTTATAAGGTCATGCCTTTCGGCTTGAAAAATGCTGGTGCCACCTATCAATGAGCAATGACTGTCATCTTCTATGACATCTTACATGATATCATGGAATACTATGTTGATGATATATTAGCTAAATATAAAACATGAATAGGGCATCAAAGTGTGTTGATACACATTTTCGATAGATTACATGTGTATAATGTTCGTCTTAACCCAAAGAAATGTGTGTTTGGGGTAACCTCTGGTAAATTATTAGGGTTTATTGTCTCACGAAGAGGCATAGAAGTGGATCTTGCCAAAGTCAAAGCCATTATGGAAATGCCTCCTCCTCAAAATCTAAAACAATTAAGTAGTCTTCAGGGAAAGATACAATCTATTCGGTGTTTCATATCATAGTTGGCTAACTAGTTCCATCACTTTAATCAGTTTCTCAAGAAAGATGCGCACTTTCACTGGAACCACGATTGCTAAGAATCTTTTGCTAAGTTAAAAGAATACCTCTCTAGTCCACCTATTCTTATGTCACCAGTTGCCCATAAACCTATGTTGCTTTATACATCTACCACTGAACATGCCATAGGAGCTCTTCTAGCACAACATAATGATCAAGGAAAAGAACAGGCTATATATTACCTTATTCGAACACTTATTGAGCATGAAGTACGTTATTCCCAAATCGAAAAACTATGCTTAGCAGTCACCTTTGCATTCCAGAAGTTACGTCATTACTTTCTCAATCACACAACTAAGTTGATTGCCAAAATTGATCCTCTCAACTATTTGTTGTCTAGACCCATTCTCATGGGAAGAATGTCTAGGTGGGTCATATAACTTAGTGAATTCAATGTCAAGTTTGTTTCGTAGAAAGCAATTAAAGGAAAAGCCCTTGCCAACCAACTTGTTGAGGCACCCCTTCCTAGCACAGAACCACTTCAGTTCTCTTTTCCTGATGAAGATATTCTACACATAGACATCGCGCTAGATTGGACTCTATTTTTTGATGGATCTTGTAATATCCATGGCTCAGGGGCTGGTATTTTGCTTATCACACCCAGCGGAAATGTTATCCCCAAATAATTTCGCTTAGCATTCCCATGTACCAAAAATATCATAGAATATGAAGCTCTCATCGCAAGATTAAAACTGGCTATATCTTGGAATCTTACAGAATTAGCTGTATTTGGTGATTCTTTACTGATCATCAAGCATGTTACCGATGAATACCAGGTCAAGGATGAAAACCTTATCCAATATAAACGCATGGTGGATAGTCTTCGAAGCTTTTTTTGATTAATTAGCTTTGATCAATTTCCCAGAATTTGTAATAAATCTACCAATGCTATGGTAACCATCAAATCCCTATTAGAAATCGCATCTAGTGAACCCCAAGCACATTTTCTTGTTGAACATCTCTTAATGCCTGCCTATGACCTTCCTGAAAACACTATAGTATGTGAGATCGTGGGTCTGAATAACCTTTGGGACCACGATCTTTATACCTTCATTCATGATAAAACTTTCCTGTCGACATGAAACCAATGCATAAATGTGCTTTAACACAACGTGCTTCTCATTACACCATTTTATCAGAAACTCTTTATAAATGAGGATATGATGGCACCCTACTCCGATGTCTTAATCATGAAGAATCCTTGAGTTTCTTAGCTGAAGTCCATTCTAGTATCTATGGAGCACACACGAATGGTATCACCTTAGCCAAGAAAATCCTGCGAGTTGGATATTATTGGCCCTCCATGGAAAGTGATGCATGTCATTTTGTCAAACATTGTCAAGCATGTCAAAATCTTGGAAATCTTATCCACGCACCTTCCTAGGCATTACAATCGATAACCACACAATGGCCCTTCTCTCAATGGGGACTTGACCTCAATTGTAAAATCAGACCAACATCTTCCGATGGACATAAGTTCATCATTACCGCTACTGATTACTTCACTAAATGGGTAGAGGCTATGCCTCTTACTTATGTTACTGGTAGCCAAATATCGAAATTTATTTTCAATAATCTCATCTGTCGATTTGGTATTCCATCCGCTCTGGTTATAAATAATGGAAAATCATTTAAAAACCAAGATGTAAAAGACCTAGCCAAACGTTTTCACATCAAACTTAAATGGTCCACTCCATACTACCCTCAGGGCAATGGTCAAGCAGAAGCAACCAATAAGACCTTAAAATCCATCATGGAAAAGATTGTCAACACCCATGGATGTAATTGGCATACTCAAATTTACCTCGCTCTTTTGGCTTACCGTAAATCTTACCGCACGCCTATCGGAGCCACCCCATTTTCCCTTATTTATGGTTGTGAAGCCATTTTACCTACTGAGATAGAACTCCCATCCTTGAGGATCTCCCTTAAAGATGTAATTAATGAGGATGAATACTGATAGTCACAGCTTCAAGAGCTTGAGCTTCTCGATGAAAAATGACTTAATGCTCTTAATCATCTTCAAGTCTATCAAAATTGACTGCAACACAATTATCATAAAAAGGTAAGACCCAGAAAATTCAAAATTGGTGACCTCGTTTAAAAAGAAAATCAAAAGAATACCACTAAAGAACGAGAAAAAAAAGGAAAATTTGAGCCTAATTGGTTAGGACCCTATGTAATCACATCTAAATTTGGCTCTGGAGCCTATAAATTGGCCACTGAAGAGGGTCAAGATCTTGATGAACCAATGAATGTAGTTCATTTAAAGAAATTTCATCCTTGAGATGTTCACTATTCCAGGATACAATGTGTACATTGTTCCTTTTCTCTTGCTTATTTCTGAATAATTTAAATTTATTCATTTCCACTGGCAGATATTTTCTTTATCAAAATCACATCTTCATATTTATCATCATGAGACAAGTGCTAGTATAAATCCTATTATGTTTGTGAGTGTCATACTTATTCCATTTCTGTCGCTTTCCTCTATGGTCATACCTAGAAGCTTACTGATGGTAATATATTCCCTTCAAATAAATTATCTCTTTCATAACAAAGCTCTAAACTTCATTACCCAATTAGTTTGGTCGTCCATCTCAGTCTTCGGTGTTGAACCCTCACGTCCTACTAGTCGTGTGGGGCTGAGATTGGGGGCAGATGTTTCTTCCCAAATACAAAGCACTATTGTAAACAAATCCATAAATTCAATAACTTATGAATAATTCATTGTCACATCTTTCGTCCTTCATAGTCTTTGGTGTTGAGCCCACACTTCTTATTGGTAGTGTGCGACTGGGAATGGAGGAAGGTGCCCTTACTCGTCTACATCTTGTCTTTGGTGATAAACCCTTTCATCTTACAAGTGGCATGGGGAAAAGCGTAGAGGGTCATTCTCATACAATCATAAAAACATTGCAAAATATTCAAGAAAAAAAAAAAAAAAGACAAATAATAAATTCACTCGCCTATATTTTTCCTTCGGTGATGAGCCCTTGCTTCTCACTAGTAGCATGGGGCAAGGCATAGGGAGTCATTTCAAAAATACAAAATCTTACAGTGCTTACAAGTTATAGAATCCCCAAACATGTAATTTAGATGCCTAATTGAAGAGAGAACTATCTCTTAACCTCATATCTTACCAATCAGCAGGCCACATAACTGTCTAAGTCTAGCACATGACTCATAAAGTGAAAGCCATTTTTGAAATTTGTTCAGTACCGTTATGAAGAATGGAGTCACAATTTACCAAAGGGATTTTTTTTAGCATTTGTCTCTATATTCATCATCTACCTCTTGCGTCCTTCTTGATTCCTGGTGATGAGCCCACACATCTTACTAGTTGTGTGGAGTCAAGAATGGAGCTGGAATTCTTTTCATCATATCATCACCACCATATCATGCCAATGGAAAGAGAATTTTTGTTATTCTGAGCATAAGTTACAACACGGAACACAGTACATATGGATAATATCCATGTTTATCGCCTCTAAAAGATAAGTCTGCACTCTGGTCCATAAATTGCCACTAACAGTATAAAAATCTACCAACATTTGAAAATCGTCAAAAATCCAAAAAACAGTGTAAAAAATCTAAAAATCCAAAAAAAATTGAAAATCGTCAAAAATCCAAAAACGATGTAAAAATCAAAAAGTCCAAAAACATTTGAAAATCGTCAAAAATCCAAAAACAGTGTAAAAATCCAAAAATCCAAAAACATTAGAAATAGCTGTCCAAAATCCAACAAAAAAATTAGAATTCGTCAAACATTAGAAACACTCGTCAAAAATCCAAAACCATTAACAAGAATCATCAAAAAAGTCAAAAACTTTTTAAAAATCGTCAAAAATCCAAAAAACATTAGAAAATCTATATATATATATATATATATAAGAAACAAAAATAAAAATATTGTAAACTCCACCAAATTGCAAAAACTCTAAAATAACCAACACAATTCAACCTTTGAACTATTATCCCCAATGAATGATCCAATCACCTTATGACTACCAAATTCAAACCACTTCTCCTTGCGTGAATCCTTGCTTGGGGCAAATCCGACTCTCATTTCTTCCTTGTTTAAGGAAAATGACCCAATATTTTACTATGTCCTCGTGCCCCTGCTTGGGGGCACATCCGATCAATCCTCACTATGGAACACGTTAGGGATATGTTTATTGGTTCTTGTGTTGCATTATTAGTTGTAAATTTTATGTATCTTGGTGTTCTTTGTAATATTTTTATGTTATCTGATTGCATGTCATACTGGGGCATCATACTTTATTTATGGCCTCTGTCTATGCTCTCTTCCATTTGCATATCATACCGGGGCATCAAAATTTTTTTATGGCCCCTGTCTATGCTATCACGCATATTATAGTCTAGTCATCCTGATCTTTTATATCACGGTGCATCCTGTTATGTGCTATATTAAAATTAAGATGTTTTTCTTCACATGAGTATCTTCCTGCATGATCAACATCTTACCTTTGCACCACATCCATCACCCATACTAATGCCATTCTCTAGTTTAAATCCTACTTGATCACCGTATGTTTGTAGTTTTGGCGAATCCTACTTTGACGATCTTTCTCCAAGTTAGTCATTCACTACTTGAGTAGACTCCTTCTCCTCCACCCTGGATCACCATGTATTTGATTCATTCATTCCTCGATCCCCATTCTTACTCCTCTGCCCAGTTATCCACTATATTTACCCTTCACACCATTCTTGTCCCCCTATCACCCAATTTGTATTCTTTCCCTTTCACCCTTTTGCTTCCCGCTCTACAAACTTATTCTTAATAACCCCTTCTATATGGCATCATTCAGTGGAGGTTACCCTCTCCCTAAGTCTTCCATTTGTTAGAAAATTCTCACCACCTCCCCTCTCATCAAACAACAATCACCACGACACCACATATTTCCCATTCCACCTCTTTGCTTCCCAATTCTCGCATCATTTATCTCAGCACTACGGGCATCGCAAATTAGGATTCCCCTCCACACTCGCTGCTCTCCACTTATAGATTCTTCATCCATTAATTGTTAACTCATTGTTTCCTTTTTTTCTTATTATCACCTCATCTATAGTATATACCACTCAGGTATACCGCACTAAACTCTTTTCTCATCCTTCCCCAAATCTGTCTTTGTCTAGTCATCCTACTTACAATTGCTTTTGTAGTATGAAAAAATTCACTGTGGGGTTCCCCTTCAGTCATTTGTAATACCCTATTCCCACCAACTCTAAATCATCCATCTTCTTATCAGCTGATGATCTTACTTAACCATTCCGTCGCATTAGGGCAATCTGATTAAGACTTCCACTTAAGGTTGATCTGCCCCTATGGCCTTCACCATGTATTTGATTCATTCATCCTCCGCTCCACCCTTCTTACTCCCTGCCATTTTATCCCCATATTAACCTTCACGCCATTCTTCTTCTTGTCCCCTCTCACCCATTTGTAGTTCTTCCTTCATTCAGCAAACCCTTTTTGCTTCCCTTCCCCGCTTGACAACCTACTTAAAATACCCCTTCATAAGAATCAATCAGTGGAGGGTTTTACCCTCTCCCTAAGATCTGCAATTTGTAGAAAATTCTTCACCACCCTCCCCTGCTCCAATCAACCAACAATCCCCTCAACACACACATATTTCCATTCCACCTCTTCTGCGTCTCCTTCTCGCATCATTACTCTCGAGCACCGGGCTCGCAATTAAGATTCCCCTCCACTCCTCTGCTCTCCCACTTCATATATTCCTTCCATCATTCCATGGTCCCTCCTTGTGTTTCATTTTTTTCTTAGTATCACCCACTGTCTCTCGTTATCTGATAGTATATACCATCAGGTATACCTCACTCACCTTTTCTCATCCGCCCCAAATCTTCTTAGTCTGTCCATCCTACTTTACATGCTTTTGTAGTATGAAAAATTCATTGAAGGGTTTGCCCTTCAGTCCATTTGCATAACCTATTCCCACCAACTCTACCATCATCCATCTTCTTCCTCAGCTTGAATGATCTACTTAACCTTCCATCCATGCAATCTTATTACTTAAGGACTTCACTTAATGTTTTAGCTGTCCCTATGGCCTTTCCCCATCCCATTATATTTCCCCCATCTTTTTTCTCCTGCACTCGTGGAATCATCTCTTCACCTACCATTCCGTCCCTTTCCCAATATCAGCTTGTCTTATCTTTCTCCTTAACAAGCAATCCTTGTCCGTCTTGGTGAGCCTACAAAACCTCTCCAGTACAACGATCTTGCTTACGAGATTCTCTTAGCGTACATGTCATTTACACTTCACCATCACTCCACAACCTCACCATCCTCTTTCCTTTCCTCTGCATTCCCCATCATCACATCTTTTTACCACCACTATCACCCTCCTCTTCTTAGCAATCTTACCTAACCACTCACCCAGCATGGCGATCTCACTTTCGAGTCCCTCTTAAGGATGATCTATCTCCTTTCCTTTCCCCATCACTACGCACCCTTCACCCTTCATTTTCTCTCAGTATTCCCCATTATCACATCCTTTCACCTCCTTTTCGATTCTCACAAACACCACTTCTTGCTTGACCACTTGTCATCTCCAGTTTCACTCACATGGCAATCTTACTTAACCACTTCCGTCACATGACAATCTTATGTCAAGGTCCTCCCTAGACTTAACTGTCATCGTGAACTTCTCCCCCGCCTCATTCTTCTTCACTTTGTTAATCACTTCTTTCCACCTGGTATCAGCCTACTTACCCCACTTTTTCCTCCTACTATTATCCTTTCTCCACATATCCTCTTACACCATACATCTAATCTCTTCCGCCTACAATCACATTCTTTTCCCCCACTTTCCCCTTCTTGATCCATCATCCCTCATATTGTTTCTTCCCATTATTTTCATGTCTTGATTCTTCATCCTCACCTCATTCATCCTCATCACCCACATCCTCTCCTCACTTTCACTTAGTCCCAACTCATCCCTCTCATCTTCTTCACTCTTTCCACTTCATCTTCTCAAATTCCCCCCACATTTCTACCCACACACACATTCGCCATTATTGTTAACAACTCCTATATCATTCTTTCATCAATCATCTTCTCTTCCCGAGATAATAATTGTCAACGGGTTTTCCCTAAAAATCATCAATCCTCATTCCGCATGACCTCATTCACTCCCTTGGACCTTATAGAGTTTCCCTTCATTCCTTCCCTCCTCTACGCCCACCACTCATTGTCAAAGGGTTTTCCCTAACGTCCCTTTTTTGGTGTTACCCTTTCCAATCCTCATTAGCTTTCTCCTTTTCTTATTTTTGCCTCTCACCCTTCCCCCCCACTCAGTATACAAGGGATTTCCCTAACATCCTTTCATTGGCATTGCCTCTTCTATCCCCCACTCTCATTTCTCTCCTATTCTTTTCCCTCACTCCCACCCTTTCTTGTCGCTTCTTGCCCATCTCTCCATCTCCTCTTTTCCCTCTTAAATATCTTTATTGTCTTCATCATACATCCTTTTCCTATTTTATCATCATCCTAGTATCCTCATTTCATGCATCTCCACATCTTTTCCAATCGATGTCATTCCTCCCCTCTTTCTTCTTTGAACATTCCTTATATCGTTCCCTTTCCACTTATGACCGCCTTTCTGTATTCCCTTCCTTCTACATCATTTTATTTGTTATCTTCTTCTCTCTCCCACCCCTCATCTTATTTCCCTTCCCCTGTATCATCTTCTTCCCCTTTTTCAATCATGTTTCCTCCTTACTTCCCCATCGATAACCTGGCTATTCAGCGTTGTCCTGTCTTTTTTATCATACCACCCTCCACATGCATCTCCATATGGTCTGTTCCATATTCTTTTTCTTGGTCTTTTCCTCGCAATTAGACACATTCCGTTCAATCTTCTCCTATGTATTTTGTTTCTAATATTCTTCCTTTCCTCTCCCCTAATGTTTTCACGTTTCTTCTTATCACTTCTCTCCTTTTCTTTTTCTTTCTTTTCTTTCTCTAACCTACCAACCCTCTACCTCTACCGCGCCTACCTTTTCATTCATTGTGTATATGTTTTCTCTTCCTTTCTCCTCCTCTTTTTCAACACTTTCCTCGCCCCTCCTAGTTTCTTTTTTCTCTATTCTACTTCTTCTTTCGTCCTCCTTCCATTTTCCTCCTTTCACAATTTTTTTTTTTTTTTCCACCCCCTACTTCCGCACCATCGTTTCTCCTTCTTATTTATCCTTTCCCGTTTCTTGATTTTCTCAGCTCTATCATTTATTTCACTTCCACGCATCCCTCTTCACTATCTTTTTTTCTTCCTTCATTTTGCACATCTCTCTATTTCATCCATTCACCCTCTACTCTGTCATTTTCCTATTTTTGCCTTGTTTGTCCTTCATCATTCCCTTCTTCCCCTATCATCCCTCTCTCTTATTTCTACCTCTTTCATTCCTTTTTTTTACCATCCCCTATCTCCCTTACTCTTCTCATAATCAACCCCCAATCCTATCCATTCCCTTTTCTGTTTTCCACACACCCTCACACCTAGCATTCAAGGTCGAATGAATCCTTTCTCCATTTGTGTCATGTGTTCATTCCAGTCTCTTCCACTCCATTTCCCTTCTTTTCGAGATTTCTTTCGTATATCCCATTCTCTTCAGTCCTCTCGAGGGGGCATCACCACATATATCCATAATCACATCTTCTCATGACATTTTTGTCTTGGAGGATACTATGACATCCATCACTCACCAATTTCTATTCTCCCCAACAAACATTCAGTCTACCTTTTAAAAAGTAGATTAAATTCTTCCCCCATACCACTACGTTTCTTGGAAAGGGACACTACTTTCATAGTACCTTCCAAAGAGGGACAAATGTAACAACCCCAATTTCACATCTATCCTAAATCAAATTAATCCCCTCCTCATTTCCCACCAAAAATACACTTCGATTGAATCAAATAAATTGATTAATGATCCATTTTTCAATACAAAAAATACCATCGCTCACCCAGGGTTCATGATTCTCCATGTTATTTATACTATGAATAATAATTCACATTCCAAATCCCACCCACCATTCGTGGTCACCACTCCCGAAACATCCTCCACTTATGTTAAAAAATATAATTCATCCTCACCCCTTCTCATGGCCCCCCTCACCTAGTCTGCCCACATTTTCACACCACCATCTATCTTGCCCGCATTTTCAACCACTCACCTAATCTTTCCCACATTTTCAACCCACCCACTTCCTATTTCCAACATTTTACACCTGATTACTTACATTAATCTGGTTATCAATCCCTCGGCTATAATACCCTTACCTAACCCCCTAATACCCCCCCCCATCTAACACTGGACCATAAATTGAATGTCATATCTAAGTTCTTGCATCCGTTGATCAAGAACTTCATTTTGCCGCGCCTAATGCCCAAGCCCTCAAAATCATTTTTCCCATCTGGTGCAAAAGTAAGAGGATTGTTGTGTTGCGGGAAGGCCTTTTGCTCCTCTTGAGGAAAATCACCAACATATCACATATCAGGGCTCATCCAGTTTTCTAGCCCATTATGATGTTTTCTCTTCTTTCTCTTCTTTTCTTTCTTTCTACGGAACATGAAGGAGAGGTATGATTATGGGATTATTAACTTTCCTTGTTAGTAGGTATTTTTTCCTACTTACCTACATATATTCAAGTAATATCTTGCTACTACTCACATTCATGCTATTATGCACCCAAATGTGGTTTATCAAGCCTTTTCTGACACCTTGTCTTCACATATAGTATTTAAGTATAATCTTCCCTACTATATTCACACTTTTGATAATTATCCACCACTACATATAATATCTTGCATTCATAACATATTTTTCAATTATATTTTGGTTGCACTTTGATATAAATTATGGATGTTTTTATTATCGATATGTTATGACTCATATTGTGGATTATATGAACTCATAGAAAACATGGATAGATATTTCAGTACTTGATGATGATCTAGTATTGACTACTTTTTTATATACTGACACTTTGGATTCTTGACGTATTGACTATGTTTAGATGATCGGGTTGGTCTTGTGATCTATTTGATATTGGTGAAAATGGCCTAATTCGAATGTTTAGAAATTAGAAACAGTTGATATAAGTGCTTAACCTTACTGATGATTTAGCTACATTATACGAAGGTGTTAATTGATATATATATGTATGTGTTTTATTTCTTAATGTAATTAATATGGTCTTTATGCCAAAGGGGTATTTTTTTTTGCTATTTTCAAGAAATTATATCACAATAAACAAGATGGGAATAGGAGACTAATTGTGGAATAATATTGGTTGTTGCAACATGGTTAGATTGGCAGTTGTATGAGTGTTGTGAGTGTTTTGTTTTTCTTAGCATGCTAGTTAGGAGGTATCAATGGGGGAGCATATCATATGTGACAATGGGTTTAATTCTATTTATTTTATCTTTTATTTCTTTTGTTTAGTTGTGCATGTGATTTCATTAAATTGTAATATTTCCTCATTTTATTGTGCTTGTTAGTGTAACCCTTGTCTAGGCTAATTAGAAGATGTGACAAAAGGGGAATTGAATGTTGTAGAGAGTCCTTAGTTATTCAAGATTTTGATTGGATTTGTTTTTCATTTTGGGAAGAGTACCCATTCCCATCACCCAAACTCTAATTTGGGATTTCAACTTAATTTTAGAGGCTTGTGGGAAAATTCAAACTTGTCCCATTCCTCTTAAACCTTCCTACCAACCATACCTATGATGTAAGTGGCCAAATTTATCCCTCATGATGTATTTTTTAAATGAATAGGGGAAATTAATGTCACCTTTTTACATAACCTCTTAATTGTGTCCTTGGAAGCATGAAGTGGAGGTTTGAGTGCATGTTTGAGTGTGTTATAACCTAACCATACCCATTTATGAGTCCTAGTCCTTGTGATTGACTTATTAAGGTGGATTGGAGAGGTAGTGATATGGCATACTTCATGGAGCCACATCACTATCCTGTCGACATTTTCTATTTATTAGAGTTATTTTCAATTTTTGGGGGTTGATTGGTTTTGGTTACACACTTGCACATTTTTGGGTGATTTTTCTTGGATTTTTTTCTTGGGAAATTTAGTAGCTTGCATCTGGATTAGATTTTATTTGGAAGTGGTTGAATTTTTTTTCTTAATGATTGAGGAATCTTATAATGGCATGGTAGGGTGTATACCTTGTATTCTTTTTCTTCTTCCGTATTGTTTTGCATGCATGCATGTAGGTGATTTAGTATGGGGTTGGGTAGATTTTGTCCTTAAGTATGGTGTCAGGAGAAGGAAGTGTATTCATTCTTGTGGAGGTAGAACGGAGTATGTGAGGAATTTGTGAAGGGAGTGTGAGAGGGGTGTTCCACCTATGTGGAGGTAAAAGTGATTTATATCATTTTGCAATTTGAAAATGGAGAGAAAAGAACTTATGTGTGGTTGTGATATTGCACTTGGAGGTTTTCTGGCAGACCCTCATCCCACTTTGGAGGTATAAGGAGATGGCTCTATCATAGTTTTTCCATTGGATTACTTTTAATCCTATGTGTTATTAAAAGATTATAAATCTTATTATTTGTGTTTGTTTTTTAATGTGGTGCAAGTTTGTGTGTTTACATGGTTTTTCAAGTCATTTGTGAAGCTTTCATGGTTGTAATAAATCCATTATTGCTTCATAGTTGGTGCATGGGGGCCAATGATAACGTTAGCTTTACCTTCTCATTGGATTAAGGTTGGGAGGTGAGTGTTGCCTTTGTTCCCTTCCTTGTTATTTTGTTGAAGATAGAGAAAATATATTGGAGTTGCAAGTCACTTCTTTGGGATGAAGATACATGTGGTTTGAGACCAACGGAAAAGAGTTTTATTAGAAATATTAGCATCTTGTATCCACTTTGTTTTGAGGGCCTTTTATACTTGTATTTTAGAGTTGAGTCTCTTGTAAATGAATTATCAAATCATGCAATGTATATGTTTGAAAGAAAGGCATTGGAAAGTAAAATTTTGTTGAAATTATACCTCACTTAAATTTATAATTTATTCGAAAAATATTATATTCTAATATAGTTTGGATTGGGAATGTTCTTGTTATCCTTAAAAAAAAGGTTATTGGATAGTCTAAATTTTATTCATGTTGTATCTATTTTAAAATTTGTGTTGTGTATTAAAACCTATAATTTAAAGTAAGGTTTGCATTTTATTTAAAATGTGAAATTGTTTTGTTAGAATTGAAATACATTGAGGTAAATCGTTTGTTTTCCTTTTGAAATGATCTTTCTATATTTTATAAAAAAAGGGAGTGTATGTGTGATTGTTGTTACCCCAATTTTGTTTTCCCTTTTGGATTGGTGACGGAAAGATTGAAACTATTAATTTACAACTTGGTTTATCATCTTAATTTTAATGAAAAAATTGGAATTAAATTTTCACTCTTATACCTTACAAAACAATACTATACAAAATCCAAAGTATGGAATTATAACATTATTTGCATCAAGGAAAAATACATGTTTTATTCTTAATTGTGTATTCCTTTCAAACTATTAATCCAACAACTTCACGTATATAAATACATATATTTATATAAAATATATAGTTATACAAATTAATTTATCTAAATAGATTGTCTAAAAATAAAACAATACACACACACACACACACACACACACACACACACACACACACACACACACACATATTATTAAATAACATTAAATATTAGTAAAAATAAACCAAAACAAAATATGAATTGTCATGTTTTATTTGTTTTGTTATATAAATAAAAATTAAAAAACCAATACTGGCTATAAGGTGAGAGGGGGTGGGGGTGGCGGGGGGCGGCACATTCTTATCTTAATAAAAGGTGGGAGGTGGGGGTGCAATCCCGCTAACATAAAAACATGTACAACCGGTATGTGGGACGAAACTGCCAACATAAACCAATTACGACCAAGGGTCGAACCATACCTAAGCACAAAAAAGTCAATATTTAGTTTTTTAAATATTATATACAAATATATTATGCATATTTATTCAAACAAATTTTAAAATTCATATTTTTAAATGCATGGATTTTTTTAAAATACATCAAATACACACACACACACACACACACACAGATGTGTGTGTGTGTGTGTGTGTGTGTGTGTACATACATACATACATACATGTGTGTGTGTGTGTGTGTGTGTGTGTGTGTGTGTGTGTATGTATGTATGTGTGTATATACATATACATAGATATATACATATACATGTGTGTGTGTGTGTGTGTGTGTGTGTGTGTGTGTACACACACACACACACAGATATATATGTGTGTGTGTGTGTGTATATATATATACATATACATATACATATACAAATATATATATATATATAGAGAGAGAGAGAGAGACAAAGAGAGACAAAGAGAGAGATACTCATTTAAATGGCGTTTACCTAAGCTTTTAGTCAAAATAATAGTAAGGATAAAATACACATACCAGTAAATTTGGTAGAAATTCTTGTATAAAAAAATAGATAGCTTATACATTTCAAACCCTAGGAAATAAATTTTTTAAAAAAGAAAATAAATAAACCAAAAATTTTATGGGAAGAAAATCCCCTCATTTTAAAATCTTAAAAAAGGATAATTTCTCTCCATACCCCAAATGCTCCATGGTATCCATTTTTATCTACCCACAAAATCATAATGTGCAAATGAAAAAAAATAGGTCAAACGATGAATAAAGAGGAAAAACATAAGGATACATGGGGATTTTTAGGAATAACTAGAATCTAGGGTTCTCATTGATCTAATCCAAGGGTGGAGATTAGATCTTACCCTTTGTAATTTGTGGATATTTTTATGGGAATGTTGTTTTAGAAATGAATGGGGCTAATTAATTAATGGCACACCTAGGTTATTTTTAGACATGGGTAGAAGTGGTTTTAGGATATGTGTGAAATTTCTTTTATCATGGGTAAATAGACAATATGGAACATGAGTATTAATTTTTTTTTGGCATTATTGGTTATAAATTAAATAAACTAATGTTGGACATGGGGTTATGGAAATAAATCAATTAAACTGGGTTAAAATGAATAAATGTAAATGTCAGGTTATATGAATAAGTTAAAGTATATCATGGCTATTCCTTAGTTAGGTGAATATATTTAAGTTAAACCATAGGAGATGATTTTTTTATACATATAAGGTGGAATTTAAATGGTTAAAATAAATGGGGACAACTTTTGAAATATCTAAATAAAATTTGTTGGAACTTAGAAGGAGATATTTAAATAAGTAATAATATTTTGGGAAATTAAATATTAGTATTTTATCATTGACTTGGATCCAAACTCTCTAGGGGAGTGTAGTACTTGATAGACGAGAAAATTAAATCAATAAAATAATATAATTTAACATTGTATAAATGAAATGTATGTAGGATTATAGAAAAATAATTCCCGATAATTTTTCCTAACTGGTCGGTGAAGTTTTAACATAGTTTTGGTGCGCGCACTTTTGGACATTACACATTGGTATCAGAGCCATGGGTTAAACACTTGAACCCTGGGAAAACATGGGAACACAAAAACCATATAGTGAAACCTAGACTTAGGACACTTGAACCTATGGGATTAAAATAATAATAATTAAAATAATGAAATTTTTTTGGATTGTTGTACTCACATAATTTGGCATCTTATTGATCCCTGTCATCGGGAAATGTTAATTTTGCTTTATATACTTATAAACTTCCTGAGTGATAGGAATTTGGTTCCTTGTGAAGGTGTTGCATTAATGGGTTCGTAGCTCTTGGTTACGTTTGTCTCATGGTGTTGACCTCGTTGAGACCCTCCATTATCTGGGCTACTATTTTCCTTTGTTCAACTCTTAGGAATTAGTGCTAAAGGTAAATTTTAGGGGCCATTTTGAAGGAGACCCAAAGATTCACTCGTTGTTAAGATATTCCCATTTCCCTTTCAATCATTAAGAAAGTTACGTTACTTTTGTCAGTGATTGCATACTTTGGTGATGGTTGTCGCTTGGACGAATTAATCCCCATATGGGAGAATAGATATCGTGACATGATATCATATTAGATCCATATTTGTATGTATATTGTTATATGTGAGCTCGAGCTAGAGTACCCCTTAAGGTGGCACACGAAGGGATATAAAGTGATTTTGATGTGGATATTTCATGTGTTTTATGTTTGTAAACTTGAATTCTTTTATCAAGGATCAAACTTTTATGTTAATGTGTTTTTGTGAAGCTTTGAGGATTTTCTTATTATATTTTTATCTTATTGCGAGATTTTCAAGGATTGAATTGTGGCTACTTAGCCATTTCTTTTGGTTGCTGAGATTTCTTGGATTTTATCTCTCTTTGGTGACTCTAAGCTTGTTTTCCTTGAAGGGTACTTAGCTAAATGTCTTCAATAATGTTACGTGATCTTTTTATTGTATGTTGATGAGGTGGTTAGATATTGTTTTTATTATGTTATCTCGTTGTAGGGGGGTACAACCAAATTTTCATGACTATAATATTATTTTATTTAGGTTCTACCTTTGGTTTTGGAGTGGTAGGGCTATGTATGTCTATTACCTTAGAGTGACATTTTTTATGCTTAGTTATTTACTAGGTAGAGGTCTCTTTGTGTCATACATTATAGTCAATAGTTTTGATGGTTATTAAATTTATGTTTGCACCTTGCTATGAGTTTTTTTCATCATCACAATAGATGTGATATTCACTATAAACTTATGGATTATGACAGAGAAAGATTAACTCTAGGATAATTATAGGTTTTTTGTGGATAGGGTATCATTGCGATATGATGGTCCACCAATGGGCATACAGGATTCCTAACTTAGTTTATTTGTGTATTTAAGAAAATATCAACATTTTTTACTATAAACCTTTGAAAAATATGGTATTTTGGACAATACTCAAGATCCTTGAGCTTTGTGATTAAATAAGTATGCTTATGTTGATCTCGAAGACCCATAGATGGATATACCCTTATCTTCATCTCTTGAAATGTTTAGCATATACAACACTATAATCCACTAGTATCAAGTTATATGTAGGAAGATATTGATCCATTGGGATACTTTACACTTTTTTCTTAGGGATGTTTGTTTTACACGTCTTAAATTTCCAACCTTGGTTGTGCTTATATCATGTTGTTTTATCTGAGGCTATAACTTTTTTTGCTAAGAGGCTAGGTTTTTCAGTAAATAATTTGACTACCCTCTTCATATATTGATTTCCTACTAGTGAGGGAGTGTGGTATCTAGAGGGGGTGGACCACCCTTTGTTATCTTGGTTACTTGGTTGACGACATCCTTGTTGATATATACCTTGGTTTATGGAACCCTCTCTCTCGTCTAGTGAACCAATTTAGGGTTTTAAACCATAAACCTTGTTTCCCCCCTCATAATAATCTACACTCCTTGAACTCGTAAAAGCAAATTTATAACTTCATAATGTACGCCTTACTCATATCTCTTAATTATACTTGTGGAAACACACTTGGAATGCATCGGTGATGCATGTAACTCTTGGGAAACTCTTGTAAAGTTGGTATGTTACATTTTGGTTATGACCTCTTATTTTCTATGAATTTATTGATCTGATAAGTTGGCTCTTTCTACTAACTAATATTCTATTGGTGTTGTGATAAGCCAAGATTACTGGAACCTTAACACAGAGGCATGGATTTTTGAAACATAATAAGAAAACTTGAGGCATTAGAAGATGGTTTCTCACTCTAATATTATAGTTTAATAGAAGAAATAAAAAGAAGGAAAACTATGTGAAAAATAGCGAAGCGTCCTCTAATACTATACCTAGAAGTAAAATGAATAATTTTGCGGCCCATATAGAGTGGCTAGATATCATTCCAACATTGGTGATGACCCTTAATTACATATGATATGTGATATAATAATATAAGGAATGCATTAAATCAAAAACTTATAAGAAATATGTTTAGAAAATGTAACTATAAATTATCTTCTATAATTTGCAATAATGGTATGGGTAATTTTAGGGGATTGAGAACTAGTAAAATGTACAAATTAATAACCTTGATTGGATAAAATTGTTATTGCATGCCATAATATTATGAAGGACACAATCAGAATGGTTGAGCTAATTGAAAGTTTCCCTTGAGTAACGGTATGACTATCTAATATAAATTATGCCCTACAATTTTGGGTTGTGAAATGGTGTAGTACTTCTCAAACCTCCCTTTGTTATATCAAACAACAACCATATGTATAATGTTTATAACAAAATTTACATGCTAGGTAATTTTTGGACCTCTCTTTGGGTAGTATGAAATTGTTAGAAGTATGCATATGGATATTTTCATCTTGTTAGAATGATTTAATTGTTATGTTCCTATTGGTGGGCCCTGTTGGTATCCAAATTTTTTCTCCTTTTCAAGCTGAGCATCATCAAAGATTTGACATGAAGCTTAGAGACAGATAGATCATAATGTGTGTCATTTTTTAGCCAGGGATGAGATCTAACTAGCCCTTTTTCACTCATATTTTTGGAGAGATGGATAACACCTTTAATAGGATTTGATCTATCCTCACTACTTTAGGTTGTGCCTTTCCACCAAGGTGAGAGGACCTGTAGTGTAACCTCTATTTGATTGAGGAGATGGAGATATGCTTCTTTTGCATTAATTCTATGAATAAAACCTTGGGAAACTATGATGAATAATCCATAATTTAACTCTCAAAAGTTGGCACTTATAAAAGATGGATACACTTTCAAAATAAGGCTAAGGTTACTGAAGGCATTATGAGATCCTGATTGTTCTGGCATATTTTAGTAAATAGATTTTGTTCCTTTGTTGATATATAGGGCAAACATGCGTATTTTAGGATGGATTCATGGTTTTTGAATGATTTTTGTGGGAGATTGAGCAGGATAAATTCAATTAAACCATATCTTTGAGAAACTTCACAACAATGGACAACTCAACAATAGAAAGCTTCAGAATAGTTAAGACATCCCTTCAACCAGAAGGTGTTCTTTACTAGAGGCCCAGATCAACACATTTTCAGACAATGTTTGAGAATCTAATACAAAGGCTCGAGTTAAAAGACTCAATTAAACACCATAATCTATGATCAATCACGCCTAAGCTACACCCAAATATTTACATAAAATATTTATCAACAAATGACAGTGCATTGATATTAAATTTTCTTATGTCATCATAGGATGAAGGCTCTTCTTGAAATGAAATTGCAAAGGGCACTAAATGGTCACAGGTATAATACCCTGTGTGATTTCATAAATATTTCAATGTAATATTACAAAAGGAACAAGTAAAACTACTTGCACACATTCTGAAACAAAGCAATCACTAATTGTTCCAAGATGAAAACAAATTAATTTCAAAATTACTTAGATTCATTAGTAGGGGAACGTTACATAGAATAGTCTCAGAGCTTATCAATGGTTGTACACTCACAACCAACTTGACATGATGAAAAATCTAACATAGAAGAAATTAACAGGTTTCTCAAATTTGTCTCTCAGGAAGATGACTTTTCTCAAATTTTCTCTTAAAAATTCAACCCCTGACCATTTGTAAGAGTATTCTCATTGAATGTATTCATTTCATTTGTTCATTCATCCCAAATTTTTCCCCCAAAAAGAAAAATATTTGAGGAACCTTTGTTTGTTACAAATTTGTTATAGAAAGTGACGTTTAATAAATTCGCACCCGCAACTGCCAGGTGGATAAATCATGAACTGATAACATTTCTTGGGCCCTAAAATAATGACTAAGATGCCATGTCACAACATTTTTGACACTCTTTTTAATCATTCTGATTCTGCCATGTGAGAATTCCCCATTTTGATCATTCTCTGAAGGCTTTGCACAACTGGATCTGAAAGGAAATCCTTTTTCTCTCTCGACGCAACACCTTTTTCACTTTTGTGCCAACAACCTTCATCATTTTATCATTTTCCCACTCTTCCCTCTATAAATCTGTCCCACATCCATCTTTTCTAGTAATTCACATTTTTGCAAGTTCCCGAGTAATTCCAATTTCAAAATATCAACCATAACAATCCTTGGACTCACAAATTATGTTCTGAATCCATTCAATGGCACTTTATAGACAAAAACAACAAGGAATTTCATCAAAAATTGATGGAAAACAATGCATATTATCCTCTCCAGGAGTCTTGGAGCAAAAATGCCAAAAAAAATAGACACAATGCACATCAACCAGTAACTTCTGAGCCTTCTGAAATTTAGTTATATAGTCCGTCCACATGTTCCGTTAGTGCAATAGACAAAGAAGAGGTACAAAGGTCAAGTTCCCAAACAAACGCGGGCCTTCCAAGTGCCCTGGGCCCAAGAAAAATGCCTTTTGGCCTTTGAAAAAGTCTTACTTAAAAGGAGCCAGCAGAATCCTCCATGTGTTTCCTTTGCGCACCTTTCGGATGGTACCGAAAAATGGAGAAACCAAAAAAATGTGGGCTCACCAAGTGTCTCAGTCTGGCAGTGTCATTGAAAAATTTTAAGGAAGAATGGAAGCCACCATGTGTCTAGGGTCTGAGACAATTTTCCTTGGCCATTGTAAAGTCCATGAAAGGGAAGAGTGAGTGGAAGCCTCCAAGTTTCCTCCTAGATCTTCTTCAAAATAAAATTTAGGGGCCAAACCCCCAAACATGTGCAGTCCCTCCACATGTTCCAGGTCAGATAGAATTGCATCCGCTGCTGAAAAATTCTAAGTATGTATTAGAGTCGGGGAAACCTCCACGTGTTTCTATGATGTAACTCTGAGATGGCACTGAAAGTGGAGACTCTAAACAAGCGTTGGCCTTCCATGTTTCCATGGTCTACCAAAACTGTACTAGCCACATGAAAAAATCTCTAAGTCCAGGAAAGGTAGCAGAAACCTCCACATGTCTCCTTATTGCGCATAACTGCTAAGGTGGGTCCTTGAGGTGAATCCTCAAATGAGCGCCGGTCGTCCACGTGGAAACTTTTTGATTTGAACCGGGCTTTAAATTTTTCAAATTACCCCACCAAGCTGCATCCAACCAGAAAGGTCCACGTTTCCACAAATGTTGAGATGTAATTTTGACAGGAAAAACACACCCGTCAAATCGTAAAAAGCAAGAAAATCAGCGTTTGAGCTTGGCAATGAATCTTTCTTCATGGTCAGAGAGTTTAGAAATGATATAAGCCCCAAATTTTATCAGGCTCTAATTTGTATCTAATCGTGTTTACCACAAATATTTGGGACAAAAATGACAGGGAAAACAAAAACATGTTTATTGAAAATGGAATGGAGGGAAAAAACCTAACTTTTTTCCCAAGCTACAGATTCTTTCACATGGACAGAGAAGCTAAAAACAAATTCTATGAATTTTAAGTGATCCTCAACAAAGGAAGGGACTGATCATGGAAAATAAATGGAGGACAGAGTTTTGTATGCATCAATACGGGGAGATAAAACAAATGACAGAGCCCATAAACTGAGGAAATTTCAAGGACAAACGAGGTGGCAAGATCAAATTGAGCACCAACATCAGGTCCGACTTTGGGATGGGAACTCCCTGTGAGTGCTATAAGAACAAATGGTAGACCAAGTTTCAAAAATAAACCATCGGGAAATAAAGTCAAAGAATGAGCTTGTAGAGTAGAACAATAATAACCAACTCCCCCAAGGATGAACTGAGAAACCAACAAAATGTCCACCAAGTACGATGACAAATAGAAATAGAAAAACACGTAAGTAGAAAGAAACAAAAATACTATACACTGCACAATGGAGTATACCTTGATTATGAGAAATCAATTAAGGAAATGTTTCAAAATTCCTGCAATTAAGAGGAAATTCAAGTAGCTTCCCATTTATGTCTTTTAGGAAGAAGTTAGTTTCACCAATTAAAATTTCAATTGAATAAGGGCCCCTCCACAATGTATCAAATTTACCATGCTTTCCCTTATCTTCTTGCTTGTTATCCCATAATAGCACCAGATCCCCAATGCCGAAATATGTTGGTGTCACCTTATTATCAAATAACTTCTTCAACATTTCATTGAACTTCACATGTCGCTGATGGGATGCCCTTCTTTCTTCATCTAACTCAATAATCTGATTGATTCGATCATCATATGGACTAACTTCTTGTTATTCAATTCGTTGAACAAACTAAAATGAATACAATTGCAAATGAAGGGGAAACAAAGCTTGAGTTCTATACACCAACTCAAATGGTCTTTTAATAGTAGCTCTTATGACAGTGATTCTATCATCCCAAACAAAAAACTTCAGTTTCTCACCCCACTTTTTTTTTTCAGTTGCAACTTTCTTCTAATGATCTTCAACAAGTTTTTATTGTTGGACTCAACTTGTCCATTTCCTTGGGGATTGTAGTTAGAAGCATATGTCAAATTTATTCCATATTCTTTTCACATTGCTACAAAATTTTTTACTCTTAAACTCATGGCATTATCAACAACAACCTTAGTTGGCACTCCAAATCTACATATGATTTGATTCAACATGAAGTTCATGATAGCTTGGTGTGATGATTTCTTTGTGGGGATTGCTTCCACCCACTTAGTGAAATATTCAGTGGCTACAAGAATCCATTTATGACCAGCAATGGAAGGGTCAGAAATATCCCCAATGAAATCCATTCCCCATTATCTGAATGGACTTTCAACTGATACAGGATGTAAAGGAAGGGAGACTAAAGCTTTCATTCTTCTAGAACACCACTGACAACTTTCACATTTACTAAACAATAGAGTTGTATCTTTGAAGAGATTTGGCCACCAATAACCAACCCTCAAGATTTTATGTGTTGTAACTCTTCGAGCAAAATGTCCCGCACAAACTCCTCCATGGAGATGAACAATTATTTTCGGGGCTTCATCTTTAGTGATGCATCTGAAGAGCACTCCCTCAGGGTTCTTCCATGCTAACCCAAAATAAGTAATGACATATTTTTGAGAGGATAACTTAAGAGATATTTTCTTATTTTTAATCAAATGTGCAGGGCAGCATAGATGTTTGAGATAAAATATTATATCTTTGTACCATTTAGAGCTTAAAAAATTTTCATGGACATCCACTCTTTCTCCTTCTACTTCATTCACCTCAATAGTTTTCAAGTTTCTCTCAGCCATAAGCTTAGCTAGGCCCAAACCTCTTACCAATTTCATTGTTTGGATATCCATGTCATATTCCTGTAACTTGTTTACCCATCTGCATCTTTCACTTGAGACCTCCATCTCTAATAAGATATCTTTCACCATGGTGTGGGGAACATAAGCAACAACTTCAGATCTCGATATGTAAGTTCTGAAAACCTTTGTTTCTTTCACCAAGGAAAATTCTTGCTTCTCCATGATGGTGTACTTCAACTCAGTTCCTTGCAATGCCTTACTTAAAAAGGGAATTGGTCTCTCAGCCCTTTAATCATCCTTCTGTAACAATATAGATGCAATGGTGTTTTTTGAAGAAAAAGAAAACATTTGAAAATGCTTCTTGTAATTTGGAGCTACCAAAACAGGGGCATTCTTTAATGATTCTTTGATCCCATTGAAATCTTGAATTGAAGATTCTTCCCATTTGATAACTTGGTCCTTCTTATGCATACTAGTAATGGGGATGGTCAACTCAACAAAGTTAGACAAAAATCTTCTGATAAAGTTTATTTTCCCAATGAAGGATTGAATTCCCTTCTTAGTTCTTAGAATAGGGACTTTTTTGATGGATTATACCCTCTCAGGATCAATCATGACCCCTTCCTTTGATAGAATGTGACGAAACAACTTTGATTTTAGTAATCCAAAATGACACTTCTTGGGATTCAATGATATGCAATACTCTCTACACATTAATAACATTCTCTCCAAGTGTTTCAAGTAATCATTAATTTTTTTGGAAAACACAGTTACATCATCTTGATAAAGAACAATGAAATCATTAATATAACCAGAAAATGCTACATCCATTTCTCATTGGAAATTTTTCCCAGCATTCATTAACCCAAAAGGAATCCTAACATAGACATAAGTTCTCCAAGGAGTGGTAAAGACAATCATTATTCTTTCTGACTCCTCCAAAACAACTTGATTATAGCAAGAGAAACCATCCAAAGTGGATAACAACTCAGAACCAGTTACCAATCGTAGCATATTCTCCATGTTTGGAAAAGGTTAATTATCTTTCAATGATGCTTTATTCAAATTCTTGAAGTCTACGCACAACCTTCTATCACAATTCTTTTTTCTAACAGGCATTATATTTGCAACCCAAGATGAGTACCTTGTCGGTTGGATGATCTCTCCATCTCTCAACTTCTTCAATTCTTCTTACATCTTCAAAGAAAGGAGCATATTAATCGGCCTCTATTTTTTCCTAAAAGGATTGGCTTAGATTCAAGAGGAATTTCATGTCGGAAGAAATTTTACCTATATGCCTTCAACTCAGAGTAAGACCAAGCCAGGTGTTGGTGCCATTTTTGAGCTTGCACCATGTTGCCCTAAAATTTTCAAATCTGTATTTTCTTAAAAACATTGTATCCTTTGAATTGATGGTCTAAAATTCTTCCCCTCCAATTTAATGCTTTAAAAATTCTCGCAAACTTGTTGTTTTTCCCTAATTTGAAACAATAATCCAAGTTTCCCTTTTTTTGAGCCCTAGTTTTTCAAATTTTTGCAGGCTGTGTCATTTTTTTTCCCTTTGCCAAATTGTGGGAAAATAAAAATTGATCAATTCATACTTGTTTGTATTTGAAAATCCAAATCCTAGATCGGGAATGTCGTAAAAAACATGGTTCAGTTGATTCAAAATCAAAAATCTGCCATCTTGGGTGAAAAAATTCAATTCTAGGGCATACCTAGAATTTTTTACGTTTTGACAGTCAGACGGGCATCATTTGCCCATAAAATTCATCCTCAGAAGGTATTCACAATTTTTCGGGTTTTCATTGGCTGAGAATAGGTGGGGAGGTGCTCTAACTTTTCATTTTTTGCCTTTTTAAGCAATCGGGGCATTTTCGGGCCCAAGCACCTGGTTTTTCCAAATTTGCCTAAGTGGTGTGTTCTGATTATTAGGTGGGATGGTGGGTGGTTGGATTCCCTTCAAGTTTTTTGACCTTATTTTGCAAAAAATATTAAAGTCAAAAATTGGTCTGAAGCCTCACAGCCAATAGAGAGTGGACACGTGTCCTAAAAGACCAAAAGCGGGAGGAGCATGCCGAGGGAGGACTTAGAGTTTTTTAGCTCTAATTCTATAAACCTTCAAAATGTGTTTTGGCCCCACTCAAATCAGAGGAGGACACATGGTAGCATGACAGGCACAAGGCGGGTCAGTGTGCTGGAGGAGGTAAAATGGAATTTTTTCCCTTTTTCACAAAGGGCTCAAAATAAATAAAAAATAGCACTTGCCTGCTAGCGAATCATCAAGCGATAGGGGGCGGTGGAGAAATTTGGTAGGCGGCATGACGGAAAGAAAATTGAATTTTTTCCACTAGAAAAAAGGGGAGTTAAAATGAGAATTGGGTCCGCAGATTTTAGTGATAGAGGAAGCGAGACGTGGTGAGGGAGAAATCGGGTGTTTGGGCCTGTGGGGTAAAAAGTGAAAAATTTCCCAATTTCCAAAAAAGGTCAAAATGCACAGAATTGAAGCACAATTTTAATGGGAACCACCATATTCCATGTGTTAGCTCCAAATTTCAAGGGTGGAGGGGCAGAGAAAAAGGTCGAAATTTTCCATTTTTCCAAAAACTATGGAAAAGTAAAAAATGATCCCACTTTTGGTTCCAATTGTTTTTTGACATGTGGAGGGCTCAGATTAAAGGAAAAATATGGATAAGATCGACGGTTTTTGTGCATCCATTTATTTTGACTGCCATGGGAGCTCCAGGAAGCTTGGAATCATGATTTTGCATCAAAATTCATCAAATTTATAGTGATTTTGTGTCATCTTGGCCTCCCATGATCATTGACATCAGTTTCATGGCTCGATATTTTTATTTGAGATGTTTTTAAATAATTTTGTTACCCCACCCCGAGAAAACATGTGAAATGAAAAAATCGAAAGTTGCAGAGGTGATTTGAAAAGGTAAAAAGGTGAAAATGATGAGCAAATGGTGTTTGCATGTGTCAATGATGAAAAACATGCCTCCAGGATGGATAATGATCCAGATATTTGTAATGATTTAATCTTCTTGGGCACACTTGGTAACCTGTGAATGTTTTTCTTTTTGATGTCATTTTCATTGAATCATGAGGATTGTTTTGTAACAAACTTGATCCCATGGAATATTCTTTGCTTGGTAAAGAAGGCTCCAATGTGGCATGAGGTATATAATGCATTTTGGAGAAATTGTAAAGGGTTGGGAATTGAAAATCATGAGCAAATTAAGAGAGAAAGCTCATTTTTTTCTGAGAAACACACCAAAGAACAAGAATAATTTATTCTGTGTTGTATCTTCATGTATGTGAGTTGGTTACAAGTGTATAGCCATCACACATCTCTGATATTGTTCATGAAACTCTCCCCTGCTGATGACTCTAACAAGCTTTTGGGTTAATCTATGTTTTTCTAGGAAATATGATGTCTGTTCTCATTTTTAGATGCCTACAAATAGTTTTCATTTTTCTTGTTGTAATATTGCATTGAAAGTATTTAGAAATCACACAGAATCTCCATTTCTTGTTGATATTTTAGTAGCATTTGTAATCTCATGTTTAGAAGAGGCTTCATCTCATAAAGAGATAAACAAATTTAAAATCACTTTACCTTCCTTGACTGCAGAGATTTCTTGTAAGCCTTTAGGGGTACCTTAGACATGGTTTGATCATGGATTTTTGTGTTTAATTGAGTTCTTTACTTCAAGATTTTGTGGTGAATTCTCAAATATTGTGTGAAGAGTGCAACTTGGGATTCCATTTATGCCTCTTCTGGTTCAAAGAGTATGTTGATTATTTGAAGCATTTTATCTTATAGTTGTTCAAGTATTGTATAGGTTGTAAAATATCTTATATATTCCAGTTTGTCTTGTCAACACCCCACAAAAAGATTCATTTAAACAAACTAATCCTACCCATACTACCCCTACATTGCATTGTGTGTCAACAAAAGGATCTTACCCATCTACAAAAATGCACAAGGAAAATTAGGATTATACAATGTCTTTAGTAACCCTTGCCTTGAATTGAAAATATCTCCATAATCTGGGAGTGACAACTTGTGAAAGTTAGATTTGGAGTGTTCATCATATTTTCCCAAGGCCTTTTCATATTATTTGCATAAATTGAGGGATATCTTCATATCCTTCACCATTTGTGGGTTACAATATAGGTTCTCTTACCTTGGTTGAAAGGCACAACCTAAAATAGTGAGGGTCACACCAAATCCTTTCAAAGTGCTATCCATCTCTCCACAAATATGAGTGCTAGTAAGATCACCTCCCCGGATACAAAATGACACAAATCATGATCGATCTAACTTCAATTTTCATGCCATATCTTTAATGCTGCTCGGACTAAAAAGGAGAAAAAATTTGGGAATCAACACCTTTTGGTGTGGTTTCCAGGGACTTCTTGGAATTTTTTGGTGTTTTTGAAGTGTTTGAAAAGTTTGGGCATTTGTGTGTTCAAGTATTTGAGCAGCTACATTGTTAAAATATCATTCTATGCTTCAGATCTACAAGTTTTAAACAAGGGTTTCAAGTTTTGTCTTCCCTTTTCCATTTCCTAGCAGTTCATACACTTTGGGTGCATTGTGATTGATTGATTTAAGAAGAATAAGGTCTGATTTATAAAACCTTGTAAAGGTTTTAGTACTAGCAAACATTTCACGTATTATTTTAGTGCATTCTTACACAACTAAGGTGAAATTCCTTCATGGCGAATCCATGTTGATTTGATCTTGAAAATACCAGTTGTCTTACCTTTCTGTCATTTATAATTTCTTGCTAATCTCTACAACACTAGAAGGAAGAAGATCTCTCTTCCTTAGAGAATCTGCTAAGAAGTTGTTTACGGATTCAAGGAATTCAGATTTGGAGGGGAGAAAGGTGTGGAAGGTTGTTCGAGACTTGACTATAAGAAAGGAGATCCCTATTTTTGACTTTGAAAGTGAGTAGCTTGTTATTAAGGACTACACTTATTCTTCAAGTGGATCTGATTCAGACAATCAAATTGCTGATTTGAATTCCCCATCAGGTGAGGGACCTTCTTGTGGATTTGAAAGACTTGCTTCAAAATCTGCTCCTGTATTTTCTAAATTTGCTAGAGATCATCAAGAAGGAGAGCCCTTAAGAGAGATTTTTCTTGAATTTTTCATTCCCATTCCCCAAAGATCTTACACTCCTCATCAAATAGTTTCACCTCCAAGATCACCTCCACCAAACAATATGGCTGAGCCTAGAACTTCATTTGTTGTTAATGCCTTTGGTCCCATAGATTTTAGAGGAATGGATGGCTACCTGAATGCTATTCCACAAGATGTCAGAAATAGATTGCCAAAATTTCAAGGCAACAATGCAATAACAGGTGATTAGCATCTCAAACTCTTTGTTAATATGATGGAAAATTTTGAGATAGAGTTTGAAGATGTGTATATTAAGTTGTTCATTCATACACTAGAAAAAGATGCTAGGGATTGTTACAAGGCTCTACCTGATAATTATATTAATTCATGGACTTAAATGAAACATGCATTTAGGTTGCAATATGGTGAAAAAAATGATCCTAGATTTATTTATTCTGAGTTTGAGAATATCAAGAAGAACCTTGATGAATCAGTCCATGAATTCAACACAAGGTTCAACAAAACTCTGAGAAGGTTTCCTGTTGGTTTGAGGCCTTGTGATGAATCTTGTCTAATCAAATATGCAAATGCATTTGATAAGAAGGAAGCCTATTACCTAAGGGACAAGAACCCTACCAATCTAAGACAAGATTTCATCATGGTACTTCAAATTGAAAACAATATTAAGGATATTTGGAAACCTCTTAAGAGAGATGGCGTAAAATTGATAAACCCTAAAAAAACTCAAGCTAGCAAAGGTGCTGATTTAGAAGAGGTTTTGAAAACTTTGGCAGGAACTGTCAAAGAAATCTCGTACAAGTTGGAAAGAGCTGAGAATGGAATTAGGTAGACTTCACAAGGTTAGCCTAGGTAGAAAGCATAAGATAGATTCAGAAATCACCATAGGAATGAGCAGAGGTTTTATGACAAAGGTAAAGGATCTGTTGGATCTGAAAATAGACATCCTCGAGCATGTGAAGGAAGAGTGTTTCCTGATCCGTTAACTGCTAGGGTTGCTATTGTTGAAGAGGTTGCTGATATTGATTGGTGTGGTAGGTGTTTTCTACCCCATTCTCTATGTGAAGTGAACTAGCAAGAAGGTGAAGCTACTAATGATGATGGTACTGATGATGATATTTGCATGATGAGTTGTCCTTCAAGCTCACAAGGAGGAGCAACATCTATTGAAGTAATAATTGTTAGGACAACTGCAATTTTTTGGGACTACATCAAACAGGTACACATATTTTTTCCCCCTCATGCTCTTGAAGTTGATGTAGTGTAAGATTTTTAAATTACTAACAATGACTTTGAATACTTAAGAGATTTGATGATTAAGAAGTATGATGGTGGTATCCCTTCAAAGGAAGATAGAAAACTGTTGATGAATGTTGTTGTAGCTCAAGAGAAAGATTATAACATTAGAAGAAAATTTGTTAAGGGAGTTGGGCCTCAAGCCAAACCTAAAACACCCTTGCTCACAAGCATTCCAAAAGAAGCTCCTAGTGGAGAGCCACCTGTCAAAATTTTTGTTGTCCCAAACAAAAATTACAGTCCTCCTCATGCCCAAGATACGAAGAATCCATTAACATCTAATGAATCTTCTTGTCTCCCTTCCAATGTTGTTTTTCAAAAGAGTGTCCCCTATGACATAGCCCAGGAATTGAGCCAAATTAAAGTGAGTGTTCCAATCATTGAATTGCTTAGAATTCCTGAGCATAAGAAGAGAGCATTTGAGTACTTGGGATTGAAAGAAGAGAAGGTTACTCTAGGTGGAAATGTAAATGTTGTTGAAAATCCATCTCAGATCATTGTTGACCTTAAAACATCACCAGTAGTAGAAGATCTTAGAGAGAAACTTGAGGTATATTTAGGGACATCTTTGGTTTCTTCCCAATTGAATTTTTATCCATTCTTCACAAATTTGATCATAAAAGATAGGCTACTTCACAATTTTATGTTTGATTCTAGTGCATCATGTAATGTCATTCCTCTAGAAGTTATGAATGAGTTGGATATCAAAGTGACAGCTGCCTATGGGAAGTGTACTGCCATGGATTCAAGGGAAGTGCTAGTGGTTGGTTGTGTGAAGGGTTTGGTAGTGCAACTTGTAGCCTATCTGGGTAAGAATTTGAAACTTGATGTTGTAATTGTTGACTACCCTGCCAAATGGAGTATACTTTTGTCAAGAAAATGGGCTGCAAGTGTTGGTGGAAGCTTTTAGATGGACATGTCTTTTTCCACCATTCCAATTGAGGGTAGGCTAGTTAAACTTTATGGTGAGAAGAAGATGTTGCACCTAATTGAAGATCCCAGGAATGCTTCCTATGAAGTTTTGTTTGTTGATGTAGATGCTAAGAATTTCATTGGTTTTTCTGATGGAAAAGAAAATAAGATGGAAAAATCAAAGTGCCTTGATATGGTAGGTTCTCCATGGACATTTATATTTTATGGAGCTTGCTCCAAATTTAGGAATGGTGTTAGTATAGTTCTGCTTTCTCCTAGTTTGGAAGAATTTTCTTTTTCCTTCAAACTTAATTTTGAATGCACTAAAAACATTGCTGAGTATGAAGCCTTGTTGTTGGTTCTGAGAATTACATGGAAGTATGGTGTCAAGGACATCATTACAAAAGGAGACTCAGAGCTTGTTGTCAAACATATAAGAAAACTGTATGCTACAAAAAATCAGCGTATGAAACAATATAAGCATGTAGTTTGGGACCTAATTGAAATGTTTGATTCCTTTAACATTTTGTATCATGATAGAGGTCTCAATGCTACTACTGAAAATTTGGCAGTGCTGGGTTCTAGATTTGAAAATTACATCATTTCACCTTATTTGAATACAACATTGAAGTGCTAACCAGGCCAGCTATCCCTGATAATGTGAAACATTGGCAAGTGTTTGATGATGATTCTCAAGTGCTAAGGTTCTTATAAAACCAAGGTGAATTTACAAATTAGAATATTTATTGGGAGCCAATGGTATGCATGACAGAAGGAAGAGAAACTTTGTTTGGAAAAGATATCATCCAATTTAAAACAAACACCATTCCCAGAGGTCTTGTTGCACTTGAGTAAAATTTTAACAACATTGATTGCATCATAAATAGAAACATGTCTACCTCAAGGGATGTGGAAGAGCATAACTTGGGAACTAATGGTAAACCAAGGAAGATTTGGTTGGGAAGTAATTTAAGTAAAGAGTAAAAACAATCCTATGCCCAACTCTTGAAAAAATATCAAGACTTCCTTGTTTGGTCCTATTTTGAGCTAAAAGCATATAGAGAATACTTGTTTCAACATGCAATCCCTCTTGAGGCCAAGACTAATCCATTCAGACAGAGACAAAGGCTAATTAATCCACTTCTCTCCATGAAAATGCAAGACTTAAAACATTTGAGAGATGGAGGTATTATTCAGCCTACTAGATATTCATCTTGGGTTGCAAACCTTGTGCCAGTCAGAAAGAAGAACAAATACATCACACTTTGTGTGGATTTTATAAATATAAACAAAGCATCCATGAAGGAAAAATATGCCTTGCCAAATATGGAAAATATGTTGCAGCTCATGACAAGTTTTGAGTTGCTTTCTACATTGGATGGTTTCTTCGGATACAATCAAGTGGTTGTCAAAGAATCAGAAAGACTTAAGACATCATTCACTAATCCTTGGGGAACATATTTTTTTGTTAGGATGCCCTTTGGTTTGATGAATTTTGGTTCCACTTTTCAAATAGTAGTGGATGTTGTTTTTTCTCGTTACATCAATGAGTTCATTGCAGTTTACCAACATGACGTGACTATGTTTTCAAGGTAGAGAGATGATCAGTTGTAACACTTGGAGAAGATGTTGATCAGATGTAGGGAGTATGGAATTTCTCTTAATCCAAAGAAGTGTCATTTTGGCATTCAAAAGGCCAAGTTGCTGGGACATATTGTGTCAAAATATGGTGTTATGATAGACCCTGAGAGAGTGGAAGCAATCAACAAAGTACCTATTCCAAGAACCAAGAAAGGCATCCAATCTTTCTTTGGTCAAATTAAATTTATTAGAAGGTTTGTTTCAAACTTTTCTTAGTTGAATCTTCCAATCACAATAATTCTAAAGAAGAACAAAGTTATCAGGTGGGAGGAGGATGCCATTCAAGATTTTGAAGGAATTAAGGATGCACTTAAACATGCACCTATTTTAGCAGCCCCAAACTATAAAAGGCCTTTCCAAATATTTTCCTTTTCCTCTTAGTATCCCATTGTTTCTGTTTTGCTGCAAAAGAATGAGAATGGTGTTAAGAGACCTATTGCCTTCTTTAATAAGGCTTTACAAGTAATTGAGCTGAAGTATACAATCATGGAGAAACAAGCATTTGCCTTGGTGAAAGTAACAAAAGTTTTTAGGCCTTATATATTGAGTTCAAAAGTTGTTGCTTATGTTCCCCACACCATGGTGGAAGACATTTTATCAGAGATGGAGGTCTCAATAAAAATATGTAGATGGGTGAACAAATTATAGGAGTATGATATGGACATCCAAACCAAAAAGTTGGTAAGAGGTTTGGGTCTTGCTAAGCTCATGGCTGAGAGAAAATTGTAGAATGTGGAAGTGAATCAGCTAGAGGAAGAAAGGGCAAATGTTCTTAAAAAATTGGTAAGATTTGAGTGGTAGAAAGATGTGATCTTCTACCTCAGACACCTGTGCTGCCCTAATCACTTAAATAAAAATCAGAAAAGAGCCCTCAAGCTAGCTTCTCAAAAATATATCATCACAGACCTTGCGCTGGCTTGGAAGAACCCTGAAGGTGTCCTCTCAAAGTGTGTAACTGAGGATTAAGGTCCCAAAGTAATTACTTATTTCCATGGGGGGGTTTGTGGAGGACACTTTTCTGGGAGGGTTACAACACAAAAAGTTTTGAGATCTAGTTATTGGTGACCTACTCTCTTCAAAGATGCAACCATGCTAATTAGAAAATGTGAAAGATACCAGCATTTCTCTTGAAGACTAAAAGCTTCAGGCTCGCTTCCTTTCCAGCATGTATCAATTGAATCTCCTTTCAAGTAATGGGGGATGGACTTCATTGGTGAGATTTAAGATCCTCCTAGGGCTGGCCATAAGTGGATCCTTGTAGCCACTAATTATTTTAAAAAGTGGGTAGAGGTAATCCCCACTAAGAAAGCAACACACCAAATAGTTATGGACTTCTTGTTGAATCAAATCATATGCATATTTGGGGTGCCAGTCAAGATTGTAGTTGATAATGCCATGTGCTTTAGAGCCAAACCTTTAATGACAATGTGCAATGAATATGAAATCAATCTGACTTATTATTCAAACTATAACCCCCAAGGGAATGGACAATATGAGTCCAGCACTAAGAATTTGTTGAAGATAATTAGAAGAACATTGGAGCAAAACAAGAAGAAATGGCGTGAACAATTTAAATTTGTAGTTTGGGCTGATAGGATAACTCCTAAAAGAGTTACTGGTAAAATCCCATTTGAATTGGTGTATGGAACTAAGTCTTTTCTACCCTTGCACCTATAATTATCTTCATTTTAGTTTTCCCAACAGTTGGAAGATCAAGAGTTTGGCCCATATGAATCAAGGATCATTTAGATTATTGAGCTTGATGAGGAGAGAAGAGCATCCCATCAAAGGCATGTCAGATTTAGGGAAAAATTGAAGAGATTTTTTAACAAGAAGGTCACTCCTAGAGCCTTTAATGTTGGAGATCTAGTTTTTTGTGGGATAGTAGGCATGAAGACAAGGGAAAGCATGGAAAATTTCATGCATTATGGATGGGCCCTTATGCCATTGATATCAGAATTGGTGAACATACCTTCTTTCTCAAGGACTTAGATGGGGAATTGCTGGAGCTGCCTATTAATGGCAGACATTTGAAACATTTCTTGGATTAATCCCCAAATTGGAGGTATGCACATCTTGTATAGGGTATAGTGTTTGGTTTTTTCTCTATTTTGGGTGTTTTGTCGGTTTTGTGGTTTGCCTTGCTGTGTGGCAGCCTTTTATGTTGGGTTCTCAGTTGGTATTCAGTGATTTTGACTCTTGAATCCTTTTCCCAATGGATATTTTTGCACTTGGTCTACATTTTGTCCTTGTGGCACTTACTGGGAGTGCCCATCCCCAAGAAAGAGCTGATGTTGGTGCCCTTTTTGGGATTGCACCATGTTGGCCTAAAATTTTCAAATCTATATTTGCTCAAAAACATTTTATCCTTTGAATTGATGGTCTAAAATACTTCCCCTCCAATTGAATGCTTTAAAAATGCTCACAAACTTGTTGGTTTTCCCTAATTTGAAAGAATAATCCAAGTTTCCCCTTTTTTGTGCCCTAGTTTTTCAAATTGTTGTGGGTTGTGTCATTTTTTTTCCTTTTTCCAGATCGTGGGAAAATCAAAATTGATCAATTCATACTTGTTTGTATTTGAAAATCCAAATCCTAGATCGGGAATGTTGTAAAAAACATGGTTCAATTGATTCAAAATCAAAAATCTACCATCCTGGGTGAAAAAATTCAATTCTAGGGCATCCCTAGAATTTTTTATGTTTTGATGGTCAGATGGGCATTATTTGCCCATCAAATTCATCCTCAGAAGGTATTGGCAACGTGGTAGGTTTTCATTGGCTAAGAAAAGGTGGGTAGGCGCTCTAACTTTTCATTTTTTGCCTTTTCAAGAAATTGGGCCATTTTTGGGCCCAGACATCCATTTTTTCCAAATTTGCCCACGTGGCATGTTCTGATTGGCAGGCGGGATAGCAGGTGGTTAGATTCCCTTTAGGTTTTTTGACCTTATTTTTCAAAAAGTTTTAAATTCAAAATTTTTTCCGAAGCCCCACAGCCAATCAGGAGTGGACACGTGTCCTAAAAGACCAAAAGAGGGAGGAGCGGGTCGAGGGAGGACATAGAATTTTTTGTCTCTAATTCTATAAACCTTCAAAATGTGTTTTAGCCTCACTCAAATCAGAGGAGGACATGTGGTAGCATGGTAGGCGCAAGGCGGGTCAGTGGGCCAATAGAGGTAAAACGGAATTTTTTCCCTTTTTCACAAAGGGTTCAAAATAAAAGAATTTAACACTGGCCTAGTAGTGAATAATCAAGCGACAAGTGGTGGTGGAGAAAGTGGGTAGGTGGCCCAATGGAAGGAAAATTGAATTTTTTCCTTTAGCAAAAAGGGGAGTTAAAATGAGAATTGGGACCGTGGATTTTAGCAATAGAGGAAGCGACACGTGGCAAGGGAGAAATCGGGTGTGCGGGCCTACGGGGAAAAAAGTGAAAATTTTCTCAATTTCCATAAAAGGTCAAAATGCACAGAATTGAATCATGATTTCAATGGGACCCACCATATGCCATGTGTCAGCTCCAAATTTCAAGGGCGGAGGGGTGTAGAAAAAATTCAAAATTTTCCATTTTTCCAAAAAGTGTGGAAAAGTCAAAAATGATCCCAATTTCGGTCCCAATTGTTTTTTGACACGTGGATGGCCCATATTAAAGGAAAAATATGGATAAAATTGATGGTTGTTCTGCATCCATTTATTTTGACTACCATGGGAGCTCCAGGAAGCTTGGAATCGTGATTTTTACATCAAAATTCATCAAATTTAAAGTGATTTTTGTGTCGTCCTTGCCTCCCGGGATCATTGGCATTGGTTTCAAGGCTCAATATTTTGATTTGAGATGTTTTTGAAGAAATTTTTTTCCCCAGATTGAGAAAACACGTAAAATGAAAAAATCAAAAGTTGCAGAGGTGATTTGAAAAGGTAAAAAGGTGAAAATGATGAGCAAAAGGTGTTTTCTTCCTTAATGACGAAAAACATGCCTCCAGGATGGATAATGATCGAGAGATTTGTAATTATTTAATCTTCTTAGGCAACACCTAACAACCTGTAAATGTTTTTCTGTTGGATTTCATTTTCATTGAATCATGAGGATTGTTTTGTAACAAACTTGATCCCATGTCATATTCTTTGCTTGGGAAAGAAGGATCCAATGTGGCATGAGGTATATATTGCATTTTGGAGAAATTTTAAAGCGTTGGGAGTTGAAAATCATGAGAAAATTATGAGAGAAAGATCATTTTTTTTTAGAAACCCACCAAAGAACCAAGATAATTTCTTCTATGTTGGATCTTCATGTATGCGAGTTGGTTACAAGTATATAACCATCACACATCTCTGAAATTGTTCATGAAACTCTCCCCTGCTATTGAATCTAACAAGTTTTTGCGTTAATCTGTGTTTTTCTGAGAAATATGATGTTTTTTATCATTTTTAGATGCCTGCAAATAGTTTTCATTGTTCCTGTTGCAATCTTGCATTGAATGTCTTTAGAAATCACACAGAATCTCAATTTCTTGTTGATAGTTTAGTGGCATTTGCAGTCTCATGTTCAAAAGAGCCTTCATCTGATAAAGAGAAAAAAATTTAAAATCATTTTACCTTCCTTGACTGAGGAGATTTCTCATATTCCTTTTGGAGTACCTTAGGCGTGGTTCGATCATGGAATTTTGTGTTTAATTGAGTTCTTTACTTCAAGATTTTGTGGTGAATTCTCGAAGATTATGTGAAGAGTGCAACTTGGGCTTCCATTTATGCCTCTTCTGGTTGAAATAATATCCTAATTATTTGAAGCATTTTATCGGATAGTTTTTAAGGTGTTGTCAAAAATCTGATATATCCCAGTTTTTCTTGTCAATACCCCATGAAAAGATTCATTCAAACAAACTAATCCTACCCATACTACCCCTGCATTGCATTGTGTGTCAAAAAAAGGATCTAACCCATCTACAAAAATGAACAAGGAAAATTAGGATTATATAATGTCTTAGGTAACCCTTTCGTTGCATTGAAAATATCTCCATAATCTGCGAGTGACAACTTGTGAAAGTCATATTTGGAGTGTTGATCATATTTTCCCAATTCCTTTTCATACTATTTGCATAAATTTAGGGATATCTTCATATCCTTCAGCATTTGGGGGTTACAATATAGGTTCTCTTACCTTGGTTGAAAGGCACAACCTAAAATAGTGAGGGTCAGATCAAATCATTTCAAAGTGCTATCCATCTCTCCACAAATCTGAGTGCTAGTTAGATCACCTCCCTAGCTACAAAATGACACAAATCATGATATTTCTGACTTCAAGCTTCATGCCATAGCTCCGATGCTGCTCAGACTGAAAAGGAGAAAAAATTTGGGTACCAACACCAGGAAGTCTTGATATTTATTCAACAATTCAACATAGGAATGCTTCCCTTCCTTGATGAGATTACTTCCTAACCAGATTTTCTCGTGGTTTTTCCTTTGTACCCAGGCCGTGCTCTTCCACATCTCTTGAAACTAACATACTTCTGTTAATAATGCAATCAACATTATCAAATCTTGATTCAAGTTCCACCAAACCTCTAGGAATCGTGTTTGTCTTCAGCTGCATGATGTATTTTCCAAATAAAGTTTCCTTTCCTTCAGCAACACACACCATTCATTCCCAATTGATATTTTGGTCAGTAAAATAACCTTGGTTCTATAGAAACTGTTTCACCTAGGCATCATCGTCGAAAACTTGCAATTTTTTAACATTGTCTCGAACAGATGGCCTTATTAGTATTTCAACATGATACTAACAAAATGGAGATATCGTACAATTTTCAAATCTAGAACCTAGCACTACTAGCTTTTCTGTAACAACATTAAAATTTTTATCATGGTGCGCAATATTAAATGAGTCAAATATTTAAATCAAATCCCAGACTGCATGCTTGTAATGTTTCATTCTTTGATTTTTAGTAGCATATAGTTTTCTAATCTGCTTGATAATCAGTGTGAATCTCCTTTGACAATGATATCCTTTACACCATATTTTCATGGAATTCTCGAACCCAATAACAGTGCTTCATATTCAACAATGTTTTTAGTGCATTCAAAGTTGAGTTTGAAAGAAAAAAAACTCTTCCTAGCCTGGAAAAATCAGAACAATACTAGCACCATTTCCAAACTTGGAACAAGCTCCATCAAATAACAAGGTCCAAGGAAGACCTACTTGTTCTAGACATTTACATTGATCAATCTTTTTCTCTTTTCCATCAGCAAATCCAATGAAGTTATCAACATCTACATCAGCATACAACACTTCATAAGAGGCATTACTGGGATCTTCAATGAGGTGCAACATCTTCTTCTCTCCATACAACTTTATAAGGTTGCCTTCAATTAGAATGGTGGCAAAAGAAATATCCATCTAAACACTTCCATCAACACTTACAGCCCACTTTCTTGATAACAACATGCCCCATTTGTCAGATCAATCAGCAATAACAACATCAAGTTTCAAGTTCTTACCTAGATAAGCTGCAAGTTGTACCACCAAACCTTTTACACATCCTACAACTAGCACCTCTCTAGAATCCATTACAGTACACTTGCCATAAGCTTTTGTCACTTTAATGTTCAAATCATTCATGACCTCTAGAGGCATAACATTACATGATTCTCCAGAATGAAACATACAATTGTGTAGTAGTCTGTCCTTAATAATCAGCGTTGTAAAAAATGGATTGACATTTAATTGAGACTCAACCAAAGATGTTCCCAAGTAAACTTCAGTTTTTTTACCTATCTCCTCCAATGCTGGTGTTTTTCTAGGTCTGCAATGGTTGGAGGAGGAGTGTTTACATTATTTATATTTCTTCCTTGGGTACTCCTATCTTCTACCAACCCCAAATACTCAAAGGCCATCTTCTTGTGCTCAGGAATCCTAAGAAGTTAAACAATTGGAACAAAAATCTTGATCTAACTCAACAATTAGGCAATGTCATAAGGAATGTAATTGGGCAAAGAAGAATTAGGAGGAATGTTAACAAAATCATCAGATGGCACAATATTTTTCACATTTTGGGCATGGGTGGGAACACTAGTTCTACTTGAGACAATAAGGCCTTTGCCAAATGCATATTTCTTTGAATTCTCTTTTGGGAAATTGGTGATAACTGGGGTTTTTTTTGGCCTGAAGCCCTGCCCCATTGACAACTTTACTTCTTGTGTTATACTCTTTTTCTTGGGAAACAACAACATTCATTAACGACTTCCTATCCTCTTCTGATGGGATCCTTCCACCATACTTATTAATCATTAGAGCTCTTAGGTACTCAAAATAATTATTAGGAAGTTCAAAATCTTGTACCATATCTATTTCTAAAGTATGAGAGGGAGGAAGAAGAGGTACCCGGTGAATGCAATCCCAAAAACTTGTAGCATTTTTGGTGCTTATTACTTCAGTTGAAGTTTTTCCTTGTTGTGAGCTTGTAGAACAATCCACCATGCATGCATCATCATCAATGTTATCATCATCATCAACTTCTTCATCTTTTAAATCTACTTCACATGGAGGGTTGTGTAACAAACACTTGTCATACCAATCAATTTCATTGGCTTCTTTAATAGCAGCAACTCTGGCATTTAAAGGATCATGCATAATTATATTTTCATGGGCTTGAGTCTGTCTATTTCCTGATCCCAAGAGTCCTTTACCTTTGTCATCATATCTTTGATCATTTCTAGGATGATTTAAAAATTTATCTTGTCCTTATTGCCTATGGTGACCTTGAAAACCTTGTACAATTACTTTCTCTTCTCTAGATAGCTTGTAAGATATTTCTTTGAAAACTCTAGCCAAAGTCCTTACAACTTCCTCAAGATGAATAGCCTTACTTGATTGAGTTTTCTTTGGGTTGATCAGTTTAACACCCTCCCTTTTAGGAGGTTTTCCAATTGCTTTAATGTTGTTATCAATATACAAATCCATGGTAAAGGTCTGCCTCAAAGTTCCAGGGTTCTTATCTCTCAAATAGTAAGCATCTTTCTTATCAAATGAATGTGAATACTTTATCAGACATGATTCATCACATGGCCTCAAATTAATAGGAAGTCTTCTCAATGTTTTGTTAAATATTATATTGAAATCATGCACTGATTCATTAGGATTCTTCTTAATATTTTTTAACTCTGATACAAGAAACCTAGGTTCTGTTTTATCACCATATTGCAGTCTAAAAGCATTATTCATTTATGTCTAAGAATCAATGGAATTATATAGCAAATATTTATAACAGTCCATTGCATCGTATTCTAGAGTATGGATAAATAGTTTAATGTACACATCCTCAAATTATATTTAAATTCATCCACCATATTGAAAAAGAGCTTCAATTGGTGATCACCATTGATTGCATTATTTCCTTGAAACTTAGGAAATCTATTTCTTCAATCTTGTGGCACAACATTTGGATAGCCATCCATACCTATAAAATTGATGGGACCAAAAGTATTGATGAAAAATGGAGGTTTTTGTGAAGGTTGAGCCATATTATTTCGAGGAGGTGACATTAGAGGAGATGTAAACTGATGAGGAGTGATAAGTTTGTGTGGTATAAGGAAGCAATTCTAAGAATGAATACCCTTTAAAGGATTTGTTTCATGGAAAAATCTATTAGATTTGAAAAATACAGGGGTAGACTGAGAAGCAAAGTTTTCAAATAAAAATGAAGGCCATTGCATCGTATTCTAGAGTATGGATAAATAGTTTAATGTACACATCCTCAAATTATATTTAAATTTATCCACCATATTGACAAAGAGCTTCAATTGGTGATCACCATTGATTTCATTATTTCCTTGAAACTTAGGAAATCTATTTCTTAAATCTTGTGGCACAACATTTGGATAGCCATCCATACCTATAAAATTGATGGGACCAAAAGTATTGATGAAAAATGGAGGTTTTTGTGAAGGTTGAGCCATATTATTTCGAGGAGGTGACATCAGAGGAGATGTAAACTGATGAGGAGTGATAAGTTTGTGTGGTACAAGGAAGCAATTCTAAGAATGAATACCCTTTAAAGGATTTGTTTCATGGAAAAATCTATTAGATTTGAAAGATACAGGGGTAGACTGAGAAGCAAAGTTTTCAAATAAAAATGAAGGCCCCTCTCTAGATGGATAATTTAATTTTAAAAAGAGACAACCTGATTCATATTCACTTGAGGAAGTATTGAAATCTTCAATCACATGCTGATCAGTTTCACCAATGGAGCTCTCTTTTCTTGATGCTTGATCTCCAACAACCTTCCAAATTATTCTTCCTTCTGAATTGGACTTTTTGAACTCTTGAAACAACCTTCTACTTAGGATCCCCTGGCAAAGATAGATGTTCTTCCTGCTAGATTTGTAGAGATTAATGAAAAATCTTACTTGATAGATGTTAAGACACTAGTATTTATTAATAATTTAAACAACATAGAGTCACCAATAAGTATTTTCAACTTAGTTTGTGAAAAATGCGCTATGAAAGACCTATCAAATGTCTGTTAATACCGAATTCATGCAAATATTACAAGATCTACTCTTCTTCTACCCAAATTTATCAATGATGATACAACATTTAGTGCAATAATTGTATAAGTTGGAAATATTACACTCAGAACTTACAACTTTGAACAGTTCTTACAGATTTGAACAGATAATGATGGTTTAGCAATGTATTAGCACACATCATGTGTAAGAAGTATTACCAAGGTTTGTATGCACTCCATTTGTAAAATACTTCAACGAGTCCCTGACAATGATGCCACAAGTGTTGTTGCCGCACAAATAAATCTCAGAGTTTCAAAAATTCCCTGGCATCGCTAAGCAGTCCCTGACAAAGGTTGCCACTAGTGTTGGTATCTGAATTTTTTCTCCTTTTCAAGCTGAGCAGTGTATCTGATTCGACATGGAGATTAGAGACAGATAGATCATAATGTGTGTCATTTTATATCTAGGGATGAGAACTAATTAGCCCTTTTTCAATCAAATTTGTGGAGATATGGATAATATCTTCAAGAGGATTTGATCTATCCTCTCTGCTTTAGACTGTGCCTTTCAACCAGGGTGAGAGGACCCATAGTGTAACCTCTGTTTGACGGAGGAGATGGAGATATCCTTATTTTACATGAATTTTATGAATAAAACCTTGGGAAAGTATGATGAATACTCCATAATTTAACTCTCAAGAGTTGTCACTTCTAAAAGATGGAGACAGTTTCAAAACAAGGCTAAGGTTACTGAAGGCATTATGAGATCCTAATTGTTCTACATATTTTAGTAAATAGATTTTGTTCCTTTGTTGATATACAGGGAAAACAGGGGTATTTCGGAATGGAATCATGGTTTTTGAATGATTTTGGTGGGAGATTGAGCAGAATATATTTGATTATACTAGATCTTTGAGAAACTTCACAGCAATTGACAACTCAACAACACAAAGCTTCAGAATAGTTAGGACGTTCCTAAAACAAGAAGGTGTGCTTTAATAGAGGCCTAGATTAGCATGTTTTCACACAATAATTGAGAATCTAACCCAAAGGCTCGAGTTAAAAGACTCAATTAAACACCAAAATCAATGATCAATCACTCATAAGGCACACAAAAAGAATTATAGACAATCTTTATCAACAAATGACAATGCATTGAATCTAAATTTGTTTATCTCATCACAGGATGAAGGCTCTTCTTTAAATTAAATTGAAAATTCCAATGAACTATCACAGGGATGAGATCTTGTGTGATTTTCACAATGATTTCAATGTAAGATTGTAATAGCAACGAGTTAAAACTAGTTGCAAACATTTTGACAAAAAATAGTTACGAATTGCTCCAAAATGAACACAAATTAATTTCTCAAAATTGCTTGGATTCATCAGCATGGGAAAGTTACACAGAAAAGTCTCAGATATTTTCAATGGCTATACACTCGCAAAAAACTTGAAATGATAGAAAATATAACATAGAATAGATTAACAGGTTTCTTGTATTTGTCTCTCAGGAAGACATATTTTCTCAAATTATCTCTTAAGATTTCAACCCCCAACCATATAAAAGATTATTCTCATTGCATTTATACATTTCATTTTTTCATTCATCCCAAATTTCCCCCCCCAAAAAAATAATATTCGAGGAACCTTTGTTTGTTACCAATTTGTTACAAAAAGTGACGTTTAATGAAATCGCACCCACAGCTGTCAGGTGGATAAATCATGAATTGATCGCATTTCTTGGGCCCTCAACTAATGACTAGGATGTCATGCCACAACCTTTTTAACACTCCTTTTAATCTTCCTAATTCTTCCATGCGAGAAATCCCAATTTTCATCATTCTCTAGAGGCTCTGCACAACTAGATCTGACAGGTAAACCTTTTTCACTCTCGAGGCAACAACTTTTTCACTTTTGTGCCTACAAACTTCATCATTTTATCTTTTAACCACTCTTCCCTCTACAACTCTGTCTAGAATCCATATTCTCTGGTAATTCACATTTTTGCAAGTTCTCGAAGTGATTCCAATTTCAAAATATCGACCATAACAATCCTTGGACTCATATATTATGTTCTGAATCCATTCAATGGCACTTTATAGACAAAAATGACAAGGAATTTCATAAAAAATTGATGAAAAACAGTGTGTATTCATGTCTCAAGTAGTCTTGGAGCAAAAATGGTATAAAAATAGACACAATGCACAATAACCTTTGATTATTTCAGTTCTCAAATTTAATTTGTATCCATCCACATGTTCCCTTAGTGCGCAACAGCAAAGGAAAGGTATAGAGGCAGGTTTCGAAACAAGCGCCAGGCCTTCCACGTGCCCTAGATCCAAGAAAAAGGAATTTTGGCCTTTGAAAAGGTCTTAGTAAAAAGGAGCCAGTGGAAGTTTCCACGTGTCTCTTTAGCGTGCACCTTTGGCATGGTCCCAAAAAATAGAGACCCCAAATGAGTGCGGGCTCACCACGTGTCTCAATCTAACAGAGTCATTGAAAAGTTTAAGGAATATCGGAAGGCACCATGTGTCTAGATAAAGCCGTGGAAACCTCCACGTGTTTCGTTGGTGGAACTCTGAGATGGCTCAAAAAAGAGGAGACTCTAAACAAGCATTGACCTGCCACATGTCCATAGTCCACCAAAACTATACCAGCCACATGAAATTTTTTCTAAGTCTAGGAAAGGTAGTGGAAACCTCCACGCATCTCCTTGGCACAAGTGCTAAGGTGGGACCCTGAGGTAGCTCCTCAAATGAGCGCCAGCCCTCCACATGGAAATGTTTTAATTTGAAGTAGACCTTAGATTTTTCAAATTTCCCCACCAATCCGTAGCCAACCAGAAAGGGCCATGTTTCCACAGATGCTGAGATGTAATTTTGATGGGAAAAACACACCCGTTAAACTATAAAAAGCAGGAAAATCACCATTCAAGCCCGGAAATGAATCTTTCTTTATGGTCAAAGAGTTTTGAAATGATATAAGTCCCAAATGTATTCCTCAAATCACATCTAATCGTGTTTCCAGAGATATTGCAGACAAAAATGACAGGGAAAACAAAATGTGACTGTGGAAAATGGAATGGAGGGAAAAAACGCAACTTTTCACACAAGTTACAGATTCTTTCACATGGAAAGAGGAGCAAAAAAAAAATCTTGACTTGTAAGTGATCCTTGACCAAGGAAGGGATTGATCATCACAACCAAATGGAGGATAGAGTTTTTATGTGTCATTACAGGGAGATAGAACAAATGACAGAGCCCGAAAACTGAAGAACTTTCAAGGAAAAATGGAGCATGATAAAATTGAGCACCAACAGTACCTACTTCCATCTTGACAAAGGTGGAAACCATTTTATCCTTTAAATCTATCCACCTACCCTGAATAATAGAGTTCCTTATTGATAGTGATGTGTTCTAGCCATATTTTACTCCCTTGGGCATAAATTTATCTAATAATCCATGATGGAGTCTTTTACGACGTCATACCTTTTTTTCTCTTAGCTTGATAGGTGTATGAGTTTTGATATTTTAAGAGTGTTTCTATATCTTCAGTTTTAAGAGAGGCACTCTTCATGTGTTTGGAATAGGTCATTTGATACCTAGGCTTATTAACAAGCTTAGGCAACATATGTTAAGGATATGGAGGAGTTTTGGAATTTTCCTTCCTTTTGGGGAAACATGATGTTGTTCAACTTGAACTTTTGGGAAAATACCATGTAGGTTGTTTTGGTAAGTGTCTACAAGAATGTTTGGTGTGTTGCTTTAGTAAATTTGTGGTTAGAACTCTCTTATTGCCTATTATCTGTTAGCTCGCTTGAGTGTTCCTATTTGTTATAATATTAATCTTTTGTTAATTTTAATATTCTTTTGAGCAAGAGAAGGTTTAAGTTTAATAAATTTAGTTTTCTATATAGAGGGAATGGTATTTCTTGTGTGGATATGATAGTATGGGATAAGTTTTCCTATCACCAAAACTAAAAAAATGTTAGCTAATTGTTTGGGTATTCTAAAGTAGGATTAGTGGTTGTGTGTCAGGATATTTGGGTAAAAATTTAAGTTATGGAAAGCTTTTGGCCAAGATTATGCTTAGTGTCACCATAAAAAGTTAATTGAGTTCTTCCAAATTATATAAAGTACTTTAAATGAATAGTTTACATCCTTGTCAACGCCTTTATTAAAACTAGGTGTTTTCCTTGTTGTTAAGCCTCGTTTTCTTTTCCCTAAATTGGTTTTTTCTATAAGGTGTGGTTTCTCATGAAAAATTGAAGTTCATGGTTAGCAGTTGTTAATTTTGTTTAAATTAACCCACGCTGAAGTGTAATTCAACCTAAGTGGAATTATTACTCTTCCTTTTTACCATGTGTTGCGCCCATGTGTGGCTACGTGGACACATTTTGTAGAAAAATTTTCTATCCTCCTTGAAACTTAGATGTCATTAATTAGGATTCCATAAAAAATTTCCTATTTAAAGGTTGTGTGTTGTAACTTGGTTAACCTCGTAGAGATTAATTTGTAGGTTTTAGTGCTAGTAACCTTGTTTGGAGGAGTTTTATTATCTTTGCCTAATATTATCCCTTCTCTTTTTACAATAGTTCTGGACCAAACTTGGGTTCCAAGGGACACTTTTTTGCTTCGAAGTAAAGAAACCATACAGAACGTGTGACTTTTATTCATATATATTATTTCCCTACCTCTTTCTATGACTTCTAGGAGGAAGTCAAATATAATGGGAGGAGGATATAGTTCCCACTCCTCTTCGACACTTTTTAAGTATTATTTTGATTATTGCTAATTAAACACATGGACATTATTATTATATGTTGGTTAGCATGTTGATAGACAATATGAAAATTTTTATCATTGATATGTTGTGACTCATATTGCGGATAGTATGTAATCCTAGCAGACATGGATAGATATTTCAATACTTGATGATGATATAGTGTTGTTTACTTTGTTATATACTGACGCTTTGGATTCTTAGCGTATTGATTATGTTTCGATAATCGGGATAGTATTGTGATTTCTTTGATGTTGGTGAAAATAGTAGAATTGAAATATTTAGAAATTGTAAATAGTTGATACAATTACTTAACCTTGATTATAATTTATATTCAATATATGAAGATGTTAATTGATAGATATGTATGTGTTTTATTGCTTAATGTCATTGGTATGGCCTTGAGGCTGAAGGGGTATTGTTTTTGTTGTTTTCGGGAATTTATATCACAATAAACAAGAAAGGGTTATGAGACTAACTGTGGAAGAATATCGGATGTTGAAACCTGGTCACCTTGGAAATTGTGTGTGTGTTGTTTTTTTGTTTAGCATGCTAGTTAGGAGGTCTTTATGGGGGAGCACCTCATATGTGACCATGGGTTGATTGTTATTTATTTTCTCTTTTATTTATTTCCTATAGTTGTGCATGTGATTTATTTAATTGTAATCTTTCTTCAGTTTATTGTGCTTGTTAGTGTAAACCTTGTTTAGGATAATTAACCATTTGTGTAATGCTAATTATAAAATGTAACTAAGGGGCATTTAATGTGGTAGATAGTCCTTAGTTATTCATGATTTTTATTATATTTTATTTTCATTTTGTGAAGAGTACCCATTCGCATCACCTAAACTCGATTTAGGGCTTTAAGCCCACTTTTGGAGTATTGTGGGACAAGTTAAAATTGTCACATACCTCTTAAAACTTCCTACCAACCATACCTATGATGTAAAGGGACAAATTTATCTGTCATGATGTATTTTTTGAATAAAATGCTACAATTAATGTCACAATTTTACTTACCCTTTTAATTTGGTCCTTGGAAGTATGGAGTGGAGGTTTGAGTGTAAGTTTAAGTGTGTCATAACCTCACCCTACCCATTTATGAGTCTTGTTCGTTATGTTTCATTTAGTAAGGAGTAGTGATGTGACATGCTACATGGAGCCACATCACCATCCTCTCCACATTCTCAATTTTTCTGAGTTATTTTGGGGTTATGGCGGTTACTTGGTTTTGGTTACACACTTCTATCATTTTGGATGATTTTTCTTGGAAATCTTGTTTGGGAGCTTTAAGAGCTTGAATTTGGATTAGCTTGGATTTGGAAGAGGTTGAATTTTATTTCTTTAATATTGAGGAAGCTTATAATGGAAAGCTAGGGTATATACCTTTTATTCTTGTTCTTATTATGTATTGTTTTGTAATTTACATGCATGTAGCTGATTTAGTATGGGGTTGGGTAGATTTTGGCCTTAAGTATGGTGTTGGGAGAGAGAAGTGGAGTCATTCTTATGGAGGTAAAAGGGATTATGTGAGGAATTTATGGAGGGAGTGAGGGAGGGGTGTTCCACCTATGTCAAGGTAAACTGGATTTATATCATTTTACATTTTGAAAACGAAGATAAAATGAGTAGTATGTGGTTGTGATATTGCACTTGGAGGTTTTTGTTTGGAGCCTTATCCCACTTTGCAGGTATAAAGAGATGGCTTTATGTTATTTTCTCCTTTGCCTTACTTTAAAGCCCATATGTTTTTGGAAAGATGTAAATATTATTATTTGTGTTTATTTTTTAATGTGTTACAAGTTTGTGTGTTTGCATGTTTTTTTGGAAGCCTTTTGTGAATTTGGAATGGTTGTAATACACCCCTTATTGCTTCATAGTTTGGGCTCAAGGACCAATGAGAAGGTTGGCTTCACCTTCACATTGAATTAAGGTTGGGAGGTGAGTGTTGCCTATGTTCCCTTCCTTTTTATGTCACTTCCTTGGGATGAAGATACATTTGTTTTGAGACCAAAGAAAAAGAATTTTATTGGAAATTTTATCATGCTCTCTCCACTTTGTTTGGAGGGCTTGTTATACTCGTACTTTAAAGATGAGTTTCTTCTAAATTAATTATCAAATAAGGCAATGTATATGTTTAAAAGAAAGGCATTGGAAAGTAGTATCTTGTTAAAACTATAGCTCACTTAAATCTGCAATTTGTTCTAAAAATAGTCTATTCTAATATAGCTTGGATTGGGAATGATCTTGTAATCCTTTAAAAAATGGTGTTTGATAGTCGATACTTTATTGATGTTATATTCCTTTTAAAATTTGTGTTGTAATTTAAAATCTACAATTTTAACTAAGGTTGGCATTTTATTTAAAATGTGAAATTGTTCTCTCGGAATGGACATACATTGAGGTAAATGGTTTTTCTTCCTTTCTAAATGATCTTGCTATAATTTATAAATAAAAAATGAGCCTATGTGTGATTTTTACTACCCTCATTTTATTTTCCCTTTTGGATCGGTTATGGAAAGAATGAAACTATTGATTTACAGCGTAGTTTATCATCCTAATTTTAAAGGAAAAATTGGAAATAAATTACTACCCTTACACCTTATAAAACAATACTATAGAAAATCCAAAGTATGTAATTATAACCCTATTTGAATCAAGGAAACAGACCTGTTTCAATCCTCTTTGTGTATTCCTTTCAAACTATTAATACAACAACTTTGTGTGTATATATATATATATAAATATTTACATATACACTATTAAATAAAATTAAATATTAATAAAAGATTTGTAAAAAAATTGAATCGGCGTGTTTTATTTGTTTTTTTACAAATTTTTTTTTTTTTTAAAAGAAATAATATTAATAACGTGAGAGGGAGTAGGTGGGCGCGCCCCCCCATACTTATATTAATAAAAGGTGAGGGGGGGAGTGGAGGTGGCGACCCCTCCTCCCCTCCAATATTAAAACATACATAGCCCGTATGTGGGCCGAAACCCCCAACATAAACCAGTTACGGCCAAGGGTCAAACCATACCTGCGCACAATAAAGTCAATACTTAGTTTTTAAATATTATATATATAAAGATATATACATATGTATATTATACGTATTTATTCAAAGAGATTTTAATATTAAGATATTTAAATGTGAAATTTTTTATTAAATACATTAAATATGTATATGTATATGTATACACATGTAAATAGGGTTTATCCAAGATTTTGACTAAAATAACAATAAGGGTAAAATACCCATATCAGTAAATCTGGCAGAAATTCTTGTGTAAAAAGAGAGATGTATTATACAATTCAAACCTTAGGAAAGAAATAATAAAAAAGATAATAAATAAACTAAAAGATTTATGGGAAGAAAATCCCCTCATTTTGAATCTTGAATAGAGATAAATTGTCTACATAGCCCAAATTATCCATGGCCTCCATTTTTCTCTACCTCAAAATCGGAATGTGTAAACGAAAGAAATTAGGGAAAACAATGAATAAAATAGAGAAACATAAGGATGGGATTTTTAGGAATACGTAGACCCTGGGGCTCTCATTGACCTAATACAAGGGTGGTGATTAGATCCTACCCTTTTTAAGTTGTGTGTATTTTGATGGGAATGTTGTTTTAAAAATGCATGGGGCTAATTAATTAATGAGGCACCTAGGTTATTTTCAGACATGGTAGAAGTGGGTTTAGAATATGTGTGACATTTCTTTTATTGAGGGTAAATAGACAATAAGGAACACAAGTATTAAAAATGACATTATTGGCTATAGATTAAATAAAATAATGTTGGACATGGGGTTATGGTAATATATTAGTTAAAGGGGGTTAAAATGTATAAATGTAAATGTGAGGTTAAATGAATAAATAAAATTATAGCATAGGTATTCTGTATTTAGAGAAAAATATTTAATTTAAACCATAGGAGATGATTTTTTTTATAAATATAAGGGGGATTTTAAATAATAAAAGTAAATGGGACTAGCTTAGGAAATATTTAAATAAAATTAATGCAATTTAGAAGGAGATATTTAACTCCGTAATAATATTTTAAGAAATTAAATATTAGTATTTAATCATTAACTTGGATCCGACCTTTCTAGGGGAGCATAGTACTTGATAGATGAGAAAATTAAATTAATGAACTAATGTAATTTAACCTTGTATAAACGTGATATAAGTATGATTAAACAAAAAAAAATCCCAGTAAATTTTCTTAAGTGTTCGGTGAAGTTTTAAATTTTTTTTGGTGCGTCATTTTTTGGTTGTTACATACCTTACTCTCATAACACATTTACTATTCGAACTTTCATCATGCGACAATACTAGGCTAGTGACATATGTTTTAGGCTAAATATTCACCTATTCCATTATTTTGTACCGGTATACATCATAGGTTACATCTCCACTCCTTTAAATTTTGTAGTGATATAATCTTAGGGCTGAATTGTCACGCATCCATTCATATTATAGTGATATATAGTTAGGTTAAATAATCACCTATACCTTCATATAGTCATGAACACGCTTCAACTATGAGGTTCATGCACAAATCATCATTAGGTCACATCTCACTACTACACTAACTCAGTCATCATATCAAGTAAGACACAACACACACTTTGACCATTTCCCGATGAATCACTCTTGTTTACGATTCTTTCTTGACTACTAAGGGAAAAAATAAAATGATCCTCATTGCATACATAGCATTTCATGTAGTAGCCACTCCTCGTTGACACTTTTATGTTTATGTTTTATCATGATGCACTAGATGGTGATGATAAATAGCTTGATATATGTTTATTTGCATGATTTTGATTTTATACTCACATGTTATACTCTGGATATTTGAGGAGAATTATAATCGCATGGATGTTAGCATTAGAGTTTTTGGATATGTTGATGCAAAATAGAATTGCTAATTTCGAATCATGGTTATTGATTTTATATCTATATTGCCTCGATGTTGTTAATACGGCCAAAAGGGCAAAGAGGTATTTTTTTTTCAAGACGTTTTATCACATACATCGAAGGGGATAGGGGACCAACCACGGAAGGATGTCGGGTGTTGATAAACACGGTCAGAATTTGACAACTTATGTAATGTTATAGTGTTGTTTTTTTTTCATGCCTAGGTATGAGGTTTCCCATGGGGGGTGACCTCACCTGTGTGGCCATGGGGTGATATATTTTCCTCTTTTATTTTAATTTTTGTGTTTGTTTTATTTATTTTTAGGCATTTAAATTTTGGTAATTGTTGTCACTTTATTAGAATGTTATAATGTGTCTTAATTAGGCTAAATCCTTCTTATTTGGATAACTAAAATTAGGATTTGACTAATAGTTAATTATGAGGTTAGGTGTTTGTTATTGTAAGTAAGATTTATGTTAATTTGTGTGTGTATTACTCCACCCCAACTTAAAAATTCGGATTTTGACTTGGGAGGCCTTTTTGGAGGCTTGTGGGACAAGCTAAGCTTGTCCCATTCCTCTTAAATTTAGCCAACTACCCTACCTATGGGTTGGGGACTTTACTTTTGACTTGTTTATCCCTTTTTAGTGTAAAAGATAGAAAATAATTGCAGTTTCCTTCTACCTCAATTAATTTTGTCCTTAGAAAGCATGGTGTGCAAGTTTGTGATCCATGTGGGTTTGGCATATTTCTTACAAGTTCATTTATTGTCTTGGGCATGGTGTGTTGACTTTATTGTGGGAAGGGAGGAATGATGAAGTGTCATCCTATATGGATCCACCTCATCATTATCACATTCCATTTCTATTTATTCATGGATTTTGATGAAATGGGGGTTACTTGTCCATTTTTCTTCTTGTGAACTTTTTGTTTTGTAGATTTTTGGAATGCTTTTAGGGAAATTGCTTGGCTTGGAAGTGTGGAAGACTTGTGAAGTTTCTTGGAGATTTATGGAGAGGTAGGCTCTCCACATTTTTTTTTTGTTATTACGCTTGTTGATATGAAATGATGTGCTTGTTAAATTTGTTTAAGTCTTGTGAATGTGCTTGTTTTTGGTTGGGTAGTAGGCCTTAAGTTGGGTGTTGAAGAAGGGATTATGCGACCACTGGGGAGGGAAAAGGGAGTTTTTGTGAGGCATGAATTTGGTGGGAGTGTGATTGGGAGTTTCACCTATGGGGAGTGAAAAAGGAAATCATGGTTATTTTGTTGCATTCTTAGAAGGGAGAGATAATGATTTTGTGTGGATTATTTTGTGCACTTGGAGGCTTAGGGTGAAACTCCCACTTCACTTGGGAGACATACGGAGGTGCTTTCCCCTAGACCTTGATCCATTTGGTTTTGATATTAAAACCTTTTTGTCATTTGAGAAGTTGTAAACTTGTTGAATGTCTTTAATATATGTTATTTTGTGGAAGCCATATTTTTTGAAATTTTTCAAAAGTTTCTTAGGACCCCTCATGGTTGTTTGTTTATGGCTCAAGGGCCATTAAGGGGATGGCTTCTCGTGTTAATGGCTTAAATGTTGGGTGGAGAGCGTTGCCTACTCCCTCTTCCTTTGTTTTTATCCTTGTTATGCAAGATTAGAGAGTGATTTATTGCTACTTTTGGAAGAAGACATGCAATTAGAGACTTCTTGTAGGCCTTGTTGAGAATGTTCATCTTGCAATTTGCTCATTTAATAATTCCCACCTTGAGTGGAAGATTGTGGGCTTGAGAAGAAGTTGTATCTTCATTTGGAAATCCCCATATATTGTAATTTCTTCTAAGAATATTTGATTTAGAAATATGCATTTGGAAATTTGTTAGTTTTGTAAAAAGGAAACTTGATGTGGTATTGATATGGAAATACATCTTCTTGAATTGAGTTGTTTCAATATCCTCAACATGTGATATGCTTCATTATAAAGATATAGGAAATCCTACTTAAAATGTCTCAATATATGAAATATATGTCATGTTAATTGTCATTATAAGAGGAAATATTATTATTGTTTATTTCTTCTTATTGAAAAGAAAGTGTTTGGGGAATATAAAAAATTTGTTACATTATAATAAATTTGAAGGAAGAAAGTAGTTTGTTAAATTCCTTAGATTAAATGAAAGATTCCCTCTTCCATTATCATATTGTGTATTGAGTTGTGTAGAAACTATTATTAATTTTCCAACTTAGTTATTTTATCGAATAAACAAAAAAAAGAGATTTCATATGCACATTCTTCCATAAATGCAACTATGATTAAATAAAGTATATGGAAAAGTTTTACTATTTTATTCCATTTATATTAGATTAAATGTAGTTATTTTTCTTATAAAAAAAAGCAAGAATTTTAAATAAATCGATTATTTTAATGTTGTTAATAAATGAATATAATTATATTTTATCAATAATATTAGAATATATATAATTAGTAATAATATTATTATTAATAAATATTAATATAAATAAAATTGTATATTAAATAAAACTTCTACAAAAACATTACAACAATGTATTGTTGGCTAAATAGCCATGTGGCCACTATAAAGGTTGTTTTAGTTATAAATAAGGGAGGAAGGGTCACCGACCCCACCCCTCACCCACTTTAAATACAGTATACGATGTGGGGTTGGTGACCCTCCCCCCAAAGTCATTCAAACCCCACTATTGTATATTGCCACTGCACTTTATTTATTAAGTAGTCGAACTCTTATTTAGTGCAGTCTGTGTTTTCTCGGTCGTGACCACATTTATATTGTTGAATAAATTATATATATATATATATATGTGTATATATATATATATATATATCTATATATATATATATATATATATCTAGGTTGTATATATTATGTAATGTATTATTATATATATGTATAAGTATATGTATTTCTCTAGTATTGTATATCTCTCTATGTATATATATCTTATCTCTATCTATACCTATCTATCCTCTCTCTGTCTATCTCTCTATCTTCCTCTTATATATCTATACTTATATATATATTATATATATATCTCATATATTTATGTATATATATACATATATAATTTTTTTATAAAATTAAAACCTGAAATATAGCTAAAAATAAATGTAGCTATATTTAAGGTTTTATTTTTATAAAAAAAATTATATATATACACGCACATTTATATATTTATTGATATGGAAATATGCGTGTGTGTGTGTGTGTGTATACTCCAAAGAAAAACATGGTTTATATAACAAAAAAAGTGTATATATTGCAAAACAAAGCTAGATTTATTAGGATAATGCAAAAAACCCAAATGGGTATTTCCATTGAAATCAGATCTACAATAAATAGCAAATGTTTTTCAATTACAAACCCTAGGAATAGGGTAGGAATAGAAATAGTACAACCAAAATAAATATTAGATAAAATAAACTTGGGGTTGTGTGTATCCATCCCAAGCTTCCTCCTCGTCTTCCATGGCTTTCTTCTCTTCCTCCTTGCCTTATACCTGCAAAACAAAAATAAACAAAAATAAGTCAATGGAATGAATAAAAGACTTCCATAAAGATGATTAGGGTTGTTTGGAAATTCCTTAGATCCAATGGCTTGGATTGATCTCATCCAATGGCTAGAAATGTTCCCTACAAATGTTAGGTGCCGAGTTAAAGGTCGGGATCGTACATTTGAGTGCATGAGTCCATTTTTGAATGCGGGCCACTTGAGTGGTGTAGGAATTAAATTGTATTATAACTTTTTTGATTCCATTGATGTCTTGTAATCAAATATGCCTATGACCCTTGCAATAAATTAAGTCAAATTTACATCCGTCGTAATTAAGCAATGGTTATTATAGGAGTCTAATTAAATTGCATTTAATCAATGGGAGGGTGTTTAATACTTTACCCCTGGACGTAATAAATTAATCGTAAATGACCTTGAACTTAATTATGCAAATTAAATACGAGTATATTAGACAATGGCTTCTTAGAAGTTTGATTAAACCAAACTGGAAGTAAGTGAGTAGTGTAATTCTAATCCTGTTAGTTAAAGTGATCATTTTGTTAACCAAGAATTAAAAATGTTAACGTTGCAACCGGATTTTTTTTTTTTTAGAGTCGTATTTCGTAACTTTTCCTACATAACCTTTGTTTGTCTTGGGTTTCATGCATAGTAAAATTATGGGCGATATACTTAAGAATAGAAAATCAAAGCCGTGGGTTCTTTACACTTGGACCCACGGGCACTACTTGGAAACACCAAAAACATTATAACAAATAAACCTAGCGCAACTCTAAGACCTAGATTACACGCAACATTGTATGATATCTAGTTAAACGTCAGAAAATTGGTAATAATACCAAAATATCTTATGATTCTGATAAACTATGTGACTCTCGCCTTGGTACTGTGCAGGAGACGCGGACCAGATTTTTTTTAGGGGTATCCATACACGTGGACCTAGACTTACCACCCCCAGATCAGGCTGTAGTTGCTATAAATGGGTTGCCTCAAATATTGCAGACACTATCAGGATAAAATTAATGCCGCTATACAGTTAAGGATCCTTAGATTAGGGCGACCTAGCAGGCAGGACAGAGAGCCATCAGATACAGGCTCTATCACCTTCGTGTCACAGTGCTGTTGCCCTAGGGCAGAGAATTCCCACGTGGAGTCGGTTAAGACATGGGTCACCTCCTAGGGAGCACAGAGATAGAGCTACGGAGCACAAAGACTAGGTCTAGGAGCCGTAGGCCGAGAGATTTTTTTAACATGCAAAGAGACCTAGGGGTCGATAGTCGATAATAACGGATCACATTGAAGAGATACTATAGGAGTTACAAATGTTTTATAACCATTTGCGCAACTCTAAACTTGCTAGAACAGCGCATGACATTGCTATGATATTTTGTTAAATTACTCCTTAGAAAATTAGAAACAAAAACTTAGGAATGATGATTAAACTAACTCTCGCACTAAAATGGTAAATTGTTGCAGGATGATTTGCGGAACCAGACGAGGGGTTCCTACACGTGGACCTAGGGACTTACCACCCCCAGATCAGGCTGTAGTTGCTATTTAACCTAACAAAAGATTGCAGATTACTATAGGATATTAATTGCTAGCTATACATGAAGGATCCTTAGAAGGGCGATCCTAGCAGGCAGGACAGAGAGCCATCAATGGAGGCTCTATCACCTTCGTGTCACAAATGCGGAGGATTAGGGCAGAGAATTCCCTACGTGGAGTAACGGTTATTTGACATGGGTCACCTCCTAGGGAGCACAGAGATAGAGCTACGGAGCACAAAGACTTGGTCTCAGGAGCCGTAGGCCGAGAGATGAACATGCAAAGAGACCTAGGGGTTGATAGTCGACAATAACGGATCACATTGAAGAGATACTGAAGTTACAAATAAACCTAAGGTAACTCTAAACCTATAACACACAACAATATTTGATATTTTGTTAAAAGTACAAAAATTAGAAAACTAAAACAAAGACTTAGATGATGATAAACTAACTCTCGCATCTTGGTCTGTGCATGAGACGCGGACCAGACGAGGGGTTCCTACACGTGGACCTAGACCTACCCCCCCCAAATCAGGCTATGGCGGCTATTTTACCTCAAATATTGCATACACTACAGGATGTTAATGCCAATATACGTGGAGGATATTTAGGAGGGAGACCTAGAAGACATGAAAGAGAGCCATTAATAGAGGCTCGTGTACCTTTGTGTTACAGTGCAGAAGATAGGGCACACAAATCCCACGTGGAGTCAGTTAGGCATGGGTCACCTTTTATGGGTCATAGAGTCAAATCTACGGGGTATAGAGACAGGTCTAGGAACCCTATGCCAAGATATGATCATGTAGAGAGACCTAAGGGCTGACAGTCAACAACCATGGATTGCATTAGAGAGATACTGAAGTTACACCCGCCTCATTTTTCTTAAGACATAGGGGGATTTCAGGAAGAGGCATGGTTTGTTAGCTTGAGAGGATGCTTCAAGATAAGTCCTTGTTCTAGTAACATGAAATATTGTGTTACCATCCACCCTCTGAGAGATGGAGCCGGAGTGTGGTGGAGGACCGAGGAGAAGAAGCTCCATGTGGATTCAGAGATAGTCACTTGGGAGCAATTTAAGGAGTGTTTCAGGAGTAGATACATATCCAGGAGATTCATCTAGTATCCGATCGATGAGTTTCATGGTCTGAAATAACCTTCCATGAGAGTAACAGAGTACGAGGGATGGTTTTTATACTTGCTTCAGTATGTGGATTACATGCAAGATGAGCAGGTGAGAGTGCACAGGTTCATCTAGGGCCTGAAATTAGACTTGGGTGGGGTGGTGTGCATTCATTTCCCACAGACACTTTTAGAGGTCATGGAGAAGCCCTATATTATAGAGGAAACCAGGGCGAATACTTAGCAGGCTTGTGATAGAGTGAGGAGCCGCATACAAAAGTTATAAGATAGTATAAAAAGGGGATCAACTCCCCCTCATGACAGACACATTTCAACAAAGTCTTTCTTTTGGCCTCCTCCACCTCCTCTATAGCAACATAAATAGACTTGATCACCCTTTCTATCTCCACAATGCCATGATGCTCAGACAGAGCGTAGTATGGGACCTCCATCTAGGGAGCCTAACAGGACAAAGGATCCACCTAGAACACATTCGGTAGGAGTACATCCACTACAACATCCATAGTGATCTATGGTAGGATCATTAGGTTCTTTGGCACATACTAATCGGCCACCTGGAGGACTATCTACTCAGTGAAGAGGAACAAGTACTTGTTATGGATGCATCGTGCATGGACATAATTGGATAGAGTGTCCTCAAAACCCTACTAATCAGGGTAAGGAACTTTTTTCTGATCCTACTGTTGGTGACATGGCTAGGAGCCACATGATATATACAATGGTCAAGAACCGCAAGGAAGAGCACCATGGCACAGTGATAGAGACCACAAGTAGCATTTGCAGTATTTATATCCCTATTTTATTTGACTTAGACTCAAAAGATTCTTTCATTTCTCCATCTTTAGAAGATCTTTGGAGGTTGGTGGTATTTAGGCAGGGCCTTAGTTGGGACATCAAGATGGCTTCTAGAGCCAAGATCTTAGTTGACTCCTTAGTCATGGAGTGTGTAGTTGACCAAGGACCCTTTACCACTACTTTAGATCTTTGTATCCTTCCCTTGGGTTCATATGGATTTATCTTCGGCATGGAATGGTTGTCTCCACACAGAGCTAGAGGTGATTTAATTAGTAAAATTATATCTTGTGAAAATTATTTGGGTGTGGAGTTAGTGATTTTTTGAGTCAGGAGACCCATATCTATTCCCACTATTTCCTCTTTGCAACTGAAGCGGTGTGCGCAATGGTGTTGTCAGTTGTATGCTATTAAATTCAGTGATAGGTCTGAGGATGGGGCTAATGGACCTTCACTTGATGATCACCCCATTTTGCAGGAGTTTTCTGATGTGTTTCCTAGTGAGCTTCTAGGGATTCCTCCCCCGCATTAGATTTATTTTCACATTGATTTTGTTCTAGGAGAGTAAAATATCTCACGTACTCTTATAGGATGACCACACCTGAGGTATGTGACCTCAATTTACAGCTAGAGGGCCTTCTCAAAAATTTTCTAATACATCCTAGAGTATCCCCTTGGGGTGCACCGGTGTATTTTCTGAAGAAGAAGGATGGATCCTTAAGGTTGTGTGTGGACTATTATTAGTTAAACAAAGTAACGATCAACAATAATTACACCCTTCCTTCAATCAATGATTTATTTGATCAGATGAAGGGGGAAACTATGTTTTCTAATATTGATATTAAGTCAGGCTACCATCATCTGAGGATTGCAAAAATAGATATTCACAAGGAAAATTTCCACATGAGGTAAAACCACCATAATTTTACTGTTGTTCTAGTCAGTCTGATGAATGCCCCTATAGTGTTAATGTTTTTTATTAAATAGGGTGTTTAATGCTCATGAGTTATATTGAATGGGGTTTTTATTTAATGGGTTGTTAATGACATATTGATCTACTCTCATACGCAAGAGGAGCACCTTTTTCATGTTCTATTGTGTCTTTGTGATCAACAACTTTACGGGAACCTAGAGAACCGTGCATTCTTTCAGTCAGAGGTGTAGTATTTGGGTAACATTATTTCTGAGGAAGGTATCGCAGTTGAATCTTCCAAAATTAGAGCCATTATGGATTTTCCAACACCCACCAGTGTGACTGAGGTTCACAGTTTCATGGGGTTGGTAGGGTACTATAGAATATTTGTTCAAAACTTCTCTCAGGTTGCACACCCCATCACTTCCCTTCAGCAGAAAGGGAAGAAGTTCATCTGGTTAGATAGATGTGAGCAGGCCTTCAAGACACTAAAGAAATGCCTTATGACTACACCTATTCTTATAGTACCATATCCTTAGGGTGAGCTCTTCATTTATACAGATGCTTCTTTGGAAATACTAGGAGGTGTGTTGATGCAAGAGGGTCAAGTTGTAGCATTTGAGTCACGCAAACTCAAGGATTATGAGATCAATTATCAGACTCATGACCTTGATCTTTCAATAGTTGTGCATTCTTTGGTTCGATGGAGATATTTCCTTCTTGGTCATATATTTATACTTAGGATTGATCACTTGAGTCTTCACCATCTCTTAACGTAGGCCAATCTCAATGCTCATCACTAGTGCTGGATGTAATTTCTTTGTGAGTAAGATATGGAGCTAGAGCATGTGAAGGGGAAGAAGAATGTGGTTGCAGATGCCCTGACTAGATGGAGACATTTGGTTATGGCTACTTAAGTGGGTACAAATTTTTGGAGTTATGGTTTTTCAGTTAGATTTTGTGTTGTAGCTTTCTCACGATGGCTTATACCTTACATCCAAATCTGAGATTGAGTCTTAGAGACCTATTAAAGGGAAGTTTGATGGTTTTTCATTAGAGAAATATGCTCTTCTTAGAAACATGGGCCAGATCTATCTACTGAGGGATGGAGGTTCGACATGGGCCAGATCTATGTACTGAGGGATGGAGGTTTGAGGTAGGATATCCTTGTTGAGGCACACTGTGCACACTATTTAGGCCATTTAGGGGTGAAGAAGATGCATGCCAGATTGATACATCTATACCATTGGAAAGGTCTATCGAGAGATGTATCTCAAAATAAGTCGAGAGATGTATCCAGTTTCTGTCATGTTATTTAGGAGTGTGAGAGGGTGAAGGTCAAGCATCAACATCTAGTTGGACTTCCCTACCCTCATTCCATACCAGAGTGGAAATGGGAAACCATTTCCATGGATTTCATAGTATGGCTACTAAGAGTGAGATTCCACATTGGAAAGTAGGGCTACTAAGAGTGAGATTCCACCACAATGTGTTCATGGTGATAGTGGATAGATTGACAAAATTGCCTCTGTTTTCTCCGGTGAAGATCACCTATACAGCTAGTGTAGTGGCTTGAGTATATCTTGAGGAGATTGTTAGAATCCATGAGATTCCATGGAAGATCATTTGAGACCTCGATTCTTTGTACACTTATCTCTTTTGGACTACCATGCAATAGGTTCTTGGGATGAGTATCAACTTCAGTACATCTTATCATCCAAAGACAGATGGATAGAAAAAGCGGGTGAATCACATCTTATAGGATATGTTACAAATGTACATCATGGACCATTAGTATAGGTGGTAGGAGTACTTGTGTTTGGTGGAGTTTTCCTACATAAAAAATTTTTAGATTTCAATTGGCATGAATCCTTTTAGGGCATTGTATGGAAGAGAGTGAAGGAAATTGTTGAATTAAGACAAATTCGAGGACTTGTTTTCTCTTGGGATGACATTAGTATAGGATATGGAGTAGCATGTTCTCTTTGTTTGATAGAGGTTACATGAGGCTCAAGATAAATAAATGAAATATGCAGATCATAGGAGGACAGATTGTAGTTTTGAGGTGGGCATGAAAATTTTTATTCCTGTTAGGACTCATGAGATCTCTATCCATAATGGAAAAGGCTTTAAGTTATCTCCTAGATTTGTGGGTCCCTTCGAGATCTTGGAGCGTATCAGTCCTTTGGTCTACCATCTAGCATTTCCACCCATCTTGTCTTGCAGACACGATATATTTCATGTTTTTTTACTTAGGAGAAACATCTTATATCCCTCTCATGTTTTGGATTGGACCGCATTATAAGTACAGGAGTAGCGGCAGGTGTCAATGGAGCATGTGTGCATTATAGACCATATGACCCTAGGCTTTCGAGGCCATGATATTTACCTAGTGCAGGTCTAGTGGGATAGGTACGATGAGACTGTAGCCACTTAGGAGCATGTCACTATATTACGATCCTAGATTCCTCATATATTCTAGTGACTTCTAGAAGGAAATCGATTCTAAGGTGAGGGGGATGTAGTGCCCATTCCTCTTTGAGACTTTTTCATTTTGATGTTGATACTATTGGACTAATACTTGGACATCTTCATTATGATACATTGATAAGTAGATGACACACTATATTGATATTTGCACTATTGACATTATGTGGTTTACGTTTTATTATGATACACTAGATGGTGATGATAGATAATTCGATATATGTTTATTTTCATGATTTGGATTTTATACTAACATGTTATACTCTGTACGTTTGAGTAGAATAATAATCTCATGGATGTTAGGATTAGATTTTATGATATATTGATGGAAAATAGAATTTCTTATGTTGAATGATGTTTATTAATTTTATATGTATATTGTCTCGATGTTGTTAAATGATCAAAAGGATAGAGAGGTGTTTTTTTTAGTTACAGGACATTTTATCACATACATCGAAGGGGATAGGGGACCAACCACAGAATGATGTCGGGTGTTGAGAAACAAATCCAAAATTTGACAACTCATGTAATGTTATAGTGTGGTGCTTTTGCATACCTAGATATGAGGTTTCCCATTGGGGGTGACCTCACATGTGTGGTCATGGGGTGATATATTTACCCCTTTTATTTTAAATTTTGTATGATCTTTATTTGTGTTTTATGCATTTAAATTTTGGTAGTTGTTGTCACTTTATTAGCATGTTATAATGTGTTTTAATTAAGCTAAATCCATCTTATTTTTTTACCTAAAATTGGGATGTGACTAATGTTTAATTATGAGGTTAGGTGGTCCTTTTTTAAAGTAAGATTTATGTCAATTTGTGTTTGTTTTACTCCACCCCCACTTCAAAGTTCGGATTTTGACTTGGGAGGCCTTTTTGGAGGCTTGTGGGATAAGCTAATTTGGTCCCATGCCTCTTACATTTACCCAACAACCCTACATATGGGTTGGGGAGTTTATTTTTGACTTGTTTGTCCCTTTCTGAGTGTACAAGAGAGAAAATAATTGATTTTTCCTTCTACCTCAATTAATTTTGTCCTTGGAAAGCATGGAGTGCAATTTTGTGAGGCATGTGGGTTTTTCCTAGTTATTACAAGTTCATTTATTGTCTTGGATATGGTGTGTTGACTTTAGTGTGGGAATGGAGGAATGATGAAGTCGCATCTTGCATGGAGCCACCTCATCATCCTCACATTCCATTTCTATTTATTGATGGATTTTGGATGAAATGGGGGTTACTTGTTCATTTTTCTTCTTGTGCACTTTTGGTTTTGGAGCTTGTTGGAGTGTTTTTGGGGAAATTGCTTGGGTTGGAGGTGTGGAATATTTTTGAAGTTTTGTGGAGCTTGATCGAGAGGTAGTCTCTCGACCTTTGTTATTTTTTTTATTATGCTTGTTGATATGAAATATTGTACTTGTTAAATTTGTTGAAGTCTTGTGAATGTGCTTGTGTGTGGTTGGGTAGTAGATCTGAATTTGGGTATGGGAGAAGGGATTATGGGACCATTGGGGAGGTAATAGGGATTTTTTGTGAGGCATGAATTTTGTGGGAGTGTGATTAGGAGTTTCACCTGTGGGGAGTGAAAGGGAGAGATAATGATTTTGTTTTGATTCATCTGTGCACTTGGAGGCTTAGGGTGAAACTCCCACTTCACTTGGTGGGCATAAGGAGGTGTTTTCCCATAGCCCTTGCTCCATTTGGTTTAGAAATTAAAATCTTCATTTTTTTTGAGAAGTTGTAAACTTGTTGAATATGTCCTTTTGGTTATGTTGAATGCATATAATGTATGTTATTTTATGGAAGCCATATTTGTTGAAATTTGTCAAAAGTTGCTCAGCACCCCTCATATTTCTTTGGTTTTGGATCGGGGGCTATTAAGAGGATTGATTATCCTCTTAATGGATTATAGGTTGTGTGGAGAGCATTGTCTACTCCACATTCCTTTGTTTCTGATCCTTTTTGTGCAAGATTGGAGAGTGCTTTATTGGATCTAATTTTGGAAGAAGACATACAATTGGAGACTTTTTGTTGACCTTATTAAGAACCTATTGATGCGTAATCATAGAACCCCCCGAATGGTCTGATTTTGAATGAGGCATCTGGTGGGATCTGCATAAAATTGGACCATCTCTCAAGCTGTGGGACTTGCGGGCTTGAGATGGTCCTCCAGAGAAAGTCGATTTCTTCTTCCTAAATTACCATAAAAAAGCTACTCTAATATAGGAAAAATATCTTATACTAATCTAACCTTCCAAGGGATCAAGGAGAGAGAGAGAGAAATGCATGAAAATATAGCCTACACTAAAGCGGTGATACACCAGAAAAGGAAGTTGATAAAAAATTCAACTTCCTGAAATGGAGAGAGGTGAGCAATGGAGAAGATGGACAAGATGCATCACAGGAAAAAGATAACGTTCACATAGAAAAACACTTCAAACCCATTAAACATAGATCTCAAAACCTATAATAGACATTAGAAATATGAACAGTATACCCTGCAATGGTGAGAGGAAAGAAGAGACAATACAAAAAGTAAAGATGGAACTATCACGAAAAAGATTTTATTACTCCATGACTGCACATAGTACATCATTAGTGGGTAAGAGGTAAGAAAATGGCATTACAAAGCAAAGTGAGGAGGCTTAAACTCCAAATTCGACCCTATAGAAGAAAGAAGTAGGGGGGAAGAAGAGAAAAAATGATCACTTATTAGAAAAGTTCCCATCCTTATAATATATAGGAAGAATGCAAAGAAGGGGGAAGAGAAGAATTTGAATTATTGCTCTAACCACCCAAGAAATGCATTGAATTCACCTGCAACAATGATGGTTCCACTGCAAAACCCATGCCTCCATGTGTTGTTCCTTTTTGGGAAATAAAGGAATCCCATACTTAATTATGGTGGTAGGTGAGAAGCCTAACAGCCTCAAACATGGAAAACTGTATTTTTCTAGTGTCTGGCGTTCCACGCGAGTACCCACAATATTTCAAAATATCGAAGCATTTAAAATTCTTGGCGGGCTTCATGATTCAACTTTCATTGAATTGACCTTACGCCAATCTTTTCCAAATTTCTTTGGATTTGGAGTCTATCCGTGCAAGATCCACGTGAAAGCCCGATGCATTCTTAATATTTTTGTTACCTTTTAGGGTCCTGGTAATGTGATGTGCTGACACTTGGCATTATCTGTGAATATGCTACTTCGTTCCTTTGGGTGAGTAAAGGTTCACACTTGGAAACCCTGCGAGATTCCAAGACTTTAACCCCTCCTTTCATTCTTGAAGTTGTGATGGTTGGAAACTTTGCATCATCTGCAAGCTTTCTCTTCTTTCTTTTTGTTCTACCTTTTTTGCCTATTTAGGAGCAACTATGATGGACCCTAGACATGTGGAAGGCTTGTAATCATTGGGGGACCTGACGTTGGATTTTACCTTTGATGTTGCGCTGTTGAGACATGTGGAGGCTTATGCTGGCTCTACCCTTGCTTAGGCTTTTCAATGACCAGTGCAACTTTCTCAGGTTCTGACCATGTGGAGGGCCTACGCTCGTGTGGCGACCGACCTTTGGATTTTACCTTTGAATTTGCGTTGATGAGGCATGTGGAGGCTTCCACTAACTCTTCCCATACTTATACTTTTCAATGGTTGGATCAAGTTTCTTTCGATCTGACCACGTGGAGGGCCTATGCTCGTTTGGGGACCTACCTTTGAATTTAACCTTTGAAGTTGCCCTGATGAGGCACGTGGAGGCTTCCACTAGCTCTGTTGATTTTCTTTGAGTCGACTCACTTTGGGCTCAATTTTTCACCATGAGGGTGCAAATATCCAACTGTGGAAGGGCGCTTGGTGGCATATAGAAAATATGGCATGTGACTTGAAGACCCAAAATTTAACTGATTTGAAAGGCATTTGTAGAGGGGCACACGAAAGAATTGCAAGGTGCAAGGAGTACATGGAAGGACTACAGCCTATACAAAGTGACAAATGAGTAAGCCTACATGCACATAACCTGAAATGTAAAACATCATAGTCAGAATAAAATTATAAGTTATCCAAAATAGCTAGGAGAGTTATTTGGATAATATTTTGCCAACTTTCGGGGGTCATTTGCCTACTAGATGAAGAGACTAGTAGCCTTAGAAGTCCATTGGGCATGGAGTCAAGTGCTAAACTTGAAGATCTGATTTGTAACTTGAAGAACATCCCTAAAGTCACTTAAAGCTTTATCTGAACTCTTAACCGAAATGCTGCGCTCATGAGGATTTTCTGAATCAGCTCGATGAGAGTGGGAATTATGCAGTGACCCTTGGAAATGCCTCTGCCAAAATTGAACTGCTATCCTAGGAAGCAATGAAAGGGGCATGCGAGTGCAAAAGGAAAGGAAAAGCACCATAGGGACCATGCCAAAACAGAAGCACAACAATATGTACAGAAGTTTAAAATCATACATGTCCCAAATGCAACATGCAGAGTGTGCACAAGCACTTTTTCTACTGAAAGAAAACCTACCTAACCTATGTTAACCGGAAGCAAAGGGAAATCAAACAAATCTTGCAACTAACAGGGAGAAGTAGATTCCTTTTATCAAAATAGGCAGCCATGTATATGATTTGGCATTGAACTTGGTTGTTATCATGAGTGAAAAATTGACAAGAGGTCGATATTCCCCCCAAATCATCAAGGTATCAATTAGAAACAAGACAAATACCTCTTTTAGTTGCTATGTATTTGGATTGTAGAGGCATTGCAGCTGATCCTTAGTACTCTGAAACTCATCCTTATACTCAGGAGCAAGCATGACTAGTGGATACTCCTCTCTTGGCGCTAGTGAAGCCAAGTACCTAATTGGGCAAGGTGTGATCTAAAGGATGTGCCCATTTCTCTAAAATTCAACTCCAAAAATACAGTCTTCTTGTGGACCTTCCTGAAAAAAGAGACTGCTTGCATACTGATTTTTACTTTGCAGTGCTTCTGCAAGCAGCTAATCCTCTACCTTGTTGAATTGTATGTAATTTGTTTCATCTTTGTTCCCTTCCTCCTCATGTTGATAACATGGAATATTTACATCTTCCAACCTCGATTCAAGAGGGATTTTATGAAATGTAGGCTACTGCACTTGAATTCCCTACTTTGTGACAACAGGCTCGAGTGCTTGGAAGGTGGATGATGAAGGAGAAAATGGTGTGATCTCCACAGGATCCTCTCCATCAAATCCATCTTCCAAGTTAGATAGATAATGTACCTCGTCGTTGTTCTGTTGCGTGTGCTCGAACTCCTCCATGGTGTCCTCTAGATCTGGAATTTTCTCACCATGGTTTCCCTCTTCTTCGAACATGAAGTTTGAAAGTTCAAACTCTTTTTCAACATTAGAGCTCAAAGGGGATAAAGCAGGAGGAATAATTGAAGGTTCTTGTGTGGCCTTCTTTGTAATTGAAGCCTCTACAACTATATGGTTTTCCTCCACAGCTAGAATGCACTCCTCCTCTTTTGGATTTGGAGTATTTGTTTCTACCTTTTCTTGGATTTATTTTGTAGCTTCAATTGGATTAACATTATCTTCAAATAAAGTGCCATCATGGACACCACATTCAGAGCATATGAACTGTTGATCTCCTTGTTCCACTGCTACTACAAAATCAGCCTTAGCCACCATTGGCTCCTCAACTTTGACCTCCTCTATAGGATTAACCAGCAAGGGAATGTTTTTAATCCCAAATCTGAGAGCCAAGCTTACAAATATTTTGATCATTTCTAATTTTCTTTGCTCTTCTTCTTGTTTCTTTCCTTGGCTGTATTTGTTAGTCTCTTTCCGACATGGACTTGGGAAAGTAGGATGAGTAGTGGTTGGGGTCTCTAGTAGTTTTTTATTTATTTGTGGTTGAGGGGAAGGTATTTATTTTTTCTCTTATGGAGGGGACTTGGATTTGGAAGGAAAAATGACATAGCAATTAAGATGGGATGGAAGACTAGAAGATGGAGAAGGGCATTCAACCATAGAAGTAGCGGATGGGAAGCTTGGAAATTGAAGCTTAAGTTGAGATGGTGTTTCTTGGGTAATGGAAATTAAATTACTAGATGATGGTGTAGGACTTACCCATTGACAAGATTTCCTAGCACCAAGTTCGTAGGCCTCTATCTCCTAAGTCCACTATGCAAGATGAGGAAATGTTTTAACCATGAAGACAATCTTCTCCTGCGGGCTATATTGTCTTTGAAATGGGCCTTCCCATAGACAAAGTGCCATGTAACCAATTTTAGATGCCTTCATTTGTGCTCTAGCCCTGGACTGAACCATGCCAACCTACATCCTTTGAATCTTCTCTAGAAGATTAGAATTCTTCCTTCTACTGTTGTCATTGTATGCATACCCTTGTTCATGATATGTTTCGTAGCCAAATTGGTTTTGATACTGCTCATATGGGTAAGCATAATGGTTCTAAATCTGATCATAATGCTGATCTGGAGGAGTTGAGAAATACATTGGAGGTGGACTGCACCATTGCTGCTGCAAGTGGGAATTCCAATATGGGAATGAAGCCATATGGATGCACAGTTTCATGAATGGTAGAAGATGAAAGATATGGAAAGAAGAATCGGTGGAAATGGACGAAAAGAAAGTCTACAACTGAAAGAATTGGTTGTTGACCAGATGGAGTCACCAGCTGTGCTTTGCATATACCTGTAAAGGTTGAATCTCACCAAGAACACATCAAATTTATGAAATGAAGTTGTAAGGTGCTTCAAGTCTGTCTCACTGGGTGTCACAAAATCATTGATGGTAGTGGCACAGTGGCTTCAGATTTTTTGTTTGATAACGAGACACCTTGGAAAGATGAGGAAATATAACTCCAGTTGTCCCACTGGGTGTGCCTAAACTATTGATCCGTAATCATAGCATCCCCTGAAATGACATATTTTTAATGGGGCATCCAGTGTGATCTACATAACATTAGACCATTTCTCAAGCTATGGGAATGGCAGGCTGGAGATGGTCCTCCGGAGAAAGATGACTTCTTATTCCTAAACTACCTTCCATTAGCTGCTCTAATGTAGGAAAACTATCTAATCCTAATCTAAACTTCCAAGGGATTAGGGAGGGAGAAAGAAATGCATGAAAATAGAACCTACACTAAAGCGGTGATACACCAGAAAAGGAAGTTGCTGATCATCACAAATTCAACTACCTAAAATGGAGAGAGGTGAGCAATGGAGAGGATGGACAAGATGCATCACACGGTAAAGATAAATTTCACACAAAAAACCACTTCAAACCCATTAAACACAGCTCTCAAAACCTGCAGTAGACATCAAGAATATGCACAATATACCTGTAGATCAAGAATTTCGCGTTTGTTACCTGTCCAAGTTAATGTACCAAACTAAACACAAAACCCTGAAAAACCTCAATGAAATTGATACCTGATGAAGATGTAGACGGATGAGGAAGCTGATGTAGACAAGACGGGCGTACACAAGCAATTTGCACAATAGATCCGAATAACCTGCAAAACACCGGTGCTTGACAGAAAAAGATGGCGTTAGAAGATATATGGGTGGACTGCCCGAGAAGCGGGTCCGAGAAGCGATAAGCTTCCTCGACGGATGTCAGTCCACGTTTTTAATAAAGAAAAGAAGTATACATGATAAAAGATGTAAATAAAGACTAGATTTTCTGATTGCAGTAATAAAACAGAAACTGAACAGCAGACAGAAAGTACAGAAAACAGGGAACAGGGAAATAATACTGGATTTGTGTTACCTGTGACCTTTTACCTGTCTGCAGAGAAATCGGCGTCGACTGGGTCTAATCGGCTGCGACTGATGTGATCGGCGTCGACTGGGACTGATCGGCGTCGACTGGATAAGATCAATATCAACTGAAGACAGACTGAACAATCGGGGACTGTGCGATAGGATTTGAGGATTGGAAGGTGAATGTGGTTTGTTGGATGTGCCGAAGTTGGCGAGACACTGGAACAGGGTCACCAGATGATAGATGGTGATGCGATGCTGATATGACAGGGACAGAGTAACGGTGCTCCTCTCAGGGATTGATTTGGACAGGATCTGCCCTAATTTGATACAATTGATGCTAAGAAGATCTCTCTTTCTCTCAACCTGTATCTTTCGCTCTCTGTTCGCTTTTTTTTCGCTCGTTCGTAATCTCTTCCGTTCTCTTCCGTTGTCCTTCCCGTCTCTAGAACTGAGTTCTGGGCTTGCTTTTATAATCGGCGCCGCTCCTAGAAAATCGGCGCCGACCATATGGGTCGGCGCCGATCGCAGAGAAGACTCCCGAGATGGCCAAATTGATCGATTCGAGAAAGATAAGACTTATCCCGACTACGGGGAAATATCCCGCTTAGGGAAGATTAAAAATGGATGCGATGCATGGGTAGAATAAATTCGGGGTGGATAAGTGATTAAGATGCATGGGAAGAAGCGTAATCAAATATTTAATATTTAATCACTCATGGATAAGATGTGATGGGATGAATTAAATTTGGAGTAAGCCATTAAATTGCAAATTGGATAATATCCCAAGGGGATAGTTGGTGACGTAAACGTGCCCCAGGTTACCTAGGCAAGTAAACGGATGGGAGGGACACTAAATTGAGTAACCAATTTTAGGTGTCTACAATACCCTGCAATCATAAGAGGCAAGAAAAGACAATAAAATAAGCAAAGGATGGATAAAATTCATCATGAAACAAATTTTATTACTCCATGAGTTCACCCAGTACATCATTAGTGGGTAAGAGGAAAGAAAATGCCATTATAAAGAAAAGAGAGGAGGATTAAACTCCACATTTTACCCAAGATAAGAAATATGGAGGGGGGGCATAAGAGAAAAAATGATCACTTACTAGAAAAGTGCCCCTCCTTACATTATATAGGAAGAATGAAAAAGAAGGGAGAAGAGAAGAATTTGAATTCTTTCTCCAACCACCCAAGAAAGAGCATTGAATTATCTTGTAACAATGATGGGTTCCACTACAAAACCCATGCCTCCATGTGTTGTTCCTTGTTGGGCAAGAAAGGAAGCCCATACTTCATTATGGTGGTAGGTGAGAATCTTGACAGCCTAAAAAATAGTAGACTTTATTTTTCAAGCGTCTGGCATTCCACACGGGATCTCACAATATTTTAAAACATCTAAGAATTTAAAATTCTTTATGGAATTCATGATTCATCTTTCATTGAATTGACCTTCTGCCAATATTTTCCAAACTGCTTTCAATTTGGAGTCTATCCATGTAAAATCCACGTGGAAGCCCAACATATTCTTAATATTTTTACTGCGTTTTAGGCTCCTGGGAATGTGACATGCCCAAACATGGCACCGTCCACAAATATGTTACTTGGTTCCTTTGGTTGAGTAAAGGGCCCCACTTGGAAACCATGCGAGCTTCAAAGTATTTACTCCCTCCATTTACTCTTGAAGTTGTGATGGTTAGACACTTGGCATCGTCTGCGAGCCTACTTTTATTTATTTGTGTTCTAACTCTTCCACCTATTTATGAGCAACTATGTTGAACCCTAGACACCTAGAGGGCTTGTGCTTGTTGGGGGACCTGCCTTTGGATTTTACCTTTAAAGTTACAATGTTGAGGCATGTGGAGGCTTCTACCGGCTCTTCCCATGCTTAGACTTTTTAACGGCCGGTGTAACTCTCTCAGGCTCTGACCACATGGAGGGATTGTCCTCATTTATGGATGTGCCTTTGGATTTTACCTTTGAAGTTTCATTGATGAGGCATGTGGAAGATTCTGCTAGCTCTTCCCACGCTTAGAATTTTCAACAGCAAGTGAAAATTTCTTAGGATCTGACCATATGGAGGGCCTACAATTGTTTGGGGACCTGCCTTTGGATTTTATCTTTTAAGTTGTGCTGATGAGGCACCTGGAAGATTTCACTAGCTGTGTTTCTTTCCTTTTAGTTGACTCGCTCTGGGCTTAATTTTTCATCGTGAGGGCACCAATATCCAACTGATAAAGGGTGTATTGTGGCAGAAAGAAAAGAGAATGGGTGACGGGAAAACCTAGAACTTAATCGATTGGAAAGGTGTTTGTAGAGGGGAATGTGAAAGAATTGCAAGGTGCGGGGAGCATGCAGAAGGACTAGATCATATGCAAAGTTCCAAATGAGAAAGTCTACATGTGCGCAACCTGAATTGTAAATCATCTGAGTCAGAATGAAAGTATAAGCTAGCAAAAATAACTAGGAGAGTTATTTGGATAACATAACCTTCATGTTACAATTTGTTCTTGTAATCATTCCCACCTTGAGTCAAAGATTGTATATTTGTGTGCTTGAGAGGAAGTTGTGTCTTCATATCAAAATCCCCATAAATTGTAATCTCTTCTAAGAATAATTTATTTAGAAATATGCATTTGGAAATGTGTTAGTTTTGTAGAAAGGAAACTTGATGTGGTATTTATATGGAAATACATCTTCTTGAATTGAGTTGTTTCAATATCCTCAACATTTGATACGCTTCATTATAAAGATATTGGAAATCCTACTTAAAATGTCTCACTATATGAAGGAGATTTCATTTTAATTGTCATAATAAGAGGAAAAATGATTATAGTTTATTTCTCCTTATTGAAAAGAAAGTGTTTGGGGAGTATAGATTTTTTTTTACATTCTTATCAAGTTGTAGGAAGAAAGTAGTTTTTTAAAATCCTTAGATTAAATGAAAGCTTGCCTCTTCTATTATCATAGTGTGGATTGAGTTGTGTAGAAACTATTATTAATCTTCCAACATATTTTATTTAATTTAATATACCAAAAAAAATAGATTTCATATACACATTCCTCCTTAAATGAAATTATCATTAAATAAAGTATATGGAAAAATTTTACTATTTTATTCGATTTATATTATACTAAATTTATTTATTTTTTAATCAAAAAAAGGAAGAAATTTTAAATAAATTCGATTAATTTATCATTGTTAATAAATAAATATTATTATTTTTTAATAATAATAATAGAATTTAAATATTAATAAAAATATATATATCTATCATTATCAATAGTATTATTAATAATAAATCTTGATATAAATAGAATTGTATATTAATTAAAACTTATAAAAAACATTACATCAATGTGTTGTTGGCTAAATAGCCATGTAGCCACTATAGTGCTTGTTTTAAATATAAATAGGGGGGAGGGTCGCCAACCCCACTGCCACCCCATTTAAATATGGGATGGCGGTGGGGTCGGTGAACCTCCCCCGAACATCATTCAAACCCCACTGTTGTATATTGCCACAACAATTTATTTATTAAGTGGCCGAACTCTTATTTAGTGCAGTCTGTGTTTTCTCAGTCATGGCCACATTTATATTGTTAAAGATATATATATATATATATATATACTCCAAAGAAAAAGGGGGTTTATATTACCAAAATAAAGAGTATATATTGCAAAACAAAACTATATTTATTGGGCAAATTCCATATACCCAAATGGATATTTCCATTGAATCAAAATTTTAAAAAATAATGAAAATTACAAACCCTAGAATAGCGTGGAATAGAATAACAAGAAAAATAACAATGAAATAGCTTAGGGTTTTGTGTATCATTCCCAAGATTCCTCCTCCTCTTCCATGGGTTTCTTCTCTTCCTCCTTCCCTTAGCCTCCAAAACAAAATTAAAGAAATGAGACAAACTAGAGAATAAAAGCCTCTTATAGAGATGATTAGAATTAATTGGAATGCTTAGATCTAATAACTTAGAATGAACCCGTCCAATGGCTAGAAATGGTCCCTATAAAAGTTAGGTGAGGGGTAGGTGAGAATGTTTTAAATGAAACACATGGATCAAGTTTGAATGGAGCCACTTACATGGTGTAGGATTTAAATTGTTTTATAACCCTTCGATTAATTATTGACTTGCTATAAAAGCCATGACCTTGCTATAAATTTAGTCAAATTATTCCTTAGTAATAAGGTATGGTTATTTAGGAATTTATTTAAATTTTTTTTAATCAATGGAAGGGTGATTTAGACTAGCCCGAAAATAGTAAAATTTTAAATGATTTGAGGGACCACATTATTAAATCAATTATGGATTATAGGAATGAATTTTGGTAAACCTAATGGAAGATTAATTACTATAATTTTATTGCTAGTTTAAAATAATCAAATTTACTCGAGGAATGACCTAAGCTTGCACCTGACTTTAAAAAAAATTATTCCATAATTTTTCTAATGTAACCTTTGTTTTTCATGGGTTTCGTGGGTAAATTTTTGGGCGTTACATTTCACTTTAGGGGCACGCAGGTCCTACCATCCATCTTGCATTCCATTCCATCTATCCACAACATACTACATCTTATGGTTTATTTTACTCTTTCTTGGTTATTTTTGTTCATGGTCACTTCATTACACATGCTAGTTAGCCTACTTGTATCTCATTTATCTATATGATACACACATGCACAATCAAGACTTTGTCTAGTTGTGATTGTAGATACAAGTCTCTTACATGCAACATGGATGCTCGACTTCTAGCCTTCCTACACTGATTGTTGGGGGAAACCACATTCTTCTCTCATATGTGTTACTATTTCATTTTCTACTTAGTAATTTGCATTACTTACTTATACACACTATGGAAATACTATTTTTCTTTCTAACAGGCTAATGGGTGCTTCATGTGCAACATTTGTTATGTAGAGGTATTTTCTTCCATACTTATTTGTTACATTGTCCTCTTCTGTTTGATATTGTATGTGGGTCTTGAACCTTTTTTGGTGTGAAAATTTGTATTTTTGCATCCATAATGGCATTGTGTGTCTTGTGACGTTGTGACTAATGTCCCATATTTATAACCTACTTTATGTGGCTTACTTTTGGGCTTGTGTGTTTAGATTACTATTTTTATTGGTAAAATTTACACTATTTGCATGGCTTACACATTGTTTTCTATATACATGCACGTTTACACTTGTATTTGGATAACCCTCTTGTTTTTACATCCGTTAATTTCTACTAAAGACTTTTGAGGGTTACAAGGTACATGTGGTTGGTCCTTTTCTTGGGCCACATTTCTACTATCAACCATGTCACATGCACCCCAAAAGAGGAGGGGAATCTTTTGGGGGTTTTTATATACTAACACATAAATTTTAGACTGGTTCAATTAAGTTATATTCAACGAGTCGGTTCAAACTAGTCTACAAACCTGATACACAATGGATTTTATAGGACATGGTGTCCTTCATAATCTGGGAATCAATTAGAGGCTTGGAGGTTATAATGGGTGTGCCTCTTTATAGTGCTTTGTCCAGTGCCATCAGATCACCCAGATAACAAGGACATACACAAATCTCTACACACACATTGAGGGAAGTAGTTAGAGCTTGCAGGACATAAAACATTTCCTTCCTAAAATTCTTTGACCTATGGCATGAGATCGCCCAAAAAAATCCTAGTAGAGGATATCCTTCTACACTCTTTCTCTTTACATGGATTGGGTTCATATGCTCCATTTACACTTTTTCATTTGTGTATTTTACGTTTACATTCTTTCTTGTGCCAAAAATGGAATTTTATAAAAATTAAGGAAGCAATATGCACTACATGGAAATATTGAATAATCAAATAATCTCTCGCTTGTTGGTTACTTTTCATATGGAAAAACATTAAATTCATTAACTCCCTAAAGAAAGTGACATACTTAGAACATGTTTCATTTTCAAATGAGCATTATACCTTCACTCTGAAATCATTACTACATGGCCATTATTATATACCCACACTTTCCTTTCATGATATCTTTTGGAGTTAAGAACCCCAAAAGTTTTTTTCATGACTATTATTTCTTATGGGAGAGAGAACTCATGTATCTTGGAATTAACTTTTTAAAAATTCATCTTAGAAAGTTTTCATGTAGATGTGAACTTCCATGTAGAAATTTTCATGGTGTAAAATATCACTAACTTGGGATTTTTAAGTCTCATATTTATCTAATATTAACACCCACCTAGAGAGCTACACTTCTGTCAAAACATCAAAGTTCACAACATGTTGTGAGAACTCTACGAGCACATCAATCATCTATGTGAAGCCATTATATTTAGGGATTAGATTCCATATATATCCCATATCAGGAAGCCAATTCCTTCCAAACAGGGGCATGTCTTACCCTAGGCAACCTAGGTAGTTTCCTAGGGCACACAAAAGGGAGGGTGCCACATTTGAAAAAAATATATAGGTCGGCTAGGCAATCTGCAGTCAACTAAGGTTTGTAACTTTAAAACTTTACAAAAAACAATTGATATTAAACCATGCCTAGTCCAGAGTCCCCACTATAGTTTCAAATTCCATGGAATCACGAATCTCAATCACTTAGCGCTGACAATTGTTTACAAATTACAAATTTACAGACAAAGTAACAGAGATAGTGAGACTACACTGTACAGTTTCAAATTCATTTTTTGTTCTCCAAATCACCTACAGATGTAGCCTCTTCCTGTGCCCTGTGGATGCATCGAGTGATCTATTCAGTATTCCAAATGACTTCTATCATGTATATCTGAAAGATTGAATCTCCCCAATCATCTTATCATTGAAATCTTTAATACGCCTCACTAAACAGTGAAGCCTGAAATACTGAATCTCCCCAATCATATTACTTTGAGTTTGGATTAGAGATGATTGAACATCATGCAGGTGCTCACATATCCATCTTTTATTTTTGTGATCCTTGATTTTTCAGAAACATTAACTGCCAAGTTTATAAATTTGAGTTTCAACCTTGGCAGAAATTTGAGCTTCCAAGCCATGTTGTTGCCTTGTATCCCCCCAATTCCACCTCCCTCAAACTCTTTATTTTACAATTTAATTCACATTATCTGTATTATATTGTGACCATGTGTCATTGGTCCCTGGTGGGAGGGGGCCATACACTCCTAGTATTGTTTAGGGCACTCAGAAACCTTAATTCGGCCCTGCTTCTAACTAGATCTATTAGTCTGTAGCGGATCTATATATAGATATTTAGTAAGCCTAGATAGAGAGTAGATGTTATGTTGGAGTGAATATTGAAATATTGATGTCTAAGAAATATCTATATCTTCTTTACATGCAAACCTGTTCATACTGATCATTACAACCATCATGTCCAATATTTATTTATTTATCAAGAAACTGTTAGGAATGAATAGTGTTCACATTATTATTAATGTGTGGAACTATATTATCAAATATAATATATGAGTAAATTGTAATATTATTAACGATGAGTTAATATAACTCATATTAATAATATAGGAGTAATAGTTGTTATATTAAACAATTATATCTAATATTGTTTATACATGATATTTAGTTATACAACCAACTCATGTATATAGGAGTTTTTGAGGAGTGTTGTTGAACAACCTCCATGAAAGTAGGAGTAGACTCTCCTATTAATATGTATCAATGTATTAGCAAAAATATAAAAATAATATAGAATTATATCTGTTGTGCAATTTTTTACCAAATTTAAGATTTGGTATCAGAGCGACCTTGATCATACCTTTGATGGAGAATTAGAAAGAAATAGGGGCATGTCTTATTTCATTACCGCCCCAATTCATGAAAGTCTGATATATTACTTTCGAGTGTAGGATTGAATCTTTTCTATTAGTTTTTGTAGAAGTGTGCAAATTTACCAGAAGAATTCAATGAAGAGGAGACATCAAAAGAAAAATAATTCTCTTATGCATTATTGGATCAATGCTTTTGATCTTCATCTCATCTTTGTATTTTTTTAAGAGACTCAGTTGCGGATTTCAATTTGGAATTGTACTGTGGTTTTACATCAATCTTCACCAGGATTTGTAGTTTCTCATACACTCTTGTCAAAGTGCATCTTATCGGCACCACGTTGGAAGGTTTGAGTCAACTATATATTTCTACAACTAATTAGATCTAGAATTTGTAGAGCTCAGTGTGTGGTATACCATACATACGTATCTATGGATTCAATCTATACGTGCATTGTTGTAAAGATCTCTTCCCCTCTCCATTTTCACCAATAGATGTGTGCTTCCTCTCGGTGAAATAGGCACATAGCATTCTGTACTACTCAGACTTGTCCATGGTCTCCCTAGTTAGAAGCGGATGCATAAAAAAAATCATCTTGATTAGTGCATATTGGTCCGTCAACGCTGATATGATAGTGCATCAACAGGCCAAGTACTAGCTCGCAAATGGGTTCCTGGGATTGATTCGGGAAAAACCATTTCTATTCATACGGTGATATCTAATCAATTAAGACCATTCGGTGAAGAAAACAAAGATCTTCCCAAATAGAACACTTCCTCAGTGGGAGATGCTTCAGAATATTCTCAATCAAAAAACTAATTTTTGCACGTGTTCTAACTTGAGGTGAAACATAATTTGAATCTATAGAATCATGTTCAACATGTTGGTTAATCCTCCCGTTTTGCAGTCTAGATATTGTGTCTGATTTGGGGGACCCTCGACCAATATGCGTGGAATGGTTCCTTCGAAAGTAAAATGTATGGTTCATGATTTAAGGTTGCCAATTAAATGACATTTTTTTTCTATTTGATAGTTATTATCATCAATAATAAGTCATTATGCTAGTCTTATTTTATATAGTCTAGATTATATTGTCTTTGTACCATGGTGAAATTTTACCATAAGTTTAAGATAGTGGTTGTTATCATATTAGTTATGTTTTTTTTTAAGTCAAGTTTCTAACGTAAAATTTTCTAGAAATATCTTTAATATATGGTGGACCATTAGTCATCAATAGAATTTTTGTCATTAAGTGCTTGTATGTGTGTCAAGTTAATAATTCTAGTTGAAAATCAATTCATTAGTCTTGTCAAAATAGTCAAGAGTCAAAGTGTTAAAAATATATTTGTCATTTTGTTATAGTCATTTAGATGATTATTAGGAAAATTTTCAAAATAAAAAAAATTTCATTACGAAAGCATTTTCGATGGAATTTGATGTTCAAGGCATGTTATTGAGCCTCATTATCACATCCAATTGAATTAGCAACCATCTATTGGAGGATGGAGGAAAATGAAGGTTGGATTTCACTCAACGACCTCTTATCAGTTTCCAATGCTGAGGCCGCATAGTTGGTTTGGTGATATGTGTGCAGTGTGGTTTTTATTTTCAATTCATTTTCAGTGTTCCTATTTGCAGTGTGATGGTTTACTAAATAAACCCTTTTTAGATATTTTTTGGAGGAGTCATGTTTTCATAATAATCACTTTTGGGAGTAGGAGAATATTTGGAGGCAGACTCAAGGGATGGTTATCCAGCTAGTGTGAAGCTTGTGGATCTTGGAGATTCAAAATTCAGGCGCCCAGGGAGGAAGGGAAAGTCCCACAGGAACCCAAAGAGGAAGGGAGCATTCCTAGCATAATTCAGTTCGACATTATGCCTTTACAACGGTAAATATATATTATATAGAGTTTGTACCTGGTCTAAGAAGTGCTTTTAGGAGGTGGTTCAACTTCTTTGAATATGGTTCTTTGCCATGTTCACATTACGGGGGTGAAGATTAACAATTAGTAATGTTCACACTAAGGGGGTGAATGTTAGGAATGAATCAGTGTTCACATTATTATTAATGTGCTGCAACTAATATTATCAAATATAATATATGAGTAAATTGTAATATTATTAATGATGATTTAATATAACTCATATTAATAATATAGGATTAATAGTTGTTATATTAAACAACTATATCTAATATTGTTTATACGTGATATTTAGTTATACAACCAACTTACGTATATAGGAATTTTTGAGGAGTGTTGTTGAACAACCTCTGTGAAAGTAGGGAGTAGACTCTCCTATTAATATGTATCAATGTATTAGGAAAAATATAAAAATAATATAGAATTATATCTGTTGTGCAATTCTTTACCAAATTTAAGAGAAACACGGTCAAAGAATGGACTAAATCCCACCGTTGCATAAGGATTTCCATAGTATTCATTAAATCCCACAACTGTGATTTTTATACCAAATTTGAGTGGGCATTGCTCCTTAAGCTACCTATAGTTATTTATTTTACGTAACAAATGTAATTTCACTTGTAAATGATGTAAAAAATTACATTAGAATTCGATTGTAATCAAGAGATAAAATGTCAAATCTTGTCGAATGTGCATGTATATTTAAATAATTGAATTGAAGATAAGTAATAATTAATAGAAATGTAAAATGTTGTAGAAGGAACAAGGAAAAGTGTATTTCAAAATTTAAATCTTTTTAATATAACTATTTGTTACATGAATATTTAATTTGGATGTTGAAAATTAGAAAAGAAATTTCATTTGTGGCATATAGTTTCATCGTTAAATGATTTTCAAATATTGGCTATGAGGTTTTTGCATGCACATACAAAGTGTTACTTATTATGAAATTACAAAGAAAACGTAAGAATTTACAAAATATTATTATCTATGCAAAACAAAAAGTGTTTTTATAACTTTATTTCAACAATATTAGTGTTGTTACTATTGGAAATATAACCCCAACTATCTACATTTACCATTTCTTAGGCTTAATTATATTGTATCGGGAAATTTGAATCATTAGTGAGAATCCAAAGGTAAAATTAGGTGTTCCCTTATATTTAGATTTGATACCAATTTTCAAGAATTTTGTTTAATGCAAATATATGTAAACTAATTGTAATTAAATTGTCATCCACTATCATTTATATGAATAGATTTTTATCATAGTGTATCATAGGAAAAGTGCATTGAATCTTTAGTAATTTTTTTAAAAAGAGAACTCAAGATATACTTTATAAATATAATATAATCAAGTGTTTTTTTTCCAAGTCAAATGTTCTTTTCTTTTAGTGCCCTTATTTTGTACTAAAGTTATCTTCATTATCATGTCTTTTAGGTTCATCACTCTAAGCTAGCACAAAATGTGATTAAAGTATGAGATCTAGCTTTAGTTCAAATTACAATGGAGTTTTTCAATGGTATCTGCTTATGTAACGCCCAAAACTTTGATGTTCAAAACCCCACTAAAGTCTACTAATTTAATGGGAAATTTTTTGTGGATTTTATTTATTTTTTAAAAAGTTCTAAGGGTTATAATCATCCACCACATTTAGTCAATTTTCATTTACAAACATTTCTCATTCATAAGGTGGTCACAATTAAATATTATTAATTTATTTCTAACAATATTAGTTATAGTTTAAAAGTCTCCCTTTTAGTTTCGTCACTTAATTAGGGTATTTTTCAAATATTTAATAGTCATGTCTATTTAGGTTATAAAATTATACCCTTACCAATATTTATTAAAACAAACCTCTTTAGTTATTTACTTAATTATCATGCACAATTTTTAATTTATTTCCTACCAAAAAAGTTTAACAACTTGCCTAGTCACTAGTGGCCCCATTAAACTAACGACCCATACCCTTTTTAATTTAATTTCATTCACACAAAATCCCAATCACTTAAATGATATAGCATTTAGTTTCAACTTTTAAATTTGATCTATTTGGGCCATTAGATCTAGATTGCCCTAAATTTTCTTATGAGTGTTTTTATTTCCATTCTCCCTAATTGTATCTCATTTTCAATTTTGTAGGTTTGGAGAAAGACGAGGAGAGGCACTCATTGAAGATCTATGGAGGGTTTTCTCAGTGCCAACATATTTTGTATTATTTTTGTGCTAAAATGAGAGATGCCCACATTTCTCTTTGTGGTATTATTTACCCTATTCTACTTGAGTTATTTGAACTTTTCTCTTGCATGTTGGATGTATATACATTGTGTATATTTATTTTATGGGGAATATACAGGCAATATAAATATATAATAATATATATAATATATTTTACATTATTCAATTACTGGCAAATATAGTAGTTCAATAATGAGTTTTATATAGTGTGGCCTGTGAAAATTAAGTAGTTGCGGCAATATTAGTTCGGGGTTAATAGTTTATTGGTGGTGTGGGGAGGTGGGTGGGCATTGCCCCACCCCAACCCAAATTAATATAATATGGGTTGGGGTGGGGTGTCGCCCACCCCCCCTTTAACTCATAATGTATAATATATAAAAGAATGGCCATTCGACCTAGAGCAAAATTTACACCCCATTCAAAACAATGAAATTTGTTTTATTTATTATTATTTTTTGTTTAATTAAAACTTTTTTTTTAAAATAAGTCATTCAACTATGCATACTATTTCAATATTTAAATATATATATATATTATTATAATAGATATTGTGTGTGTGTGTGTGTGTTTTATATAATATATCAATTTTCTTTAAAGTATATATAATTATAATATATATAAATATATAATATATTTATATAAGTATATAGACATATAATTGTGTTTTTCGGTTTTATCATTATTTTAAACAATCTAATCAAGTTTACTGGATAAAGGAATATAAGACAAAAGTAGTATAAATTTATATTTTTTCTTCAATGAGAAGAAGTTTGAAATATTTCTTTGATTCAAGAAAATAACTATAAATTTTTCGTTTATAACCTTTTAATAATTTTTCCTTTAAAATTCAACTCAATTAATTCCCTTTCAACCACAATATATTGATCGTCATAGAGAGAAGGAATTTAACCATTGTCTAAATGCATGTTTCTTTTCCTTTCATAATGAAAATCACATCCATTTCAAGAGAAACAAGTATACTTCTATATTTCATTTACAACTTTTGAAGGGTTTCCTTTACAAGAAAAACCACGTGAGATTTTATCTTTTAAAATATTATATAGAAAATTGATAAATGGAAAATGTAAGAACATTATTTTATAATACAAGAATCTCATTTCAACTGCTTACAATGAAATATTTTTTCTAAACAATACATATTGCCATATTTGAATAACATCCTAATTTTTTAGAGTTTCATTTATAACAAATATACAACTTAAGCTTCCTTCCTTCCACTACAACATTACCAACTTGATAAATGAAATTTACAATAACTTTCTTTTAAAATATGTTGGTGAGAAAATATGTTGGGTGGACAAATCAGGTGTCTCTGCCAATGTTCATGGGGCTATGCCCCTCTGCATTGAATGGTACATCTCTGATGATTGAAAGTAAACTAATCATAATCCTATATAAATGTTTTGGTTGGCCAAATTGGTTGGATATCACACAGGGACACTCCAATAAACTTGTGGCAAAGTACTTGTACAGGGGTACAAGGGAGGAAATTACCATGATAAAGGTGAAAAGGGGGAAATTCTTCAAGGAATATTACTTCCGTGAGTAGATTGTAGAGCTCACACCCAATACTCAGAGTAGTTCAACCTTAAATAATGAGGAAAGAACAATGAAGCTAGTAGGACCAATGAATTAAGAAACCAAGTTTTTAAATTCATCTATCGAGGAAACCAAGATCCTCTCCAATTCCATACATGATCAACTATGCCTGGAAAGTGCATGAAACAGATAAATAGGGGATAAACAAAAAAGGGAAATAGAAAAAGTGTATCTTTTATTCCATGTGTAGTGATGAATACAATGCTTCAACCAAGTTATCATAATTCTACATAGTAAGAGTTCTTCCAAAATTTGGAATCCTTTAGAATGGAGAGACCATACCAATTTATGACAATTTGAATTGTCCTTTCACCTCCCTCACATGACTCTTCATTTCCATATTCCACTCATAATCTCTCATTTTCCATGAATTAGGTATTTCTCATCTAATTTTGAGAATTTTTTTTTTATAAATTTTAAAATAGGTCACTTAAGTGAATAGGAATATATACAATAATGATGGATAAGGAAGAATTAGAATGCAGAGAGAAAGAAGAGAGTGAAAGAGAGGAAGAAGGAAGGAATGAAAGGGAAAATACCCCTCGTGACAAAATGCTTTGAATTCCTTGATGTAGTCATGAACATTGAGAAAATATTTCTTCAACTCGTGATATTATACACTAATGAAAATGGCTCTTGTGAGTAACTTTGAATCATTTTCCTCATCTAGTGATGACCGCAAATTTTGTAATGCATATACCTCATTGATGACAAAAACATTATTCTGATGTTTACTGATGAAATATTTAGATGAACACATACAATGCCCATGATGACCCTTCCTGAAACTTTTTTGATGAAATCTTTGACTCATTGAAATTGTTCTTATAAAGTCACATTGAATTACCTAGTTTCTTAAGTGAAGAAGATGAATTAACATCATGTGTCTTATGATGCCTTGCCTTGCTTCTGTAAACCATTGCACTCAAGATGATGCTTCTAGGACCTCCATGAAGTTCTCATTCCTCCTTTTCAACCCTTGAAACCATCTCATTATCCAAAGGGGAGTCAAAAAAGTAGTAAGGTGAGTGAAAAAAAATTCATATGCAACTTTCCACTCCCAAAATAAAAACTTTCTAATTTTATAATATGAGCCCATGCTCTACTATTATGGGACATAACACTTTTCTTGCTTGAGTTTAATCTTTTGAACCTTCTAAAATATTCCAACCTCCTCTAATCCCTAGATATTTCTATTTTTAGAACATTTCTATTTTTAGCAGATTTTTATTTGGGGACCTGCTATTTTGGGAAGAAGTTGTTTTTTGTCTTACATTCCATTTTACCCCTTTTCTAATTGTCCTGAGTGATTGATCTTAAACTTCATTGGGAATCATAATTTATAGCATGCAAGGAATTATAACATATTCTATTTTTAGTAATTAATGAAAATGACCTTTTTTTGCGACGAGAACAAATTTTCTGGATTCAACTCTTCGTGATGAACTCGTGCTCCAATTTTCACTATGATTCACTTTTAAGAAAGCCCATAAATGAAAAATGAAAATTTATGCCTGGTAAGAGCTTTGGGTATGCAACTACTAAGGCAAACTACCAATAAAAAATAATTTCTTCATCTCTTGAGAAGCTAGCAACTTTATTGTGCAAAAAAAAGTTTGAGAGAAAATAGATCTTTTAGAGACCCTTGCCTTTGAATTTTGGATGATTTCACCTGCCCAATATTGGGAATCTAAAAATTTCTTTGAAGAGGGAAGAATGCTTGTAAAAAACACAGCACTCCATATCCCTAAATAATATGAGCTTCATGGTGTAAAAACTAGTTCATGCGAAACTAGATTTTTGAAATATCACTCCCTACAAAGTTTTCCGCAATTTCACACATTGGAACCTTGATCATTGAAGAGGTATGTCTCTTCATTCTTTGAAGATTTTATTCATGTGAAAAGGTAGAAATATGATAAAAAATCAATCCTCAATATCTCTAACAAAATAGGAAATTCGTGGTGTAAAAACTAGTTCATGCGAAACTAGATTTTTCAACGACCATTCCCTTCAATTTTTGCGAGATTTCGCCCACTGGAACCTTGAGAAGTCAAGAGGTAGCTCATTGATTTTTTCCACAAATTTTTCGTGGAGGCCATTAACGGAGCTTGAAATTTGTAGGTATGGTTTTTTTCTCCATTTTTGACGAAATAAACTCCATTGCGATAGGTTTTTGCTTCTTGTCTCACTAGTGAAATTTCTCTTCAATCCAATTTCTAGTTTGAGGGGAAATCAAGTTTTTCTCTTCATGGAGACAGAAGTGAAATTATTTTTTTGTGGAAATTCCTTGTTCTGAATTGGAGGTTTGAAGGTGATTTGTTAATGGCCTTTGAGATTGAAGAAATCAGAAACATATGGTTTTTCATTTCATGCACTAGCTTATAAGATATGTTTGAATCTTCGTCTCAAGGAAATAGAGGTTTCTGAAGGTTCGTTTACTCCTATTTCACTCTTCATTCCTTTGGATATTTCGATCAATATCCTCTTTTAAACTTGTGCATATTCATGGAGTGTAAGGTTTGGTTGTAATGGTGGATATGGTTCAGAGAAACAATGGTGGACTGAGGTGTTATCTACTTAGAAGCAACAAGAAATGACAAACAGTTATATTTTTTTTCAAATTTTTGATTTTTAGTTGGGAAAATTTTCATGTCCCTCACCTCAAATGGATGTGAGGGAAATAAATTTGCACAGTGTGCCTCAGGTTGACATGTGACAGAGATCCAACGATAGGGGAGTAAAGCCAAAAAGACAACTTTAAATTAGTGAAGGGCTAGAAGCTAGTCACATGAGACACCTTGAGGCATCATGGAGGAGCTAGGCTCATTTTTAAAATATTTTTTTCCCTCTCTTGAAAGGGATATCAGTTTTTCATGGTGCACCAGGTGATGAAACGTGTCAGCGATCTAATGGTGAAGGATTTAAGCTCCCGCAAACACTTAGGGGCTGAACTAGTGATCGTGGAAGTTACATGAGGGTCCAGAGGGCTATGTGGGCTTGGCGTATTTTCATGATATTGATGTACCTTGGATTGAGGGACATAAAATTCATCAAGTCTCTTTGAGCTAACACGTGTCCTTTCAAAATTTGACTAACTCCTGAATTTTTTCATAAAGGACAACTTCAAACACTGATAAACTGAGCTACCGATGGATTTTTTTGATACAATTGTCTATTGTTTTTACCAAAAATGGAATTTTGAATCTAGTGGTGGGGTTATTACGTATTTATTCCTCCATTTGATCCCTAATTTTTTTTATTTTTGATATGGTACTCCACCTGCGCATGATAAAAAAATTCTTGCAGACCCATTGAACCAAAGTGTTGTGAAATAATAATTTCCCTATCTTGTAGGGTTTGGAATTATGTTTTCGAATATGTTTTTTTTCACTCCTAACTCCATCTAGAGCTTTGGAAATCACCTTTAAAATCTCAACAATTGTTTTGGCATGTGCACTACCTAGGCTTGTGAACCTTGATTTTAGTGAAACTGTATCAATTTCTCTAGATCCTTGCTAAATCTTCGTAAATCAATTCCATTATGTTCCTAGTCATTTTACTCACCTATACATGTGTGGTTTGACTTTTTTTTTCCTCCATGAGGTTTCTCCCATTCTAGTTAGACCACTGATAGCCCTTCCCATAACTACATGAAGTTTGAATTTTTCAATGAACTCCTAAAATCATCTAGGAGTTTGAATTATATATCCTAAATCACATTGGGGAATGAGTTAACATGAACTGGGAGGTCATCAAACTTACTGGGAAGACCTGGGGGATATCAAAAGAATAGAACATGAAAGTTTTGGTACAAAGGTATCGTTGTCATGCTAGAAAATTATGAATTTCCCAGTTACACAGTTTGCATGACAAAAACTTGATATAGCTTGGGGAAATGAAATGAATTTTACAATTAAGATGTGAAATGGAGAATCCATAATCTTAACTTTAGATCATATGATCCATTGACCAATGCCTTATCCATTGGGCCCTGCGAAGTCATGAGAAAAATAGGCTACCTAACTTTCTTTATTGAACACACACACAGGAAAAAAAATGTAAGGGGAACACACCAAGGGGGGAAAACAACACACAACAAGAAATGAAAATTATATATGGGGGGAGTGAAAGGATATATATACGGGTTGAGAAATAACGGATTTAAGTATGACCATTGAAGCAAAAAAATTATTCTTTTATCAAACCATGCTTTGGTGATGGCTTTGCATGGCTTGAGAAGAAGAAGGTTGAAAAAATTTCATCTTCATACTCATACTGCATAGAGAATTTTCTTGCATCCAATGAACACTTCATCACTTTCTCAAAAATCTTGTACCCTAATGTTCCTGCTTTTCATCCTACGACTATGTGACGTCATTATTTCATATCTTTAAGAGTGGGAAAATTTCTCGAATCATGAAAACATTCATCTTATTTTATTTACAACTTCAAATTTCCTCTTATATTAGAAAAACACTTCAAAGGAGTGAGAAGAAATAGATTTTATTCCCATTCAAGAACTTCCTCAAACATCCTATTTTGTTTCTCTGAGAAAATGTTTTCAGACATGGAGGTTAAATAATTGATCTGGAGATCTTCATCATCCTTGAGATATTGTTGCAACATAGGAACATGTTCAAGATGAATCAGAGATTGGAGGATGGTTAGTGTAGTCTAATTTTGGATCATTTGCCAAGAATCATGCATACTCCTGCTTTGTTCTTAAGAAAAATTATCACCAATATGCATTCGTTCGGAGTGCAACTTGATATAACTTTCAAAATTGCATCTTTTGGTTTGGACATATAAGCATTCCTCACCCTTGATTGGATTTTTCCATATGAATTCTTTTTTTTCATTGGTGTACTATTATGAAACAATGGGAACAAGTTGGTTTTGATCACACTCCCAATATTCTCGCAGATTTTTATTTTGTTTCGAATGAATTTGTTTGGTGTAAATAAGCTCGATATTTTTCATGTTAATATTTCCCACTGTTGGTGCTCAAAATAGTCTCACCCCATTTGTGCATTCAAAAATTTATGGATTAATGGCCTCTATCATTTTCTCCTTCCCCGTGTTGTGCTTGGTCATCCTTTGTTGCTATTTTTAATCTGTTCATGGGTCGAAGATCATGTATGGGTCCATATTTGTCTCCTTATTTCTTTGTTCCTCTAAAAAGGCTCTGTATTTTGAGTCTCCTGTGCTCTATTCCTTTAAAAATCGTGTTTTCCCATTCTCTCTATATTCCACATTTGGGATTTTTTGTCCTTAAACTGTTTTTTCCCTAGATACTTAAAGAAAAATGAATTCATGTGTCCCTGAGGAAAGTATTTGAGCTTTGCAACATTTCCAAACTCTTTGTCCTCTGAGAAAATTTCATTTTTAGGCTCAAATGGATATCTTTCTGTATTTTACGGTTTGACGGGCGTTTCTCCCAGTCAAATTTGCATCCTTACATCAACAGGGAAACATGGCATCCTTTGGTTGGATGTGGCTCGTCTAGACACTGTAAAAATTATATGAAAACACGTCAAGTTTAAAATTTGTCCACGTGGAGGAACGACACTCATTTGAAGATCTACTTTTTGGTTTTGCTTAGAAGTAACGTCAGGAGGACACGTGGAGGTTGGTAGGATAGAAACACATGGAGTCTTCCATTGGGTTTCCCATACTTAGAAAAATTTAAAAAGGTTTTTGGGAAGTCTAGGACACGTGGAGGAATGGTGCTCATTTAAATATTTACTTTTGGGTTTGGCTTTGGAGCAGTGTCGAGAAGACACGTGGAAGTTTCCACTACTTTCCCAAGAATTAGACAAATTTTTATGTAGCTGGATATAGTTTGGTGGAATAGGGACATGTGGCGAGCCTGTGCTCGTTCAGAGTCTTAAAATTGGGCACCATTTTGGAGAAGTGTCAGGAAGACACGTGGAGGAATCCGCTCACTTTGAATTTTGCTTGGAATTTTCAACAGCTAAAGAAGACTACCTCAGAGCTTGAAAATTGGTTCTTTCCACTAAGTTTCAAGCATTCAGAAAAATTTTGCCGAAGTAGGACACGTGGTGAGCTCGCGCTCATTCAGGGTCTCAAATTTTGGAAACCAACTCAAGGTGCACCATCGTGAAATGTGAAAATTTGAAAATTCAAAAGAGGTGGGGAAGCAGGTGATCAAAGGCAACTTAAAAAAATTTCATATTTGTCCTAAAATAGTCAAAGTAATAAAAAGTATGTGGGCCCAATGGAAAAGGTCAGAGCTTTCTTCAGTCAATGGTGGAGGTGTGGGCCTTCGAAAGAAAAGTGAAAATTTTTCCCTTTGAGGGAAAAGCATAAAAGGACACGGGTTTCCGCTGGGACACACATTAGAGACTAGAAGCAGAGGGGCGGTGTTGCGGGAAAAACTTGGAAAATTTTCTTTTTTCCGAAAGAGGGTCAAATGGAAGAATTTTTCCACTGTTCCTTTGGGACCCACCTCAGGACACATGTCAGTCCCATTTTTCAGAAGTGCAGGAGCGGAGCAAAATGTAAATTTTTTACATTTTCTCAAAGTATCTGAAAAAGTCGAAAATAATCTCCGACACTGTTTTTGAATCTTCCACGTGGACAACCCATATTCAAATCAAAGATAAATAGCACCTATTCATCTAAATATGATTTCGCCCCCATTTTTACTATAAATCTCCTAGAAGTACAAGTCTTCATGATTTTTTTCTATTTTCTACAAGCCATACAGAGGGGCGAGTTAATTTTCATATCTAGAGTTTGGTGGGAGAGATCTGGAGATGTCTTTCAACCATTAAAATGGTCTAACTCTCGGGCATGATCTGGTTTTCTGTTTTTCTTCTCTCAAGCATGCAAGGAGCTAGATTTGATAGATTAGGTGTGGAAATGGTTGGTGAATGGATGGAATCATGTTTTCCTTGAGAAAGGAATTGAATGCGGGAGATATTTGACTATATTTACCCTTGAGAACCTGGTAACTCCTTGTAGATCTGATTCTGAGAATCGCGATCATGATCATAACCACAATGCTAACACTCAATGTCTAGATATTTTGTGAGAAAAGGGTTCTGTTGTAAATGCAATAAATGGCACAAATTCATGATGCAAATGGTTGGGGTTTTTTTAAGAGGTTAGGACTAATTTTTCCTAGTAGAGAAAGGTTGACAAAGCCCATCCTTTTTTAGAATCCATATAAAGAAGCCTGTATATTTCTCTGTGTCAAATTTAATCGTGTCAAGGTGGTTGCAAGTGTACAACCATTAACAAGCTTTGTGATTGTTCTGGAAACTTTCCCTTGCTGATAATTTGATCATACTTGGGATATTCTGTGTAAATCTTTGAGCAAAGTGTATTTATTTCATCTTTGAATGCATACAATTGGGTTTTCTTGTTTCTATTGTAATATTTCACCAAAATATGGTCCAATCACACATGTCTCAGTCCTTGTGATAGTTTAGTGGAATTTTCAATTTCATTTCTCAGAAGAGCCTTCATCTGGGAGTGGGATAAACGGTGTAAGATCACTTTTCTTTCATTTTGTTGAGGGAGATTATCTGTAAGCCTCTAGGTATACCTCAGGTGTGATTTGGTTTAAATCTTTGTGCTTTATTTTGTTCTCTAACTCGATCCTTCGTGATAGAATCCCACAGGTTGTGTGAAAGAGTGTTAATCTAGGCCTCCATTGAAGCACATATTCTAGTTCAGCAAAAAAAATTAATTTTTGTTACATTTTTTTTATTGAATATTTCCACTTTGCATAAGTTCTCAAGGATCTAGTGAGTCAAGTCCATATTGTCTCCCCTACAACAAAAAATCTATTTAAAAACATTTAATCCTACCCATACTACCCCTATTTTGCTTTGTATACCCACATAAGACCAAAATCCATTTGCTTAAAAATGCAAAACAGATCAAGACTCCAAATGTCTTTAGTAACCTTTTCCTTGCTATGAAAATATCTCCATAATGTGTAAGTGACAACTTGTGAGAGTCATATTTGGTGTGTTGATCATATTTTCCCCAATTTCCTCAGCATAAAATTTATGCAAAAGAAAGGTATCTGCATCTCCTTGCGAATAACAGAGGTTACAAATTAGGTTCTCTTACCTTGGTTGAAAGGCACAACCTAAAATAGTTACGATAAGATCACATCCTATTAAGGTGTTATCCATCTCTCCAAAAATCCAAGTAACAAAGAGATAATTAGATTTTCTCCCCAACCATAAAAACGACATATATTTATGATCTATCGACCTCTAAGATCCCTATTGAATCTGTTTTGTTGCTTGGCTTGACAATGAGAGAAAATTTGGATACCAACATCAGTCACACCATTTCTAGGGATATTGTGATACAGTTCATACTCAGACCTTGGTAAACGTTTCTTGTATGCTCTAAAGTTCCAAAAATTTATTCTAAATATTGTTTTGTGTTCAACCCTGTATGAATTTTCAAGTTACAAGTGTTGTATACAACTTTTCCTGTCTCTACATATTTTGCAATGGTAATCATTGACAAAAATTTGGTAAAGGAAGGTCTGAGATTTCATTCCTAGTTTATAAGTACTAGCATACATTTGACAAAGTATATTTTAGTGCATTTTCACAACTAAGGTGGAAATCCTTAGTGGCGACTCTATGTTGTTTTGATTCTGATAAGGACCAGTGTCTTAGATTTTTTTCAAGTAATATTTATTACTAATATTTGCAAAGCTGGAAGCAAAGAGATCTTTCTTTGCCAGGGACCCTACTAGGACATTGTTTCCTAAGTTAGGAAAATCAATGTTAGAAGGAAGAAAAGACTAGAGATTTGTGGGAGATCAGCAGACAAGAAGGGGGATATGCATTTATGAAAGTGATCAGCCTATCATGCAAGAGTACCATTCAGAGTGATTATTAATCACGTAGCCTCTTTGTGGATTTAAATTCTCTAACTGGAGAAGGGCCTTCAGTTTGATTTTCAAAGATTTACTTCACATTCTGCACCTGTCTTTTCTGAAGTTGATAGGGATTTCAAGGAAGTAAGGCCTTTAGAGGAGTGTCCATTTTGAAAGCTACACTCTATGTGCTCCAAGGACCCTCTACCCCTTATCAATTTGTCACCCCCTACTAAGATCACCTCCTAGAATCAATATGGATAAGCCCCCACCTAGACCCCCATTTTTTGTAAACACCTTTGGACCTATAAACATTTTGGGAATGGCTAGTTATCCAAATGTAGTACCTCAAGATGTAAGGAAAAAACTTCCAAAGTTTCAAGGAAACAATGTTATTACTGGTGATCGGCATCTAAAGATTTTCCTCAATATGATGGAAGACTTTGAGATTGAACATGAGGATGTATACATCAAATTGTTTTTTTCACACTCTAGAGGAGGATACAAAGGACTAGTATAAAGCATTTCCAGACAACTCTATTAATTCTTTAGCTGAGATGAACAATGAATTTAGATTGCAATATGGTGATAGGACTAACCCTAGGTTTCTTATATTAGAGTTTGAAAACATCAATAAGAATTGCAATGAGTTAGTACATGATTTCAATACAAGGTTCAATAAGACCTTAAGGATATTTCCTTTCAGGATAAGGCCATGTCATGAATCGTGCTTGATCAAATTTACATATGCATTTGATAAAAAAATTGCTTACTACTTGAGGGAAAATAACCCTACCAATTTGAGGCAAGCATTCACTATGGCCCTATAAATAGAGAATAATATCAAGGCAATAGGAAAACCTCCTAAGACGGATGGTGTGATGTTTATTAGCCTAGAAAAACCTCAAGTAATCAAGGGTACTGACTTGGAATATGTTGTGTAAACTATGGTAGGGACTGTCAAAGAGATCACCTACAAAAATAGCCCGAGCTAAGAAATGAGTTAGGTAGAGTTCACAAAGACAACACAAGAAACAAGGCCAAGACAGACCTACAAATCATCAAAGAACTGATGAAAGAGGTAAGGGACCTGTTGGATTTGGAAATAGGTGACCCCAAGGTAGAGAAAATAGAATGGTGCCTAATCCTTTGGCTGCTAGAGTTGCTATTGTGTAAGAAACAGAGGTCATTCATTGGTGAGACAAATGTTTCATGCCCCATGCTCCTTGTGAAGAAGATCAGCAAGAAGAAGAACAAGTTGGTGATGACAATGATTATTATTTTTGCATGATGGGTTGCTCCACCAAATCACAACAAGGGGCAACCTCAACTGAAGTGATAAGTCCTAGAACTGCTACCACTTTTTGGGACTGCATTCATAGGGTACCCATTCTTCCTCTCTCTCATACTTTAGAAGTAAATGTTGTACAAGCTTTTGAATTGCCATATAATGAATTTGAATATTTGAGGGATTTTATGATAAAAAAGTGTGATGGAGGAATCCCATCTAAGGAAGATAGAAATTTTTTAATGAATGTTGTTTTTGCTCAAGAAAATGAGCATGACACAAGAAGTAGGGTTGTCAAAGTTACAGGGCCTCAAGCCAAACCAAAAGCTCCCTTAATTTCAAACATTCGTAAATAGTTTCCTAAGAAAGATGTACCTACCAAAGGCCCTGCAATTCCAAGCAAAAATCACACCCCTCCTCATGCTCAAGCTATTAAGAATCGTGTACCACCTAATGAGTGTATCAACTTTCCTCCAAATACTTCCTTGCCCAAGAATGTCCCATATGAAATTTCCAAAGTTTTAAGTCAAATCAAATTCTCTATTCCAATTTTTGAGTTTTTTAGGATTCCTGAGCACAACAGAAGAGAATTTCAATACTTCGGATTGAGTGAAGAGAAGACTGCCCAAGGAAGAAATGTGAACATTGTAGAGAATCCTCCAGTCATTGAAGAGTCTGATGCACCATCAACATCTGAAGAGTTAGTTGAACCACTTGTGGTTTATCTGGGAACATCCTTGATAGACTCTCAGCTAAATGTGGATCCATTCTTCACCACTCTGATCATCAATGATACGCTGCTCCATAACTGTATGTTTGAATTAGGGGCATCATGCAATCTCATGCCTCTAGAAGTCATGAATGAGCTGAATATTAAATTAATGAAATCATATGGGAAATGCACCGCGATGGACTCTAGAGAAGTGCCAGTAGTGGGATGTGTGAAGGGTTTCGTGGTACAGCTTGCAACCTACCCAGGTAAAAATTTAAAACTTGATGTTGTCATAGTTGATTTCCCAGCCAAGTGGGGTATGTTGTTGTCAAGAAAATGGGCTGTCAAGTGTTGGTGGGAGTGTTCAAATGGACATGTCTTATGCCACAATCCCAATTGACAAAAGCCTTGTCAAGTTGTATGGGGAGAATAAAAAGTTACACCTTATTGAGGATCCCAACAATGCGTCCTACAGTATTGTACATGTTGAGGAGTGGTATTTTCTGAGGCAAAAGAGCACAAGATTGTCTTGAGTAGGCCAGATCTCCTTCGACCCTATTTTTTGATGGAGCTTGCTCCAAATTTTGAAATTATGCCGGTGTTGTTTTAATTTCTCCAAGCCAGGAAAGGTTCATTTTTTCCTTCAAGCTCAACTTTGAGTGCACTAACAACATTGCTGGGTATGAGGAATTTTCGTTAGGTCTAAGAATTGCTTGGAAGTATGGCATCAGAAACATTGGTGTCAAAGGAGATTCAGAGTTAGTTGTCAAGGAAGTTAGAAAACTGTATGCCATAAAGAATCAACAACTGAAATAGTACAAGCACGCAGTTTATGACTTCATTGAGACGTTTGAATCCTTACACATTTTACATCATGACAGAAGGTTCAATGACTTGGCAGAAAAGCTTGCAGTGTTGGGGTCTTTGTTTGAAAATTCTTTAACATCCCCTTATTATGAATATGAGGTCGAGATATTGACAAGACCCTCTATCACCAAAAATGTAAAAACTGGCATGTTTTTGATGATGATGTTCAAATCTAGAGATTTATAAAGAATAGAGGAGAGTTTTCTGATCAAAACATTTATTGGGAGCCAATGGTCTGTGCAATAGAGGCAAAGGAAACCTTATCTGGCAAAGGCATCATCCGGCTAAAGACAAACACCATTCCTAGAGGTTGGTTTCTCTTGAATCAAATTTTGATAATGCTGATTACATTATTAACAAGCATATTGCAGCCTTGAGGGATGTTGAGGAGAATGACCTTGGCACAAAATAAAAACCAAGGAAGATTTGGTTGGGTAGCAATCTCAGCAAAGAGGAAAAGCAGTCATACATTCAGTTCTTAAAACAATACCAAGATTGCATGGATTGGACCTATTCTAAGCTCAAAGCATACAAAGAAGACCTGTTTCAACATTAGATTCCTTTGGAGCCCAATGCAAAACCATAGAGGAAAAAGTAGAGGCCAGTTAATCCTCTCTTATCTCTCAAAATACAAGAACTGAAGAAGCTAAGATATCGAGAGATTATCTAGCCCACAAGGTACTCTTCTTGGGTTGCCAACTTAGTGCCAGTAAGAAAGAAGAATGGTGACATAACATTGTGCGTACATTTTAGGAATCTAAACAAGGCCTCAATGAAGGACAACTATCCTTTACCAAACATGGAACACATGTTGTAGTTAGTGACTAATTCTAAGTTGCTCTCTACTTTTGATGGCTTCTCTGGTTATAACCAGGTCATGGTAAAGGAATCAGAAAGGATCAAGAGAGCCTTCACTACTCCATGGGGGACATATGTATATGTTAGGATGCCCTTTGGTCTAATGAATGTTGGAGAAAATTTTCAAAGAGCAATGGATGTTTCTTTTGCTGGTTACATCAATGAGTTTATTGTTGTTTACCAAGATGATGTAACAGTGTTTTCAAGAAAGAGAAGTGACCATTTTCTACACTTAGAGAAGATGTTGATAAGATGTAGAGAATATGGAATCTTACTCAACCCATAGAAATGCCATTTTGGAGTGCAGAAGGAAATATATATTGGTCACATTGTGTCATAAGGAGTGATGTTTGACCCAGAAAGAGTGGAGGCCATCAGGAAAGTCCCAATTCCAAGAACCAAGAAAGGAATTCAGTCCTTCTTCAGGAAGATAAACTTCATTAGAAGGTTTATATCAAAATTTGCTGAGCCAACTATCCCAATCACTTCCATGTTAAAGAAGGACTGGTTCATAAAAAGGGAGGAGGCTTCCATCCAATCTTTCAATGGGATCAATGAAGCATTGAAGCATGCCCCTGTTTTGGTAGCCCCAGATTATAAGAAACCTTTCCAGGTATTTACCTTTGCTTCAGAAAGCAATATTGCCTTTCTCCTGTTCCAGAAGGATAATGAAGGGGCATTGTAAAGGGTAGAACTAAAATACACCATCATGGAAAAGTAGGCATTTTCGTTGGTCAAAGCAACAAAGGTTTTCAGGCCTTATATTTTAAGTTCAAAAGTTGTTGCTTATGTTCCCCATACCATGGTAAAGGAAATTTTTTCAGAGATGAAAGTCTCAAGCAAAAGATGTAGATGGGTGAACAAGTTGCAAGAATATGATATGGAAATCCATACCACAAAGTTGGTGAGAGGTTTGGGCTTGGCTAAGCTTATGGTTGAGAGAAAATTGCAGATCATTGAGGTAAATGAGATTGAAGAGGAAAGGGAAGTTGTTTTTGAAAAATTGATGAGTTCTGAGTGGTACAAGGATGTGATGTTCTATCTCAAACATTTAAACTTCCCTAAGCATTTGAATAAGAACCAGAAAAGAGATCTTAAGTTGGCTTCCCAAAGATATGTCATTACTGATTTTGGGTTGGCATGAAAAAACCCAGAGGGAGTCCTCTTTAGATGCATCACTGAAGATGAACCCCCCAAAATAATTGCTGACCTCCATGGAGCATTTTGTGGGGGAAACTTTGCTGCAAGAGTCACAACACATAAGATCCTAAGGGCTAGTTATTGGTGGCCAACTCTTTTCAAGGATGAAACCATGTTGGTCAGAAGATGTGAGAGTTGCTAGTGTTTCTCTGGAAGACTGAAAGCTTTAGGATCCGTACCTTTGCAACCTATGTCAATTGAAGCCCCATTCAAGAAATGGGGAATGGAATACATTGGTGAGATTTCAGACCCTTCAAGTGTTGGCCATAGGTGGATTCTTGCAGCCACTGACTAATTTACCAAATGGGTGCAAGAAATCCCTACCAAGAAAGCTACACACCAAGTTTTCATGGACTTTGTGCTAAACCATATTATTTGTAGGTTTGGAGTACCAGTCAAAATCATAGTTGATAATGCCATGAGTTTTAGTGCTAAACCTCTGGTGGCAATGTGCAAAGAATATGGGATCAATCTGACATATGCCTCTAATTATAATCCCCAAGGAAATGGACAAGTTGAGTCTAAAAATAAGAACTTGATAAAGATTATCAGAAGAACCTTGGAGCTGAAAAAGAGAAAATGGGGTGAACAGCTGAAGTTTGTTGTCTGGGTAGATAGGATCACTATTAAAAGAGCCACTAGAAAGAGTCCATTTGAGTTGGTGTATGGAACTCAGGCCCTGTTGCCCCTGTATATGCAATTATCTTCATATTAGTTCATTCAACAATTGGAAGATAAAGAAGTGAGTCCTTATGATGCTCACATCAACTAGATTGTTGAGCTTGATGAAGAGAGGAGGGCATCCCACCAGAGGCATAATTTTTTTTTAAAGAAGATGAATAAACTGTTTGACAAGAAGGTCACTCCCAGAGCTTTCAATATTGGAGATCTTATGCTACTATAGGATAGCAGACATGAAGAAAAGGCCAAACATGGAAAATTTGACTCATTGTGGATGGGCCCCTACTCCATTGACTTTAGTATTGGTGAACACACCTTCTTCTTGAAGGATGTAGATGGTGAAATGTTCAAACTCCCTATTAATTGCAGGCATTTGAAGCATTTCTTGGATAGATTCCCTTGAATCAAAGTAATCACCTCTTGTACAGTGTATAGTTTGTTGTTTGTTTCTTGTTTTTGTGTTTTTTCTCATTCTGGTCCTTGGTGACCTGTTTTTCCTGGCTTCTTTGTTCATTTTTCGAGATGGTTTTGTTTCTCTACTCTACAAGCTGACTCTGTCACCTAATGGATATTTTAGAACTTGGTCTACTTTTTTTCTTGTGGAACTCATGGGGAATACCCATCCCCAAGTCGGAGCCAATGTTTGTGCTCAAAATAGTCCCACCCCATTTTTGCATTTGAAAATTTATGTATTAAGGGCCTCTATCATTTTATCCTTCCCTGTGCTGTACTTTGTAATCCTTTGTTTCCATTTTTAATCCGCTCATGGGTTAAAGATCATGTATGGGTCCATATTTATCTCCTCATTTCTTTGTTCCTCTGAAGAGGCTATGTATTTTCAGTCTCCCATGTTATGTTCCTTCAAAACTCATGTTTTCTCGTTCTCTCTATATTCCACAGTCGAGATTTGTCATCTATTTCAATTTTTCCCTAGATACTTGAAGAAAAATGCATTGATGTGTCCCTGAGGAACATATTTGAGCCTTGCAACATTTCTAAATGTTGTCTTTCTAGAAAATTTCATTTTCAGACTCGAATGGATGTCTTTCTATATTTTATGGTTTGATGGGTGTTTCTCCTAGTCAAATTTGCATGCTTGCATCAACAGGGAAATGTTCCATCCTTTAGTTGGACATGGCTCGGCTGGACCCTTCAAAAATTCTATGAAAAGGCCTCAACTTTCAAATGTTTCCATGTGGAGGAACGATGCTCATTTGAAGATCTAATTTTTGGTTTGGCTTACAAGTAGTGTTGGGAGGGCACGTGGAGGTTGGTAGGATAGAGACATGTGGAGGCTTCCGCTGGGTTTCCCATACTTATAAAAATTTCAAAAGGTTTTTGGGAAGTCTAGGACACGTGGAGGAACAACACTCATTTTAAGATTTACTTTTGAGTTTGGCCTTGGAGCAGCACCAGGAAGACACATGGAAGTTTCCACCGCTTTCCCTAGACTTAGAAAAAAATTTATGCAGCTGGATATAGTTTAGTAGAACAGGGACATGTAGAAAGCACGCACTTGATCAGAGTCTTAAACTTGGCCATGATTTTGGAGCAGCATCGAGAAGACAAGTTGAGGACTCTGGTTACTTTACATTTTTCTTTGACTTTGCAATGACCAAATAGGATTTCCTCGAAGCTTGACAAGTGGTGCCTTCTATTGAGTTTCAAGCCTTTAGAAAAAAAAATTCTTGAGTAGGACACGTGGTGAGTTTGCACTCATTCAGGGTCTCAAATTTTTGGAACCATCTCAAGTTGTGCCATCATGAAACATGGCAGTTTGAAACACCAAAAGAGGCAAGGAATCTAGCCATCGAAGGTAACTTCAACTCTTTGCCTCTTTGTCCCAAAAGAGTCAAAGTATCAAAAAATCCTGCGGGCCCGATGGAAAAGTTTGGAGCTTGCTTTAGTCAATGGCGAAGGCGTGGGCCTTCCGAAGAAAAGTGAAAAATTTTCCCTTTGAGGGAAAGGGGGTTAAAGGCATAAAAGGACCCGGGGATCCACAGGGACCCACATTAGAGACTTGAAGTGGAGGGGTGGAGCTACGGGGAAAACTTGGAAAAATTGCTTTTTTCCAAAAGAGGGTCAAATGGCATAATTTTTTGGTACTTCGTTTGGGACCCACCTTAGGACACATGTCAGGGCCATTTTTTAGAAGCGGAGGTGTGCAGCAAAATGTTAAATTTTTACAATTTTTCAAAGTATTAGAAAAAGTCAAAAAGAATCCCCAAGCCCATTTTTTAATCTTCCACTTGGATGGCCGACATTGAAATCAAAGATCAATGATAGCTATGCATATAAATTTTATTTCCCCCCATTTTTACTGTAAAGCTCCTGGAAGTGTGACTCTTCATAATTTCTTAATATTTTCTACACGTCAAACAGAGGGGCGAGTTAATTTTAATATCTAGAGTTTGGTAGGAGAGATCTGGAGATGTCTTTCAACCATTAAAATGGTCCGAATCTTGGGCCTGATCTAGTTTTCTCTTTTTCTTCTCCCGAGCACACAAGGAGCTGGATCTGATAGATTAGGGGCAGAAGTGGTTGGTGACTGGATGGAAGCATGTTTTTCCCGAGAAAGGAATTGAATGAGGAAGATATTCGGGGATATTTTCCCTTGAGCACCTGGTAACTTCTTGTAGATCTGATTTCGAGAATCACGATCGTGATCCTAATCACAATGCTAACACTCAATGTTTGGATCTTTTGGGAGAAAAGGGGTCTATTTTAAATGCTATAAATGGCACAAATTCATCATGAAAATTGTTGGGAGTTTTTTGAGAGGTTATGACTAACTTTTCCTAGCAGATAAATCTTGACATAGCCCATCCTTTTTGAGAATCCATCTAAAGAAGCCTGTATATTTCTCTTTGTGTCAAATTTAATCATGTCAAGGTGGTTGCAAGTGTACAGCCATTGACAAGCTTTGAGATTGTTCTGGAAACTTTCCCTTGCTGATAATTTGATCAAACTTGGGATATTCTATGTAAATCTTTGAGCAAAGTGTATTTATTTCATCTCTGAATGCATATAAGTGGTTTTTCTTGTTTCTATTGCAATCTTGTACCAAAATATGGTCCAATCACACATGTCTCAGTCCTTGTGATAGTTTAGTGGCATCAACAATTTCATTTCTCAGAAGAGCCTTCATCTAGGAGTGGGATAAATGGTTTAAAATCACTTTTCTTTCATTTTGATGACAAATATTATTTGTAAGCCTCTGGGTGTACCTCAGGTGTGATTTGGTTTAAATATTGGTGTTGTATTGGGTTCTCTAACTCGATTCTTCGTTATAGAATCCCACTGGTTGTGTGAAAGAGTGTTAATCTTTGCCTCCATTGAAGCACATATTTTAGCTAAGGAAATAATTTTACTTTTTGTGGCATTTTGTTGATTAAATCTTTCCACTTTGCATAAGTTCTCAAGGATCTAGTGAGTCAAGTCCATCATGTCTCCACTCCTACAAAAAATCTATTTAACAACATTTAATCCTACCCATACTACCCTTGTTTTGCTCTGTATACCCACATAAGACCAAAATCCATTTGCAAAAATATGCAGAACAGATGAAGACTCAAAATGTCTTTAGTAACCTTTGCCTTGCTGTGAAAATATCTCCATAATGTGGAATTGACAACTCGTGAGATTCAGATTTGGTGTGTTGATCATATTTTCCCCAAGTTCCTCCCCAAAAAAATTTATACAAAAGAAAGGTATCTGCATCTTCTTTCAAATAATAGAGGTTACAAGTTAGGTTCTCTTACCTTGGTTAAAAGGCACAACCTAAAATAGTTAGTATAAGATCACATCCATTTAAGGTGTTATACATCTCTCCACAAATCCAAGTAACAAAGGGACAGTTAGATTTTCTCCCCAGCTACAAAATGACATATAT